>JAYKQN010000035.1:2272500-2290000 GCA_036785175.1 Eupleurogrammus muticus | reverse complement strand
AGTAGTGGTAGTGGTAGTAGTAGTAGTAGTAGTAGTAGTAGTGGTAGTAGTAGTGGTAGTAGTAGTAGTGGTAGTAGTGGTAGTGGTAGTAGTAGTAGTAGTAGTAGTAGTAGTAGTAGTAGTAGTAGTAGTGGTAGTAGTGGTAGTAAACATACAAAGAGTTTACATTTGTAGAAGCTGCAGATTTGATCATATTAGTGATTTATTTAGAACATGATGATGGTTAATGTTTAAATATTCTGCTAAAGCTGCAGAATTAGTGTGTGTGTGTGTGTGTGTGTGTGTGTGTGTGTGTGTGTGTGTGTGTGTGTGTGTGATGAAAAGGGGTCCAGTCAGAAATAGTTTTTTTTATCACAATCAGCTTTATTAACACAACAATTCACCTGCTTTCCTTTGCTCCTGTGTTATAAACAGAAACTACAGACACAAAAACACATTTAAACAACCTCCTTTAGTTTCCTGCACAATTTAATCACTCGTTAATGAACCGCTCGTTAATGAACCGCTCGTTAATGAGTGGTTAATCAATGGTCAATCTGTGGTCAATCCAAGGTTAATCCTGGAGACCAGGAGTGTGTGTCTGACTCCATCGTGAACACGTCAACATCTGGCAGCGACGTTCTTCATCAGAAACAGACGTGTTGATGTGTCGTCCAACACGCCGCAAGCTGATTGGCTGTCGCTGCGTCACAAGAAGGAGACGGACAAGCTAAGTTTGGTGCTGAGGCGACCACATTAAGGCGTTAAACACACACGCACACACACTTCACACACACCAGTAAACACACGCACACACACTTCACACACACCGTTAAACACACATGGAAGGCAAACATCACAGTTCAGTGTGTGTAGTTGATGCTGTTTCTGGAAAGTGCGAGTGTGTAAGTACGTGTGTGTGTGTTTGGTCAAACAGAAGCTTGAAAGAGTTGAGTTATTTATATTTAAAGGATCCTGCATCAGGTCAATGATCAGCAGATGTACAACAATATCTGTATGAATCTGTGTCTGTTCCTCTCATTTCTCAGTTTTTTGGATCAAACTCAACTTTCAGATAGAATTTGTTCATGGCACGATGGGGGGTCCTTTACGTGAGTTATGCTTGGATGGATATTTATATCCTTTTTGGTGAAATTCTTCATATGGAGAGTCAAAACATGATTATTATTCTCATTACAACCTAAAGTCCTGTAGGTGTTCTGCAGGGGTGTAGGGGGTAGTGTTCTTGCCTCATAAGCAGCAGACCCATGTTTTAAAGTAAGTTCCTGGTTCAGCTGCTGCTTTATTCAACCAGAAAAACTACAAACTTCCTGAGAAAACTTCACGTGCTGCCGTCTTTTCTTCTTTCTATGAACTAAACGCTGAAACTCCAAGACGCGTTCACTGACCCTCAGGAAATCCAGACACTATCGTTTTATGGATGGATGAGTTGTGAATATTAAAACTAAAGATTTATGATCATTTCACCATTTACTACACATACTGTGGTTATCAGAGCAGTGTGTGGGACATGAACAAATCACCTTCACCATCATCTACTTTCTACAGGAACACACACTTTCTACAGGAACACACACTTTCTACAGGAATACACACTTTCTGCAGGAACACACACTTTCTACAGGAACACACACTTTCTGCAGGAACACACACTTTCTACAGGAACACACTCTTTCTGCAGGAACACACACTTTCTACAGGAACACACTCTTTCTGCAGGAACACACACTTTCTACAGGAACACACACTTTCTACAGGAACACACACTTTCTGCAGGAACACACACTTTCTACAGGAACACACTCTTTCTGCAGGAACACACACTTTCTACAGGAACACACTCTTTCTGCAGGAACACACACTTTCTCCAGGCGCTGCTGTAGTTTAGAGTAAAGGAGGTGGATGAACTCCTGGCAGCAGCAACAGGCAGAAGCTGAAGAGAAAAGATTTAGTGACAGGAATGAAAAGAAGATTAAAATCTGGTGTAAAAGAACAGGAGACTCAATGATGTCTGGAGGAAGGAAAGAAGGAGCAGAGGAGGAGGAAGTCTGTGGCAGTCTACCTTGATTTCCCTGGGGTCCCCACACACACACACACACACACACACACACACACACACACACAATCTCTGCATAAATATGCTCCCTGCACTCGTCGCACATTTTTCTTGTCCCAACTGGGAAGGTGTTAAGAAAATCTCTTCCTTCCTTACAGTCCACACACACACACACACACACACACACACACACACACACACACACACAGGGTTCTCTCTTTAGATGGACTCTGATAAGATGTGAAGCAGGGAGCCTGCTAGCTTTCTCCAAGCAGAACAAAACAGGACAGGAGGTGTGTGTGTGTGTGTGTGTGTGTGTGTGTGTGTGTGTGTGTGTGTGAGGGGGGCAGTCCATGCCTGTGCTTTAGAAACTTCTCTTGGGACATTTCTTTCTTTTCAGCCTCAGTACGACCCCCACCCTTCGAACACACACACACACACACACACACACACACACTTTCCAGCGCCAGGTGCAGTGATGTCATTTCTCTTCACAAACATTCAGGTTTATTTTATGTGAATTCTCTTCATACTTGGAGCTGATTGGTTGATTGGGTGGATCAGTAGTTCTGTTTATGTGAATGTGTGGTGTCAGGTCTGATCTGACTCTTTAGTTTTCTGTTGGATGGAATGCTAGGTGGCTAATGGTAGGCTAACGTTTACTCAGGTGATGACCTCTGAAAAGATCCTCACTTCCTGTCTGACAGGAAGTAGTTGAGTGTTAAATTCAATTTATTGGAGGTTTTTCCTGTAATCCCAAAGTGAAAAGTGAAAGTTGGTCGACATTAACGGTTTCCTACAATAAAGACATTACAGCTAAATAAAACATAATCACATCAAATAATAGCTAATTATCTATTATTCTGATTATTATATCTACATATATTTATATATATATTTGGTATTTGGAGTAAATTCAGATTAACCATCAAACCATCCACTGTTCATCATGCATCATGAGCCATTATTCAACTTAAATACAAACAGTGTTTTTCTGTAAAATAATTCATATCCATATATATATATATGTACTTGGTATAAACTATACGTAGCAAACTACTAGACTTGTATACATTCTGTGGACAAATAAATTATTAATAGAGTAAAGATGTATAGAAACAGTAAAACAATCCTGACCAAGCTCATAATGATTCATTAGGGCTAACTCTGCTGCTGCTAACTCTGCTGCTGCTAACTCTGCTGCTGCTAACTCTGCTACTGCTAACTCTGCTGCTGCTAACTCTGCTGCCGCTAACTCTGCTGCTGCTAACTCTGCTGCTGCTAACTCTGCTGCTGCTAACTCTGCTGCTGCTAACACTGCTGCTGCTAACACTGCTGCTGCTAACTCTGCTGCTGCTAACACTGCTGCTGCTAACTCTGCTGCTAACTCTGCTACTGCTAACACTGCTGCTAACACTGCTGCTGCTAACTCTGCTACTGCTAACTCTGCTGCTGCTAACTCTGCTGCCGCTAACTCTGCTGCTGCTAACTTTGCTGCTAACTCTGCTGCTGCTAACTCTGCTACTGCTAACACTGCTGCTAACACTGCTGCTGCTAACTCTGCTGCCGCTAACTCTGCTGCCGCTAACTCTGCTGCTGCTAACTGTGCTGCTGCTAACTGTGCTGCTAACTCTGCTGCTGCTAACTCTGCTGCTGCTAACTCTGCTGCCGCTAACTCTGCTGCTGCTAACTCTGCTGCTGCTAACTCTGCTGCCGCTAACTCTGCTGCTGCTAACTTTGCTACTGCTAACTCTGCTGCTGCTAACGCTGCTGCTGCTAACTCTGCTGCTGCTAACGCTGCTGCTGCTAACTCTGCTGCTGCTAACACTGCTGCTGCTAACTCTGCTGCTGCTAACACTGCTGCTGCTAACTCTGCTGCCGCTAACTCTGCTGCTGCTAACTCTGCTACTGCTAACACTGCTGCTAACACTGCTGCTGCTAACTCTGCTACTGCTAACTCTGCTGCTGCTAACTCTGCTGCCGCTAACTTTGCTGCTAACTCTGCTGCTGCTAACTCTGCTGCTGCTAACTCTGCTGCTGCCCCTCCTGACTCCATCCCCCTCTGTTCTTCTGTTGCTATTCAGCATCGTATGGAAAAACCTGGAATGTGATTTGAGTGACTTCCAGGGCAGAGTGAGTCCAGGGAAAAGACGCGAATATGGAAAAAATGTTTGTCTTTCCAGACACTTTCAAACTCTACAGCTTCACCACTAAAATAGCAGCGTCTTAGAATTACAGGAACAACAGAAACGCTGAGTTCAGCCTCGTGGAGTTTCTCAGAAAAGAAAACCGAGGTTTTACAATCAATCGATTCATGGAAGCAACGGATAAAAAAGCTGCTAAATTAAACGAATCCACTTTGTAAAGAAGACGATGGTTCCTATTTATAAAACAGACTAAAGATACGAAGGGCAGAATAATCTGGTGTTGTTTATGCAGCGTGTTGAGAGGAAAGTTATTTGTTCTCAGACATGAGTTTGATGTGAAACATCTGCAGCGTCTGGAAACACCAAGCAGAGAATGTTCAGGGATCAGCCGTCCAGCTGCACATCTGGAATTAATTAAACATCATCTCGTTACGAGCAGCTCACCTCTGCTCTACGGAAGCCCTGAGCGGCCATTTTTAATTAGTGCAAATGTTATTATCACAGATTAATTCATTTATTTTAATGTGATAACAAAAGAATTTATCAGCTGCAGGCGGTTCCTCATCTGACGTGTGTGTGTGTGTGTGTGTGTGTGTGTGTGTGTGTGTGTGTGTGTGTGTGTGTGTGTGTGTGTGTGTGTGTGTGTACATGTATTAATCACTGCTTATTTGTTTTGGGGTGACGCAGTGGTTCAGTGGGTAGAACTGTTCCCTCACACCATGAAGGTCACAGGTTCAAGTCCCTGGTTCCTTTCTGTGTGGAGTGTCATCTTGTGTGCTCCATGATTGGCTGCTACCTGTCCAGGTGTCCCCCGCCTCTCACCTGTAATGTGCTGGGATTGGCTGCAGCAGACCATGTGACTGTAGTCAGGAATAAGTGGGTATAGAAACTGAGCGGCTTATATATTTTTATGAATTTATCAGGCAATTAACACTGAACCTGTCCTTTCAAAATAAAACATTTTAGTGTTCTTGGTCGATAAAATAAAAGCAATAGAACATCTGTTTGAATCATTTAATAATTACTTGTTTCTGTAGCAAAACTATCTCATATATTAAATATAAACTCATAGTGTCTTCACCCAAAAATCAACATAATTAACTTTTATTTTTTATACATACTGCACAAAGTAGGACTTTGTTTTCTGTGTGAATAATTACTTATTAATTAATTAATTAATTTATGTGAACGCTGAATCTGCCCTTTCAAAATAAAGCACTTCTGTCTATCAGATTTCTTAGACCTTTATTCTGGTTGTTATTTATGAGTTTGAGCAATAGAAGAGAATCAATTTTTTATTCTCCAGAATAAGACATATGCATAAAAAATAAAAGTCAAGATTGTAGCTTGTAAAATAAATGATATAACGGCATTAAACTGGCACCGTGTATTTATGTGTGATCATTACATTTATGATGAAAACAGTGTAAAGTGAAGTGAGTTATGCCACAGAACACGTGTTAATAATCACACACATTTTAGCATTTAAACAAACAGCCAGTGTATAAATTAGGTTCTCAAACTCATGAAGACATCAGTGTGTTCTGTGCTCTGATTGGCTGCTGCGGTTCTGCCATGTTTAGAAAAGAATCTGTGAACTTTCACATCTTTAAACAGTTTGTGGTGCTTTTGTTGGCTGAGACATGGCAGCAGGAAAGTGTTTGTTCGTCAGTTTGTCGAGTTTCTGGTGTCTGACGGCGTCAGATTAACGACAGCAACACGGAACACGGAGAACACGGATAACACGGAGAACACGGAGAACACGGGACATCGAGGGTTTGAACATGCAGCCGGTGTCTCCATGGCAACGGAGTAAACACAAAAATCTTTTTAATATTGAGTCAGTGATTCATTAATCGGAGCAGTCCTGTGTGTGTGTGTGTGCGTGTGTGCGTGTGTGTGTGTGTGTGTGTGTGTGTGTGTGCGTGTGTGTGTGTGTGCGCCGAGGATTAAAGGAGGTGAACTGCTGCCAAACCACACACACTAAACCACAAACACACTAAAACGCAGCGCGCGCACACACACACACACACACACACACACACACACACACACACACACACACACACACACACACTGATACCAGCCTCTCCAGCAGACACAGGAAGGACATGAAGCTCCACAGAAAGGTCCAGACCCTGGTTGGTTGGTTGGTTGTGACATCATAAAAGCAACCAACATCCTGGTGATTAGAACCAATGACGGACCCTGTGACATCGTTTTTCAGTTTCTAAATCACGTCATCAGACCAGACAAAAAGTCAGAGACACTGTGATCTCTGCTAATCCATGATCCAGGTCTATAATAATCCAGGTCTATAATAATCCATGATCCAGGTCTATAATAATCCAGGTCTATAATAATCCAGGTCTATGATAATCTATAATCCAGGTCTATGATAATCTATAATCCAGGTCTATGATAATCCAGGTCTATAATAATCCAGGTCTATAATAATCCAGGTCTATGATAATCTATAATCCAGGTCTATGATAATCTATAATCCAGGTCTATGATAATCTATAATCCAGGTCTATAATAATCCAGGTCTATAATAATCCAGGTCTATAATAATCCAGGTCTAGCCTGAGTACAGCAGGGAGGATTCACCAGAAATATTGATTGATTATTGATCCGGTCTACCAGGTTCGCCGCTGCTCCTGTTCGCCAACCGGCGTGACGTCAGACTCGTGGACGCCGATGGCGTCCGTGGCGAGTCGCCTGTGGTTGTCAGCGACCTGGAGGACGCGGCGGCGGTGGACTTCCTGTACGCCGAGGGCCTGATATTCTGGACCGATGTTAGCGAGGAGGCGATAAAACAGACCCACTGGAACCAGTCGTCTAACTGTGAGGAACACACACACACACACACACACACACACACACACACACACACACACCATGAATGAGTGACGGAACTAGTGAACGTGTCGTCCTGCAGCCCTGAAGGAGGCCCTGGGGACCGGCCAGACTGTGGTGGTCTCGGGTCTGGACAGCCCTGATGGGCTGGCCTGTGATTGGCTGGGCAGGAAGCTGTACTGGACGGACTCAGAGACCAACAGGATCGAAGTGGCCCACCTGGACGGGTCCTCCAGGAAGGTCCTGTTCTGGATGGACCTGGACCAGCCCAGGGCCATCGCCCTCAACCCGGCCCAACGGTAACACACACACGCACACACACACACGCACACACACACACACACACAACACACTTGTGGCTCAGCTGATTTATTGAGCTTCATTCATGACACTGAGCTCAGGTTATTTATTGTTCAGGTTATTTGTTGTTTAGGTTATTTATTGTTCAGGTTATTTATTGCTCAGGTTATTTGTTGCTCAGGTTATTTGTTGTTCAGGTTATTTGTTGTTCAGGTTATTTGTTGCTCAGGTTATTTGTTGTTCAGGTTATTTATTGTTCAGGTTATTTATTGTTCAGGTTATTTATTGTTCAGGTTATTTATTGCTCAGGTGATCCTTTAACCAGGAAACTCACCTGTAAAGTGTGTTATCAGTTTTAGATGAACTACATAACGTCTAATCTGCTGAAAGAACCTTTGAACTTTGTCTGTGATAATAAAAAAATTAAAACTTTTTCAACCCATTGAAAACATGACTGTTGGTTCATCCCTAAAAATCCTCTTTAGTTTCTTATTTTATAGAATTTATTCTGTCGTTAAGTTGATGTGTAAAATGTTTTCATGATATAGACAAAGTTCTAACCCTCAGTTACTGATTGTTTAGTTTGTGTTCTGTCGTTCAGCTTCATGTACTGGACGGACTGGGGGGAGGAGCCTCGCATAGAGCGAGCTGGGATGGACGGCAGCAACAGGTGAGTCCAGGGTTTCCACGGCAACGTCCTGCAGGTCAGGATGCATGATGGAATGACGTGTGTGTGGTCCTCAGGAAGGTGATCGTGAGCGTGGACATCTACTGGCCCAACGGACTCACCATAGACCTCACGGAGCAGAAACTGTACTGGGCCGACGCCAAGCTCAGCTTCATCCACAGGGCCAACCTGGACGGGTCGGCACGGTAGGGGTCATAGGTCACTACAGACTATCCAGATGAACCGGTTTGTGTAGATTACTCAGTGTGTTCACATCGTTCAGTTTGTCTCTGATCAGCCAAGGCTAAAGGTCAAAGGTTAAAGGTGTAGTTGACCTGATGCTTCAGCTCGTTAAGCTCGTTAACTCTGCTCACCTTAAACAGCCGTTTAGTTGATGTTGTTCAAAACTAAATGACACAGACTTCAGCCTGGTGGTCCAGGGTCAAACTCACCCGACTCGTCCTCCCTTCCTTCCTTCCTTCCTTCATTCCTTCCTCTCTTCCTCCCTTCCTTCCTTCCTTCCTTCCTCTCTTCCTTCCTTCCTTCCTTCCTTCCTTCCTTCCTTCATTCCTTCCTCTCTTCCTTCCTTCCTTCCTTCCTCTCTTCCTCCCTTCCTCCCTTCCTTCCTTCCTTCCTTCCTTCCTTCCTTCCTTCCTTCCTTCCTTCCTTCCTTCCTTCCTTCCTTCCTTCCTCTCTTCCTTCCTTCCCTCCTCCCTTCCTCCCTTCCTTCCTTCCTCTCTTCCTCCCTTCCTTCCTTCCTCTCTTCCTTCCTTCCTTCCTTCCCTCCTTCCTTCCTCAGATTAGTTTCTTGATGAATTCTCGCCATAATCAAAGATCTGTTGTGTTTAAGGTGAGAAAACAGTCGCTGCTATAAAATCCTGAAGCTCAACGAGTTACGAAACAAGCCACAGAGTTACTGGAACTTCACAGATCAGCAGAACATTCTGGAGTTTCACCCTGTTTCCAACAAAGAAAGAAAGAAAGGGAGAAAAAAAAATAGCTGTTGAGACAGAAAGAAAGAAAAATAGAGAGAGAGAGAGAGAGAGAGTATGAGAGGGTTGTCCAACACAAACAGAGCTGTGGTATGGCTGAACATACCACACACACACACACACTCACACACACACACACACTCACACACTCACACACACACACACACACTCACACACTCTTATCATTTTCTCTGTTTCTACAGAGACGAAACAACACATCGTCATCACTGAAGCAAATAATTGACGAGTTAACGTCCTTTAAAACAAAGTAAAAAAGTGAATTACTGTGAAAGGAGTTTCAAAAAATAAAAAACAAAACAAATTGGTGCAAACACACACACACACACACAGGACACACACACACACACACACACACACACACACAGGACACACACACACACACACACACAGGACACACACACACAGTTTTAGAGTGTTGGCTCAGTGAACTCATACCTCCATGTTGAGCTGTTGGTCTTACTGACGTCTCCGTATGTTTCAGAGAATTCATGCAGGGCTCAATCAATAATTATTTTTATCTTTTGGTTGTTCTCTTGTTGAATTGATCATCATTTGGTCTTCACGAAGGGCGACACGGTGGAGCAGTGGGTAGCACTGTTGCCTCACAGCAAGAAGGTCGCAGGTTCAAGACCGCCTTGGGGCCTGGGTCTGGGACCTTTCTGTGTGGAGTTTGCATGTTCTCCCCGTGTCTGCGTGGGTTTTCACCGGGTACTCCGGCTTCCTCCCACAATACAAAACATGCTCAGGTTAATTGGCAAATCTAAATTGCCCATAGGTGTGAGTGTGTGTGTGAATGGTGTGTGAATGGTGTGTGTGCCCCACGATTGGCTGGCGACCATCTGGGGTGTATCCCTGCCTCTCGCCATAAATGCGCTGGGATAGGCTCCAGCAGACCCCTGCGACCCCGAAAGGGAATAAGCGGGATAGAAAATGGATGGATGGATGGATGGTCTTCACGATGAGAAACATCTCATTTTCTGTCAAACATATTACAAATAGTATTTTGATTGAATTAGAGTTGATTTGGAGTTGTTTACCGTGTTCTACACTCACTGATCAGTTTGTCATTTATAAATTACTAAAATGATCAGCAATGCAGTTCATGAATTAATAAGATCAGAGTTTAAAGGTCAATTATTGTTCCATAAAATGCTGTAAATCACTGAGGATCATTAAGAACATGAAGAATATTTTCTGTAAGATGTTTAAAAGGAGATTATAAAGGAGCCAGTTAAATAATCCCACAAACAGCTCCAATCTGAATAAATCTCTAAATAGTGGTTAGTTGCAGCTACTACTGATATTATATTAAACTATTTTATTATTGTATTGGTGTGTTTTAGCATTTTATTTAGTGTTGAAGCTGAAACTTTTCATGTCACTTATGAATAAGACTCAATGCTAAACCTGTACCAGGAGCTTTTAATGGGTTAAAGCTTGCTTAAAGTAAAAGACATGACGTCATAACACGTGAAGTGGTTCCTACAGAATGACGGTGTGTTGTTGTGCATCAGGGAAACGGTGGTGGAGGGAACGCTGACGCACCCCTTCGCCCTGACGCTGTCGGAGGAGACGCTGTACTGGACGGACTGGCAGACCCGCTCCATCCACGCCTGCAACAAGCACAGCGGGGACAAGACCAGGGAGATCCTCAGCGGGATCTACTCCCCGATGGACATCCAGGTCCTGGAGCCGTACAGGCAGCCCTACAGTAAGTTAGCATGTTTATTTATACAGGCAGCCCTACAGTAAGTTAGCATGTTTATTTATACAGGCAGCCCTACAGTAAGTTAGCATGTTTATTTATACAGGAAGCCCTACAGTAAGTTAGCGTGTTTATTTATACAGGCAGCCCTACAGTAAGTTAGCGTGTTTATTTATACAGGCAGCCCTACAGTAAGTTAGCATGTTTATACAGGCAGCCCTACAGTAAGTTAGCGTGTTTATTTACACAGGCAGCCCTACAGTAAGTTAGCATGTTTATACAGGCAGCCCTACAGTAAGTTAGCGTGTTTATTTACACAGGCAGCCCTACAGTAATTAGCGTGTTTATTTACACAGGCAGCCCTACAGTAAGTTAGCATGTTTATTTACACAGGCAGCCCTACAGTAAGTTAGCGTGTTTATTTACACAGGCAGCCCTACAGTAAGTTAGCATGTTTATACAGGCAGCCCTACAGTAAGTTAGCGTGTTTATACAGGCAGCCCTACAGTAAGTTAGCATGTTTATACAGGCAGCCCTACAGTAAGTTAGCGTGTTTATACAGGCAGCCCTACAGTAAGTTAGCATGTTTATACAGGCAGCCCTACAGTAAGTTAGCGTGTTTATTTATACAGGCAGCCCTACAGTAAGTTAGCGTGTTTATTTATACAGGCAGCCCTACAGTAAGTTAGCGTGTTTATTTATACAGGCAGCCCTACAGTAAGTTAGCGTGTTTATTTATACAGGCAGCCCTACAGTAAGTTAGCGTGTTTATTTATACAGGCAGCCCTACAGTAAGTTAGCGTGTTTATTTATACAGGCAGCCCTACAGTAAGTTAGCGTGTTTATTTATACAGGAAGCCCTACAGTAAGTTAGCGTGTTTATACAGGCAGCCCTACAGTAAGTTAGCGTGTTTATACAGACAGCCCTACAGTAAGTTAGCGTGTTTATTTATACAGGAAGCCCTACAGTAAGTTAGAATGTTTATACATGCAGCCCTACAGTAAGTTAGCGTGTTTATTTACACAGGCAGCCCTACAGTAAGTTAGCATGTTTATACAGGCAGCCCTACAGTAAGTTAGCGTGTTTATTTATACAGGCAGCCCTACAGTAAGTTAGCGTGTTTATTTATACAGGCAGCCCTACAGTAAGTTAGCATGTTTATACAGGCAGCCCTACAGTAAGTTAGCGTGTTTATTTATACAGGCAGCCCTACAGTAAGTTAGCGTGTTTATTTATACAGGCAGCCCTACAGTAAGTTAGAATGTTTATACATGCAGCCCTACAGTAAGTTAGCGTGTTTATTTATACAGGCAGCCCTACAGTAAGTTAGCATGTTTATACAGGCAGCCCTACAGTAAGTTAGTGTGTTTATACAGGCAGCCCTACAGTAAGTTAGCATGTTTATACAGGCAGCCCTACAGTAAGTTAGTGTGTTTATACAGACAGCCCTACAGTAAGTTAGCGTGTTTATTTATACAGGCAGCCCTACAGTAAGTTAGCGTGTTTATTTATACAGGCAGCCCTACAGTAAGTTAGAATGTTTATACAGACAGCCCTACAGTAAGTTAGCGTGTTTATTTATACAGGCAGCCCTACAGTAAGTTAGCGTGTTTATTTATACAGGCAGCCCTACAGTAAGTTAGCGTGTTTATTTATACAGGCAGCCCTACAGTAAGTTAGCGTGTTTATACAAGCAGCCCTACAGTAAGTTAGCGTGTTTATTTATACAGGCAGCCCTACAGTAAGTTAGCGTGTTTATACAGGCAGCCCTACAGTAAGTTAGCATGTTTATTTATACAGGCAGCCCTACAGTAAGTTAGCGTGTTTATACAGGCAGCCCTACAGTAAGTTAGCGTGTTTATTTATACAGGCAGCCCTACAGTAAGTTAGCATGTTTATTTATACAGGCAGCCCTACAGTAGGTTAGCGTGTTTATTTACACAGGTAGCCCTACAGTAAGTTAGCGTGTTTATTTCTACAGGCAGCCCTACAGTAAGTTAGCGTGTTTATTTATACAGGCAGCCCTACAGTAAGTTAGCGTGTTTATTTATACAGGCAGCCCTACAGTAAGTTAGCATGTTTATTTATACAGGCAGCCCTACAGTAAGTTAGCGTGTTTATTTATACAGGCAGCCCTACAGTAAGTTAGCGTGTTTATTTATACAGGCAGCCCTACAGTAAGTTAGCATGTTTATTTATACAGGCAGCCCTACAGTAAGTTAGCGTGTTTGTTTATACAGGCAGCCCTACAGTAAGTTAGCGTGTTTATTTATACAGGCAGCCCTACAGTAAGTTAGCGTGTTTATTTATACAGGCAGCCCTACAGTAAGTTAGCGTGTTTGTTTATACAGGCAGCCCTACAGTAAGTTAGCGTGTTTGTTTATACAGGCAGCCCTACAGTAAGTTAGCGTGTTTATTTATACAGGCAGCCCTACAGTAAGTTAGCGTGTTTGTTTATACAGGCAGCCCTACAGTAAGTTAGCGTGTTTATTTATACAGGCAGCCCTACAGTAAGTTAGCGTGTTTATTTATACAGGCAGCCCTACAGTAAGTTAGCGTGTTTATTTATACAGGCAGCCCTACAGTAAGTTAGCATGTTTATACAGGCAGCCCTACAGTAAGTTAGCGTGTTTATTTACACAGGCAGCCCTACAGTAAGTTAGCATGTTTATACAGGCAGCCCTACAGTAAGTTAGCGTGTTTATTTACACAGGCAGCCCTACAGTAATTAGCGTGTTTATTTACACAGGCAGCCCTACAGTAAGTTAGCATGTTTATTTACACAGGCAGCCCTACAGTAAGTTAGCGTGTTTATTTACACAGGCAGCCCTACAGTAAGTTAGCATGTTTATACAGGCAGCCCTACAGT
Source organism: Eupleurogrammus muticus (assembly GCA_036785175.1). Lineage (NCBI taxonomy): Eukaryota > Metazoa > Chordata > Actinopteri > Scombriformes > Trichiuridae > Eupleurogrammus > Eupleurogrammus muticus. The sequence goes on along the minus strand of JAYKQN010000035.1, from coordinate 2,276,383 downwards.
AAGTTAGCGTGTTTATACAGGCAGCCCTACAGTAAGTTAGCATGTTTATACAGGCAGCCCTACAGTAAGTTAGCGTGTTTATACAGGCAGCCCTACAGTAAGTTAGCATGTTTATACAGGCAGCCCTACAGTAAGTTAGCGTGTTTATTTATACAGGCAGCCCTACAGTAAGTTAGCGTGTTTATTTATACAGGCAGCCCTACAGTAAGTTAGCGTGTTTATTTATACAGGCAGCCCTACAGTAAGTTAGCGTGTTTATTTATACAGGCAGCCCTACAGTAAGTTAGCGTGTTTATTTATACAGGCAGCCCTACAGTAAGTTAGCGTGTTTATTTATACAGGCAGCCCTACAGTAAGTTAGCGTGTTTATTTATACAGGAAGCCCTACAGTAAGTTAGCGTGTTTATACAGGCAGCCCTACAGTAAGTTAGCGTGTTTATACAGACAGCCCTACAGTAAGTTAGCGTGTTTATTTATACAGGAAGCCCTACAGTAAGTTAGAATGTTTATACATGCAGCCCTACAGTAAGTTAGCGTGTTTATTTACACAGGCAGCCCTACAGTAAGTTAGCATGTTTATACAGGCAGCCCTACAGTAAGTTAGCGTGTTTATTTATACAGGCAGCCCTACAGTAAGTTAGCGTGTTTATTTATACAGGCAGCCCTACAGTAAGTTAGCATGTTTATACAGGCAGCCCTACAGTAAGTTAGCGTGTTTATTTACACAGGCAGCCCTACAGTAAGTTAGCGTGTTTATTTATACAGGCAGCCCTACAGTAAGTTAGAATGTTTATACATGCAGCCCTACAGTAAGTTAGCGTGTTTATTTATACAGGCAGCCCTACAGTAAGTTAGCATGTTTATACAGGCAGCCCTACAGTAAGTTAGTGTGTTTATACAGGCAGCCCTACAGTAAGTTAGCATGTTTATACAGGCAGCCCTACAGTAAGTTAGTGTGTTTATACAGACAGCCCTACAGTAAGTTAGCGTGTTTATTTATACAGGCAGCCCTACAGTAAGTTAGCGTGTTTATTTATACAGGCAGCCCTACAGTAAGTTAGAATGTTTATACAGACAGCCCTACAGTAAGTTAGCGTGTTTATTTATACAGGCAGCCCTACAGTAAGTTAGCGTGTTTATTTATACAGGCAGCCCTACAGTAAGTTAGCGTGTTTATTTATACAGGCAGCCCTACAGTAAGTTAGCGTGTTTATACAAGCAGCCCTACAGTAAGTTAGCGTGTTTATTTATACAGGCAGCCCTACAGTAAGTTAGCGTGTTTATACAGGCAGCCCTACAGTAAGTTAGCATGTTTATACAGGCAGCCCTACAGTAAGTTAGCGTGTTTATACAGGCAGCCCTACAGTAAGTTAGCGTGTTTATTTATACAGGCAGCCCTACAGTAAGTTAGCATGTTTATTTATACAGGCAGCCCTACAGTAGGTTAGCGTGTTTATTTACACAGGTAGCCCTACAGTAAGTTAGCGTGTTTATTTCTACAGGCAGCCCTACAGTAAGTTAGCGTGTTTATTTCTACAGGCAGCCCTACAGTAAGTTAGCGTGTTTATTTATACAGGCAGCCCTACAGTAAGTTAGCATGTTTATTTATACAGGCAGCCCTACAGTAAGTTAGCGTGTTTATTTATACAGGCAGCCCTACAGTAAGTTAGCGTGTTTATTTATACAGGCAGCCCTACAGTAAGTTAGCATGTTTATTTATACAGGCAGCCCTACAGTAAGTTAGCGTGTTTGTTTATACAGGCAGCCCTACAGTAAGTTAGCGTGTTTATTTATACAGGCAGCCCTACAGTAAGTTAGCGTGTTTATTTATACAGGCAGCCCTACAGTAAGTTAGCGTGTTTGTTTATACAGGCAGCCCTACAGTAAGTTAGCGTGTTTGTTTATACAGGCAGCCCTACAGTAAGTTAGCGTGTTTATTTATACAGGCAGCCCTACAGTAAGTTAGCGTGTTTGTTTATACAGGCAGCCCTACAGTAAGTTAGCGTGTTTATTTATACAGGCAGCCCTACAGTAAGTTAGCGTGTTTATACAGGCAGCCCTACAGTAAGTTAGCATGTTTATTTATACAGGCAGCCCTACAGTAAGTTAGCGTGTTTATTTATACAGGCAGCCCTACAGTAAGTTAGCGTGTTTATTTATACAGGCAGCCCTACAGTAAGTTAGCGTGTTTATTTATACAGGCAGCCCTACAGTAAGTTAGCGTGTTTATACAGGCAGCCCTACAGTAAGTTAGCATGTTTATTTATACAGGCAGCCCTACAGTAAGTTAGCGTGTTTATACAGGCAGCCCTACAGTAAGTTAGCGTGTTTATTTACACAGGCAGCCCTACAGTAAGTTAGCATGTTTATTTATACAGGCAGCCCTAGAGTAAGTTAGCGTGTTTATTTACACAGGCAGCCCTACAGTAAGTTAGCATGTTTATTTATACAGGCAGCCCTACAGTAAGTTAGCGTGTTTATTTATACAGGCAGCCCTACAGTAAGTTAGCATGTTTATTTATACAGGCAGCCCTACAGTAAGTTAGCGTGTTTGTTTATACAGGCAGCCCTACAGTAAGTTAGCGTGTTTATTTATACAGGCAGCCCTACAGTAAGTTAGCGTGTTTATTTATACAGGCAGCCCTACAGTAAGTTAGCATGTTTATACAGGCAGCCCTACAGTAAGTTAGCGTGTTTATACAGGCAGCCCTACAGTAAGTTAGCATGTTTACACAGGCAGCCCTACAGTAAGTTAGCGTGTTTATTTACACAGGCAGCCCTACAGTAAGTTAGCGTGTTTATTTATACAGGCAGCCCTACAGTAAGTTAGCGTGTTTATTTACACAGGCAGCCCTACAGTAAGTTAGCGTGTTTATACAGGCAGCCCTACAGTAAGTTAGCGTGTTTATACAGGCAGCCCTACAGTAAGTTAGCATGTTTATACAGGCAGCCCTACAGTAAGTTAGCGTGTTTATTTACACAGGCAGCCCTACAGTAAGTTAGCGTGTTTATACAGGCAGCCCTACAGTAAGTTAGCGTGTTTATACAGGCAGCCCTACAGTAAGTTAGCGTGTTTATACAGGCAGCCCTACAGTAAGTTAGCATGTTTATACAGGCAGCCCTACAGTAAGTTAGCATGTTTATACAGGCAGCCCTACAGTAAGTTAGCGTGTTTATTTACACAGGCAGCCCTACAGTAAGTTAGCGTGTTTATACAGGCAGTCCTACAGTAAGTTAGCGTGTTTATTTATACAGGCAGCCCTACAGTAAGTTAGCGTGTTTATTTATACAGGCAGCCCTACAGTAAGTTAGCATGTTTATACAGGCAGCCCTACAGTAAGTTAGCGTGTTTATTTATACAGGCAGCCCTACAGTAAGTTAGCATGTTTACACAGGCAGCCCTACAGTAAGTTAGCGTGTTTGTTTATACAGGCAGCTCTACAGTAAGTTAGCGTGTTTATTTATACAGGCAGCCCTACAGTAAGTTAGCGTGTTTATTTATTATCAATTATTTTCTTACATACAGAATGAAATGCTGCTAATCATCTGTTCCTCTCCTGATTTCCAGTCCAGACCCCCTGCAGTGACAACAACGCCGGCTGTAGCCACCTCTGTCTCCTGTCTCCAGTCCAGCCCTTCTACAGCTGTGCCTGTCCCACTGGAGTCCAGCTGAAACCAGACCTGAAGACCTGCAAACCAGGTACCAGACTGACCCACTAACCAGTTGATGTGGAAAACTGACCAGTTAGCCATGTAGTATAGTGATATAGTACAGTTATTTGGTGATATAGTATAGTAATATGGCCATGTAGTGTGGTAATATAGTGATATAGTATAGTCATAAAGTGATGGAGTAACGTGTTATAGTGATGTAGTTTAGGAA
>JAYKQN010000035.1:1897500-2267500 GCA_036785175.1 Eupleurogrammus muticus | reverse complement strand
AGGCAACATGAGTGAACAGAAAATGCAGTTTGTAAATGGAGGTCTTTATTATTAAGGGAAATAAAAAGTGATTTTTCCTTCAATATCTTGATGATCCGCAAGGGAAAAAACTTTGAGGTCTGATGAGACAAAAGTGGAGCTTATTAAAAGTTGTCTGTCTTTAAAAACTGCATTTTATGTTCACATGTATTGTCTTTACGTAATATTTAAATTTGTTTGATTTAAAATAAGAAATCAGGAAGTGGGCCACCCCTTTTTCACACCACTGTACCTGTCCATCAGCTACATGTACTGGACGGACTGGGGAGAACATCCGAAGATCGAGCGAGCGAACCTGGACGGGACGGAGCGGCTGGTGCTGCTCAACAGTTCTCTGGGTTGGCCCAACGGACTCGCCATTGACTACGCTGCAGGGAAACTCTACTGGGGGGATGCCAAGACTGACAAGATAGAGGTACGTTACCCAGCCACAGCACCCCCCAACCGAGAGAGGGGGGTTACACATGAGCTTATAAAACAACAGAATATATATATCAGTTGTTAGTCTGTTCGTTTTAAATCCCTTTGACTGTTTGCTTCAACCTCAACCTTCCCATATAATGTTCGGGCATACGTTGATGGGGAGTATCCCTTTTTATGGAAGTGTTCTGTGGTGGTGTAGGGGGTAGTGTTCTTGCCTCATAAGCAGCAGACCCGTGTTTGAGTCCTAGCTGAAGCATTTCTTTTAAATAAGAAAACTTCATGTGCTGCCGTCTTTTCTTCTTTCTATAAACTAAACACTACACACACTTTGTACAGGAACACACACTTTCTACAGTAACTGAACTAGTATATTTTAAACACAACAACCATATAATCGTATTGTTGTACTTCACATTTCAGTTGTTTGCTTTGCACCTTTAATTCAAAAGCAGAAGACTTTGTTCAGATATGTGGAGAATAAAAACTGTTTTATATAACCACGCCACTAATATAATGGTTAGACAACTCGTATTCAGCATTTCTGTGATCATCAAAATCATCTGATTTATTCATTATATTGTTTCCATATCCCATTTGGTTGAAATATTGGGATATTTATATCTACTGAAAATCATACAGAGCGTCAAACTGCTAAATACTGAACTTTTTGTGGTTATGTTTAGTCTGAGAAATACAATGAATCTACAGCAATATAAAAGAAATTCAGCCTCTGAGCCTCGAGCAGATAAATATGATGTGAACATGGATGAGGAGAAAAGCTGTCACTCAAAATGACAAATTCACAGCACAATAATATCTCTGTGGGAGCAGCTGAGAATCTGTCTGCACCACACACACACAGTCACCTGTTTTCAGTTTGCTGTGTCAGACCAAATTAATTGTCTCCGAACTGGTTGAAAAGTTCCACATGCGTCGGACAGATTTATGATCTGTGAGTTTGTTTCACTTCAAACATCAGCAGCAGATTCTCTGTTTGCTCTGAAGGTGTGTTGTTGTTGTTGTTGTTGTTGTGTTGAACTTCTTTCACTTGCTGTCACAGAACTGGAGCTTCTATATGTTCCTGTGTCAGTTCCTGTGTTATCAAGATCAGAAAGTCAAAACGTTTTAAAATAGAGTTTTAAGAAGCATTCATCAGGTCTCAAAATGTGCATTCTGTGTTCATGTTGGATTCTTGTCTCTTAAAAGTCCATTTGTGACTTTTTCCCCACTTTTGATGTTGTGTGATTTGCTCTTTACATGAAATGTCAAAAAGAACTAGACATTTCCTGCGGCAAGTGAAAGTTCGGGCAGGGCCATTGGGCGTCAGGACTCTACTGTGGTTTATTACAGAAGTTCAACACCACATGTGGGATGCTGATGTCTTTCTGATCATTACTGCCAAGTTTGGTATGTGTCGGACATTTAGATCCAAAGTTATTAAGGAAAAATCAACGGCCAATCAGCTCTCAGTCTGTTGTGTTGCTAGAGCTGGGGCCGTTGCTACGGTTACTCACACACCTGCTCAGCGCTTTGATGTAAACGAGATCATTAACGATCCAACCGACAAAAGCTGCTCCCAATGTCTCGACAGAGGGCTAGAGTAGACCCTGAACAACTGCTTGTTACTCAAAAACCCTAATTCATAATCACAAAATGATATCGTATCGCATATCGTGTGAGAGGTGAGGGTCTCCTGGTCGTGTTGATGTATCTTTTATTTCCGTAGCTTGAAAAATGTGGGAACAGGAGCAGGTTAGAAATTCAATGTTTTACTAAAATCCAGGATGAGTAAGCGAAAATTTATAATGGGAGAGATAGGAAGAGCAGGAGCGCGAAGCTGCGCTTGGAGGCTCATAGCACCAAAACCGTAAACATTTTTCCATGCAAATTTAGAATTTTACCGATCAGGAGGGTCGTGCCGACGTTTTGATGTAAAAAGCATTAACGTGTGGTGAAAACTGTGGCCATGGCAGCGAGAATTTAGTTTTTTTCAGAGGAATTTTTGTATATATATATATATATATATATACACCAGCTACACCAGCCTGAACTAATGATAAATTTAATGTATTTAATTCACCCAGAATATAAAACTAGTTGATAGCATGTGTGTGTTGTTGACTCTGCCCCCCCACATGTTCCTTTTTGTCTCTGTTTTATTGTTTTATTCTGGTCTTGTTGCCTCTTTGATTGCTTCTATTTTTCTTTTTGTTCTAACAAATAACAGAGAGATGAAAAAATGAAAGATTGATTTAATTAAAGAGCAGAAAATGTTTTGAGCTGCTGCTCGAAACGATAAACAGCCTGTTTCTGTTGGTGCAAACGCTTCTCACCAAACTTTATACTTCATGGTGTGTGTGTGTTTGTGTGTGTGTGTGTGTGTAATAAAGTTGATGACAGATTTACTGAGGAACAATCAGCTGATGAATAAGTCTCATGTTTGTCTTTAGATCTTTAGTTGAACTAGAATCAATCACCAGTAAAACACAGGGACCTGGACCTCAACATGGACCTCCCCCTGGTCCTGGTCCTGGACCACAGTGGACCAGGACCAGGATTGGTGATCATGACCAATCAAATCTAAACCTGGACCAGAACCAGAACATGAACACAAACCTAAACCTGAACCGGTTGACTGATCCGGTCCAGATTGGAGCTGTTCTGGACCGGATCCCCAGCCACAGCCTGAGTTTATCTGTGACATCACAAAGCTCCAGTGGGCCTGCTGCTTTGATGTTGTTGTGTGTTTTGATTCCAGTTTGTTGAAATATTTTGTCAAAGTTTCATGTGGCAAGAAATGAAAAATCACAAAGTCTGGACGAGACGACGCAGCAGCTTCACATCACACAACATCAGGGTGCGTGTGTGTGTGTGTGTGTGTGTGTGTGTGTGTGTGTGTGTGTGTGTGTGTGTGTGTGTGTGTGTGTGTGTGTGTATAAGTGCCCAGCATTTTACCTTCAGTGTGAGAGAGAGAGAGTATGATGAATGACTGGAGGAATTCTCTCTCTCTCTCTGTTTTCAAGTCTTTTAAGGAAATCTGACTCCTCCTCCCCTCCCCCATTTGTGGAGAAAAAACCTCTGAAGTTACCGCACAGGCCCCCTAACACACACTCTTCTTTTCAAAGGAGTGTGTGCGTGTGTGTGTGTGTGTGTGTGTTGGCAGCTTTGACTGATGTGTTTCTTTCTCTGTGCACACACACAAAACGGCTGCTTTGTTGTGATTATGCAGATTGACTATGCGTAACGCCATTCAATCACACTGTGGAGCCATATGGTGTGTGTGTGTGTGTGTGTGTGTGTGTGTGTGTGTGTGTGTGTGTGTGTGTGTGTGTGTGTGTGTGTGTGTGTGTGTGTGTGTGTGTGTGTGTGTGTGTGTGGTGGAATTCCCCTGCTTTGGGCTCTGCACCTTGTTCCTGTTCCTGCCTGTGTTCCTATAACATGTAGATAAACATCAGACATGTTCCTCACTACAAACTGAACAGGTCCATGTTCCTGTGGTCAGAACCACATAGAACCACATACTGTGTTCTACATACGTGTTCCTGGCGTTCCGTGTCCCTTCATCAATAAACTAACTCAGGATAAAAACACACAAATAAAATCTGATCAGTTTCAGTTGTGAAGTGTTTTTCTACAGATTTAAACTGTGTCTATTTGTGTGTGTTCATCATTCATCAGCTGCTCCAACACATCTGTCCACTGAAGGATTTAAACCACTGCTTCTGTTATTTTCTGTCCCCCCATGAAAGAGGAAAACATCTCATACCTCTGCATAACACTGTGTCCTTATTAACGTATAAGAGAATAAAAAATAAATAAATATGGACCAACTTACAACAAAGAATAGCTTTATTAACTAACAGAAAAGATTTAAGGTGCATCTGAAATTAAAAATAAATTAAATCCTTAATTAAACATTTTCTGACTGACCATGTCAAACCATATGATACTGAAAATAAAACTACATAAATGGTCTTATCAGTGATTGTGGTGTAATGTCTTTAATGTCTCTGTCTCCAACATTTCAGACTCAGTAACACACCGGTCTTTCACAGTGAACCAAGCGCTACAGACGCTTCGTCATATTTCCTCGTCTTAGCTTTGGGAGACTTTCGTTTGTCTCTTTATCTCCGTCTCTCTCCGCCTGTCTTCTCATCCCTGTTAAATATGTTTTCATGGTGTCACTTGGTGTCTACACTTCATACTCATACTCTGTGCTGTAGTTTGGTTCATTAAATGGTGTAAAATGTTGATCAGTGTTTCTAAAGCTGCAGATTGAAGCTAAAATGTCTTTTTTTGTCCACAACCCAAAGATCATCAGTTTACTGTTATAGAAGAATAAAGAAACCAGGAAATAATCAGAGAATTTAGACATTACAGTTTGTAAATTAATGTCAAACATCTGAACGTGTTTTTGATGGAAAAAATGCAGAATCCATTTAAAAGCAGCTATTTTTGTATCTCTATTAATATAAAATAATGAACATATTTAAGCAATAACTAGTGGAGTCAAAACATAAACATCTTTTTATATTTATTATTTTTAATATATTATATATTAGATTATTATGAATTATTATTTCTTATTTTCTAATTAATGGACTGAACAGAGATTCAGATGTGCGTGTGTGTATGCGTCTGTGCATGTGTGTGTGTGTGTGCATGTGTGTGTGTGTGCGTGTGTGTGCATGTGTGTGTGTGTATGTGTGTGTGTGTGTGCGTGTGTGTATGTGTGTGTGTATGTGTGTGTGTGTGTGTGTGTGTGTGTGTGTGACTCCTCCATGCGTGTCCGATGGACCTTTGTTTTGTTCTGTTTGCTCTCTTTCTGTCTTTTTGTCCTCTTTTTCTCCACCGTGTCCATCAAGAAACGAGACGTTCTCACACCCAAAATGAAAAAAGACCGAAGGGAAAAAAAAAATCTCCCAGTGCATAATTCTTCCTGAAAAAAGGCATCGAGTGAAAGAGGAGGCGAGGCGAGCGTCTTTCAGGGTTTGGCCATGTCGAATCGTCCCAGTCATAAATGAATGGTTGTGTGGAGGGGTCACGGCCTCCTGGGATCAGCCCCCGAGGAAGGACATTTAAATGAGTAGTGTGAGGAGGACGGGTCCTGGACGTCAGCTGGTAGAAGTTTATAAATACTACTTTAATGTTTCAGTACTTTATATCTGCTGTTTTACATCATGTTTAAAGTTGTTTTTGTTAATTCACAAACTCAGAGCTGCTGTTAACACGAGTAAAACTTTATACTAAAGTACAGCTGCACGATTTACTACACACTGTACTACTGTAGTATAAGGGAGATGATACAGTGCAAACGGTAGTACTACAGTAAGCTGCTCTAATGAATTCCTCCGAGCTGATGCATGTGTCACATTCTGACACAAACACACACAAACACACACACACACACACAGATGACTGTAGTGAGTCTAAAATAAATCCAGTGTCTATTTCAGTCGATTCTAGTCCAGTAATAGCTGAGGTGGTGAGGAGGAGGCTGCACACACGGCTAATTGCAGCCTTGTCAATTGTAGCTCTCACTTTCCACTCTTAGAAACATGCACACACACACTCACACTCATACACACACACACACACACTGTGGGAGGTTTGTTGGCAGCAGTGTCTATATCAGTTTTCAACAGCCTAGTAATAGATGCCTTGTGACTGATATGCACTTACACACACGCAAACTTGTGTGTGTGTGTGTGTGTCTTTATCACATTTAAAACAAATGTCCATAAACAACATTTAAAGAGTTCAACCTGACAGGTTACAGCCACCTGTTGGGGAGGAATCAGGTTCACACCTGGAGATGAACCTTAAAAATGCTGGTTTTAGTTTGTTGGATCCTGAACCAGCTCCAGAGATTGTGAAATTCCCCTTTAAGGGCTGATTTCCTCCATGTCCTCGCCCTGTGTCCACATCAGTTATTTTGGCCACGTAGGGACATACCATCGTCAGCCAGTCACATCCCTCCGTCCTGTTTCCTTCCTCTGTCCCAGGTCATCAACGTGGACGGCAGCAACCGCCAGACTCTGCTAGAGGACAAGCTGCCTCACATCTTTGGCTTCACGCTGCTGGGCGACTACATCTACTGGACGGACTGGCAGAGACGCAGCATCGAGCGCGTCCACACGTCCACGGCGGTGAGGGAGATCATCATCGACCAGCTACCGGACCTGATGGGGCTGAAGGCCACGAAAGTGACCGAGACCAACGGTAGCGGCTCCTCCCTGTCTTCACCTGGAAAAAAATAAACGATTCATTACTGCTCACAGGCTCAAGCTGCAGATGCCACCATGAACAAAAATGGCCTCAGCGCGCTGACCCCCCTCCCCTACCTGAGATAATCACTACTGACCCCCCTCCCCTACCTGAAATAATCACTCCTGACCCCCCCTCCCCTACCTGAAATATTCACTACTGACCCCCCCTCCCCTACCTGAAATATTCACTACTGACCCCTCCCCTACCTGAAATAATCACTACTGACCCCCCTCCCCTACCTGAAATATTCACTACTGACCCCTCCCCTACCTGAAATAATCACTACTGACCCCTCCCCTACCTGAAATAATCACTCCTGACTCCCCCTCCCCTACCTGAAATAATCACTACTGACCCCCCTCCCCTACCTGAAATAATCACTACTGACCCCCCCTCCCCTACCTGAAATAATCACTACTGACCCCCCTCCCCTACCTGAAATAATCACTCCTGACTCCCCCTCCCCTACCTGAAATAATCACTACTGACCCCTCCCCTACCTGAAATAATCACTACTGACCCCCCCTCCCCTACCTGAAATATTCACTACTGACCCCCCCTCCCCTACCTGAAATATTCACTACTGACCCCTCCCCTACCTGAAATAATCACTACTGGTCCCCCCTCCCCTACCTGAAATAATCACTACTGACCCCTCCCCTACCTGAGATAATCACTACTGGTCCCCCCTCCCCTACCTGAAATAATCACTACTGACCCCCCTCCCCTATCTGAAATAATCACTACTGACCCCTCCCCTACCTGAGATAATCACTACTGACCCCCCTCCCCTATCTGAAATAATCACTACTGACCCCCCCTCCCCTACCTGAAATAATCACTACTGACCCCCCCTCCCCTATCTGAAATAATCACTACTGACCCCTCCCCTACCTGAGATAATCACTACTGGTCCCCCCTCCCCTACCTGAAATAATCACTACTGACCCCCCTCCCCTATCTGAAATAATCACTACTGACCCCTCCCCTACCTGAGATAATCACTACTGACCCCCCTCCCCTATCTGAAATAATCACTACTGACCCCCCCTCCCCTACCTGAAATAATCACTACTGACCCCCCCTCCCCTATCTGAAATAATCACTACTGACCCCTCCCCTACCTGAGATAATCACTACTGACCCCCCCTCCCCTATCTGAAATAATCACTACTGACCCCCCCTCCCCTACCTGAAATAATCACTACTGACCCCCCCTCCCCTACCTGAAATAATCACTACTGACCCCCCCTCCCCTATCTGAAATAATCACTACTGACCCCTCCCCTACCTGAGATAATCACTACTGGTCCCCCCTCCCCTACCTGAAATAATCACTCCTGACCCCTCCCCTACCTGAAATAATCACTACTGACCCCCCTCCCCTACCTGAAATAATCACTACTGACCCCCCCTCCCATTATTAACTATTTAGCTGAGCAGATTCACATGACGAATGAAAACCTTCCAGTGTGTGAGCTCCTTCAGCCTGAACCCAGAACCAGAACCAGAACCAGAACACGGGTCCAGATGGGGTTCTCCACACGCCTGTACGTGTCCTGTATGTTACTCATGTTGATATGAACACGTGTGTCCAGGGACTAACGGCTGTGCGGTGGACAACGGCGGCTGCAGCCATCTTTGTTTTTGGCGGCGCCACACCGTCAGCTGCTCCTGTCCAATGGGGATGGAGCTCCTGTCAGACCTGCACACCTGCGTGGTCCCAGAGGCCTTCCTGCTGTTCACCAACAGGTGAGTGGACAGGTCAACAGGTGAACACGCCTGTATGAGTAACGATGTTTGTTCTAACTGCTCCGTCCTGTTTCAGGGACAACATCCGCAGCATTTCTTTAGGAACCAACAGCAACGACGTCCCCATCCCTCTGACTGGAGTCAAAGAGGCGTCGGCGCTCGACTTCGACGTGTCTGAACGGATGATTTACTGGACTGATATCCAGGCCAAGGTCAGCTGGACGTTCTCTGGAGGTTTTTTAAAAGTTTATTAAGGTTTATTCCAGTTTTTCTAGAGGCGGAGTTTGAGTTTAATATAAGGATTTGTGAAATTAAACTAAAGGAAAACATTTGTAAAACCAACAAAAATCTCAAAACTTCTAATAAATCCCGTTCCACCAGTCAACCACATTGGACTATATGACTATAATTAATAAACATAAACTAGACATTTCCCTAAAATCTGTAAATCTGACGTGAACATTTCCCACTTTTCTGACTCTGTGGTGCCACAGATCCACTCCATAATAAATAAAGAACATACCAATCATCGAGTAACATAATAAATAAAGAACATACCAATCATCATGTAACATAATAAATAAAAGAACATACCAATCATCGTGTAACATAATAAATAAAGAACATACCAATCATCGTGTAACATAATAAATAAAGAACATACCAATCATCATGTAACATAATAAATAAAGAACATACCAATCATCATGTACATATCGTCATGAAAATGGCACATGAAGTCCAGCTCAGTTCGTTAGTTCCTTTAGCTGCCTGTTAGAGTATCGTTGTGATTATTGGTTATTGATCGATCTGTGTGCTCTCAGACCATCAGTCGAGCCTACATGAATGGCAGCTCTGTGGAGCACGTCATCGAGTTCGGCCTGGATTACCCAGAAGGCATGGCGGTGGACTGGATGGGCCGGAACATTTACTGGGCCGACACCGGCACCAACCGCATCGAGGTGGCCCGGCTGGACGGCCAGTACCGGCAGGTCCTGGTCTGTAAGGACCTGGAGAACCCACGATCCCTGGACAACCCCAGGTCTCTGGCTCTGGATCCAGCTAACGGGTACGACTCTCTGGACCTGGAACTGGTTCCGGCTGCGTTTCATTCTCGAACCAACAGAACAATGGTCCAGTCATTAAATTACACAGTTCTGACTACATGGGTATGTAGGTAAAATGGGTTGGGTTGACTAAGTGTCTTAGCTAGTAGCCTAGGGTGCTAGGTAGCATCCTAACTAGTGTCCTAACTGATGTGCTGACACTTATGAATATAGGATAATTACATTTCATGTAAAACCTTCTCTATTTACCCATATTTAATGCAATAATAAACGGATATATACCAATAACACAGCATTCAGCAGCATCAGCAGATCCTGGATCAGGACTCGTGTGTCTCCACAGGTACATGTACTGGACGGAGTGGGGCGGCCGGCCTCGCATCGCCAGGGCCTACATGGACGGCAGCACCATCATCACGCTGGTGGATAAAGTGGGCCGAGCCAACGGGCTGACCATCGACTACATCGACCATCGGCTGTACTGGACCGACCTGGACACCTGCATGATTGAGAGCACCAACATGCAGGGTCAGCGCATAGTATTTATAACATTATTCAACAGCTGTTCTGATCATCTATTATTGGATTTCATTCATGTTCACTCATATGAAAGGTCAATAATCCTAAAAACTCGTTATGGTGGCCGCTGTGGTTGTCAGGTCTGCAGAGGGAGATCATCGTGGACGACCTGCCTCACCCTTTCGGTCTCACTCAGTATCGTGACTTTATCTACTGGACCGACTTCAACCTGCACAGCATCGAACGGGCTGATAAACGCAGCGGGATGAACAGGACCGTGGTGCTGCAGGTGAGGCTGCTGCTGATGATGTCACTAACGCTGATGATGTCACTGATGCAGTCGCTCACACACAGAGCAGCTCTGATCATCCTTACTCTGTTGACCTGCTGAAGGTTTCATGGTTAAGAGTATTAAAATCAGCAGTAAATTACATTTTGTTCCTATTTAAAACATGATTCTTTCAGATTTAATGTAGTGATGATCTATTCTTGCAATATAAAACCTGGGGGTGATGGTGTGGTGTCCTGTCTTCAGGGACAGCTGGAGCTGATGCTGGACATCCTGGTGTTCCACTCGTCCCGCCAGGACGGAACCAACGAATGTTCCCATAACAACGGGAACTGTGCTCACCTGTGCCTGGCAACACCTGCCGGAGCTCAGTGCCGCTGCTCCTCCCACTACACGCTGAACCCCGACGGACGCAACTGCAGCTGTGAGTGGTGGAAGTCCCATAACTGACAGTCCCATAACTGACAGTCCTATAACTGACAGTCCCATAACTGACAGTCCCATAACTGACAGTCCTATAACTGACAGTCCCATAACTGACAGTCCCATAACTGACAGTAACTGACAGTCCTATAACTGACAGTCCCATAACTGACAGTAACTGACAGTCCTATAACTGACAGTCCCATAACTGACAGTCCTATAACAGACAGTAACTGACAGTCCTATAACTGACAGTAACTGACAGTCCTATAACTGACAGTCCTATAACTGACAGTAACTGACAGTCCTATAACTGACAGTAACTGACAGTCCTATAACTGACAGTCCCATAACTGACAGTCCTATAACTGACAGTAACTGACAGTCCTATAACTGACAGTCCCATAACTGACAGTCCTATAACAGACAGTAACTGACAGTCCTATAACTGACAGTAACTGACAGTCCTATAACTGACAGTCTCATAACTGACAGTAACTGACAGTCCTATAACTGACAGTAACTGACAGTCCCATAACTGACAGTCCCATAACTGACAGTCCTATAACTGACAGTCCCATAACTGACAGTCCTATAGCTGACAGTAACTGACAGTCCTATAACTGACAGTCCCATAACTGACAGTCCTATAACTGACAGTAACTGACAGTCCTATAACTGACAGTCCCATAACTGACAGTAACTGACAGTCCTATAGCTGACAGTAACTGACAGTCCTATAACTGACAGTCCCATAACTGACAGTCCTATAACTGACAGTCCCATAACTGACAGTCCTATAACAGACAGTAACTGACAGTCCTATAACTGACAGTAACTGACAGTCCTATAACTGACAGTCCCATAACTGACAGTCCTATAACAGACAGTAACTGACAGTCCTATAACTGACAGTAACTGACAGTCCTATAACTGACAGTCCCATAACTGACAGTCCTATAACAGACAGTAACTGACAGTCCTATAACTGACAGTAACTGACAGTCCTATAACTGACAGTCCCATAACTGACAGTCCTATAACAGACAGTAACTGACAGTCCTATAACTGACAGTAACTGACAGTCCTATAACTGACAGTAACTGACAGTCCCATAACTGACAGTCCCATAACTGACAGTCCTATAACTGACAGTAACTGACAGTCCTATAACTGACAGTAACTGACAGTCCCATAACTGACAGTCCTATAACTGACAGTAACTGACAGTCCTATAACTGACAGTAACTGACAGTCCTATAACTGACAGTCCCATAACTGTCAGTAACTGACAGTCCTATAGCTGACAGTAACTGACAGTCCTATAACTGACAGTCCCATAACTGACAGTCCCATAACTGACAGTCCTATAACAGACAGTAACTGACAGTCCTATAACTGACAGTAACTGACAGTCCAATAACCAGCAACATGTCCAGGATTCATGGGTGTATTTAGGCAGGTGGTGATGCTGACCCTGTTTGTCTTTGGATTTTATGATCATTAACTTCAGGTTTTTCTCTCCTCTTCCTCCTCCTCTTCCTCCTCCTCTTCCTCCTCCTCTTCCTCCCCCTTCTCCTCCTCCTGCTCCTCTTCCTCCCCCTCCTCCTCCTCCTCTTCCTCCTCCTCCCCCTCCTCTACCTCCCCCTCCTCTTCCTCCTCCTCCCCCTCCTCTTCCTCCTCCTCCTCCTCCTCCTCCTGCTCCTCCTCCTCCCCCTCCTCTTCCTCCTCCTCATCTTCCTCCTCCTCTTCCTCCTCCTCCTCCTCCTCCTCCTCCTCCAGCTCCCTCCAGCTTCCTTCTCTTCAGCCAGAAGGCCAGTATCAGCAGGATGGTTCTGGGGGAGCAGAGTCCAGACATCATCCTGCCCATCCATGTTCTGAGGAACGTCCGGGCCGTGACCTACGACCCCCAGGACCACCTGGTGTACTGGCTGGATGGACGCCAGAACATCCGCAGGGCCCGGGACGACGGCGCCATGGTAACGCTGACCCCTACCCCTGATTTAGTGGCCAGTGTACACTGGTAGAAATAAAATATCAGGAGGTGGTAAATGGTGAATGGTAAATTTAATCCACCTAGTTGATAACATGTGTTTTTAAAACCTCTTTAAGAGGCCGTTACATGGCATATATATATATATATATATATATATATATATATATATATATATATATATATATATATATATATATATATATATATATATATATATATATATATATATATATATATATATATATATATATATATATAGTTTTTTGTTATTTGTGCATAGAAACCAACAAGTATAGAATACCTGTAAATGCCCCCTACTGTTCACAGAGCAGTGAGTCTTAGGAAGAAAGATAAGTTTATCTACAGAACACAACACGGTAATCTAACGCGCTTTACATAAAACGTTAAAAGCGACAAACCACAATTTAAAAAAGAGGTTTTTGATGTGGTCTGGGACCAGAGAGCAGACCTCCCCTAGACCGTCTAGCAGGTCTGGATGATTCTTCCAGCCAGTCCTGACGGTCTGTCCTGGTCTGTCCTGGTCTGTCTCCAGTCCACCATGATCGCCAGCAGCAGCAGCAGCGTCCAGCCAGTGGAGAACCAGCTCCACGACCTGAGCCTGGACCCCTACAGCCGCCACATCTACTGGACCTGCGAGACCACCAACACCATCAACGTCCAGAGGATGGCGGGGCACACGGTGGGCGTGGTCCTGAAGGACGACGCCGACAAGCCGAGGGCCCTCGTGGTCAACGCGGAGAAAGGGTGCGTTCGCTTTTTATCCATCGATGCCACGAAACCAACGTTTGGTGAGATGTAGCTGAGCTTTCAGATCAGTTACTTCACTGAGAATATAAATACTGTGGGGAAAACCAGCAGCAGATAAATGTGAGTTAATGAGGAAAAGAGGGAGCAGGAGAGAGCAGGTTCACAAAAAACATCAGAAAAACACTGATGCAGTGATGTCTTTTGTGATGGAGTGAAATAACAGACCATCATGCATCTCTAGTGTGTGTATGTATATACTGTATATATGTATATATGTATATATATATATATACACACACTATGACAACAACAGTGCTGACCATGCTCAAAATGCTCTTTAGTGTGGTTATTGAATTTTTTCAGCCTCTACTGGTCTGTTGTGGTACTGCAGCTTCTTGTGTTGCAGCGTTTTGTTGATTGGATCAGTGTCTGGAAGAAGATTTTAGTTAATAATGTGTGTGTGTGTGTGTGTGTGTTTGTGTGTGTGTATGTGTGTGCAGGTACATGTACTTCACCACGGTGCAGGAGCGCTCTGCTAAGATCGAAGGAGCCAGTCTGGACGGGACGGAGCGTGAGTCGCTGTTCACCACCGGACTCATCAGGCCCGTCGCTCTGGCTCTGGACAACAAACTGGGGAAACTGTTCTGGGTCGACGCCGACCTCAAACGCATCGAGAGCAGCGACCTGACGGGTGAGTCACAGGAGAAGAAGAAGGGATGAAGAAAGAAAAACACATGAAAGTGAGGATATTGTTGTGTTTAATGGATCAGAACCGTAGACTGTACCTTTTAGACCATAATTAACAGGAATTACATTGTAAAGGAGAAAAGTGCATTTAGAGAAATATATAAGGACAGAAAATACATCTTATAAACTTAAAGGAAACACAATTTTATATATAAATATATAAGAAAAACAACACAACTTACCCCCGATAGTGAGTTAAATTTGTTATCCAAAATTTGGTGACAATTTTCCAAAATTCTGACTAATTGTGTCTTATTGTGAGACAATGATGCTCATATGTCAAACATCTATTAGCAAAAAGGACTGGTCATGTGACCTCATAAGTTGTTCGTCCTTCCAGTAAAAGCCCAGATTTTAAATCAGAGCTGTTCATGAAAAATGAAGATAAAGTGATTGTTGCCATGTGGAGACTCTTCAGAGGGTTACATGAAGTCAGATTGAGCCAGTTTGTTATTTAAGGCAAATCTCCATCCGTCAGGAGCCAATCGGATCGTCCTGCAGGACTCCAACATCCTGCAGCCCATGGGCCTGACGGTGCTGGGGGACCACCTGTACTGGATCGACCGGCAGCAGCAGATGATCGAGAGGGTGGACAAGCTGAGTGGAGACGGACGCACCAGGATCCAGGGACGCATCTCCTACCTGACGTCCATCCACGCCGTGGAGGAGACCGACCCCCGCGAGTTCGGTTTGTACTAAAGTGCTACTGTACTAAACTATACTAAAATATACTACCTACTGTATCATAATTCTGTAGTACTACAACACTATAGTACTGTAATCCTATACTGTATACAATCTACTATACTATAATGTTTATACTATATACTAGAACTTTAACTGCAGCTCAGTATTATTAGAATAATAATTAATAGATTAATAAACTCGTGTTTTTTTCCAGCGTCTCATCCTTGTTCCCGTGACAACGGAGGATGTTCTCACATCTGCATCGCTAAAGGAGACGGGACCCCCCGCTGCTCCTGCCCCATGCACCTGGTGCTGCTGCAGGACCTGCTGCACTGTGGAGGTCAGCAAACTAACAACAGTCACACATACACAACCAGAAATGTCCAACACCATCAGCTTCTCTGATGTCAGCATCTGACCCCCCCAGAGCCCCCCACCTGCTCCACAGAGCAGTTCACCTGCTCCACAGGAGAGATCGACTGTATCCCGATGGCCTGGCGCTGTGACGGTTTTCCGGAGTGTGACGACAGCAGCGATGAGGAAAACTGTCCCGTCTGCTCCCCCTTCCAGTTTCAGTGCGACAAGGGCGGCTGCATCGATGTCCAGAGACGCTGCAACGGAGAACTGGACTGCGTGGACCAGTCTGATGAGCAGGACTGTGAAAGTACGTTCTGCTAGCAGTACGTCAGCAGCTGGTAGCATATTAGTAGCTCTGTGACTTTGCATGATATAAGATCCCATCTGAGGATTAATAATCAATTCAATTCAATTTATTTGTTCAGCCCAAAGTCACAAATCACAGATTTGCCCCAACGGGCTTTACAGTTTGTACAAAAGCAACACAACATCCCCTGTCCTTAGACCCTCACATTGTACAAGGTAAAACTCCCTAAAAAAACCCTTTGATAAGCAGATTATTATCTGATAACCGATTGCTCCACCATGGTAAACATTCTGATCACTAACGAAAGTGTCTCCTGCTCTGCAGACATTTGTCCTCCAAACCAGTTCCGCTGTGGTGACAACCAGTGCATCACTAAGAAACAGCAGTGTGACAACTACTCAGACTGTCCTGATGGATCAGACGAACTGGCCTGCGGTAAAACACCCGTTACACACACAGATGACATACACCTGTTACACACCTGTTATACACCTGTTATACACACTTATTAAACATGTCACATACACCTGTTACACACCTGTTATACACACTTAATAAACATGTCACACACACCTGTTATACACACTTATTAAACAACATGTCACACACGCCTGTTATACATGCCTGTTACACACCTGTTATACACACTTATTAAACATGTCACACACGCCTGTTACACACCTGTTATACACATCTGTTATACACACACCTGTTATACACACCTGTTAAACACACCTGTTATACACACTTAATAAACATGTCACACACACCTGTTATACACACTTATTAAACAACATGTCACACATGCCTGTTACACACCTGTTATACACCTGTTACATGCCTGTTATACACACCTGTTATACATACATGTTACAAACCTGTTCTACACACCTCCCAAACACCAGGCACAAGATTAAAACTGGAGAAATGTCTTAAACTTAAACGTCTGCTAAAGAAAGTGTGATTTTCAATTTCTCCTCCAGAGTACGTGTCTCCTCCCTCCAGTGGAATCCCCAACACTGGCCCCAACACCATCGGCCCTGTCATTGCCATCATCCTGCTGGTCTTCGTGATCGGAGGAGCTTACTTCGTCTGCCAACGGGTGGTGTGTCGACGCTACAAAGGCCCCAGCGGGACCTTCCCTCACGAGTACATCAGCGGCCCGCCGCATGTTCCCCTCAACTTCATCGCCCCCAGCAGCTCGCAGCACGGACCCTTCCCAGGTAGCAGCCAGGAGAAATATCACGAGATATCAGGATGTATATCAGGAGATATATATTTATATCAGGGACTATATTAGGATCTATATACATATCAGTATCTATCAGGATATATGCAGCAGTCAGTGTGACTACAGGACTAATGAATTGTGTGTGCGTGTGTGTGCGTGTGTGTAGCTATCTCCTGTGGGAAGTCCATGATGAGTTCAGGCAGTCTGATGGGCAGCAGCAGCAGTGGAGCTCCTCTCTATGACAGGAACCATGTAACTGGTGCCTCGTCCAGCAGCTCCTCATCTACCAAGGGAGCTTTTTATCCTCAGGTACACACACACACACACACACACACACACACACACACACACACAGCTGATTCCTCTCCCCAGTCATAGAATGCATTTTGGATATTTACTGTTTGCAGATCTTGAATCCCCCTCCGTCCCCAGCGACTGATCGATCGCTCTACAACACAGAGATCTTCTACTCATCCAACAGTCCGTCCACCACCAGATCATACAGGTAACACACACACACACAGACTCACACACAGACTCACACACACACACACACACACACACACACACGTCCTGACTCATAGTGATTGGTCCAGGTGGATCAGCTGGTGGAGGTTTTCTCTCCTTGTGATAATTAAAGTCTGTTATAAACACTCCTGTGAGAGTGGAAGTTATCAGCTGTCATCTTTGCTCATTTACTCAACCCTGTCACCTGCACCTTAACCCTACCTCTACCTGCACCTCTACCTCTACCTCTACCTCTACCTGTACCTACACCTCTACCTGCACCTGTACCTCTACCTCTACCTCTACCTGTACCTACACCTCTACCTGTACCTGCACCTCTACCTGCACCTGCACCTCTACCTGCACCTCTACCTCTACCTCTACCTGCACCTCTACCTGTACCTACACCTCTACCTCTACCTTTACCTGTACCTCTACCTGCACCTGTACCTCTACCTGCACCTGTACCTCTACCTGCACCTCTACCTGTACCTGCACCTCTACCTGTACCTGCACCTCTACCTGTACCTCTACCTGCACCTGTACCTCTACCTTTACCTGTACCTCTACCTGCACCTGTACATCTACCTGCACCTCTACCTGTACCTGCACCTCTACCTGTACCTGCACCTCTACCTGTACCTCTACCTG
The DNA here is from genome assembly GCA_036785175.1 of Eupleurogrammus muticus. Classification (NCBI taxonomy): domain Eukaryota; kingdom Metazoa; phylum Chordata; class Actinopteri; order Scombriformes; family Trichiuridae; genus Eupleurogrammus; species Eupleurogrammus muticus. The sequence goes on along the minus strand of JAYKQN010000035.1, from coordinate 2,249,467 downwards.
CACCTGTACCTCTACCTCTACCTTTACCTGTACCTCTACCTGCACCTGTACATCTACCTTTACCTGTACCTCTACCTGCACCTGTACCTTTACCTCTACCTGTACCTCTACCTGCACCTGTACCTCTACCTGCATCTCTACCTGTACCTGTACCTTTACCTGAACCTGTACCTGTACCTGTACCTGTACTTACACCTCTACCTGTACCTGCACCTCTACCTGTACTTACACCTCTACCTGTACCTGTACCTGCACCTGTACTAACCTGTGTCCTCCCTGGCAGACCCTACCATCTGGTCCGTGGCGCCGCCCCTCCCACCACGCCCTGCAGCACGGATGTGTGTGACAGCGACTACACCCCCCACCACCCCCCCGCCGGCCCAGCCTCGTCGACGGGGCGCTGGAAGGCCCCAGGCCACGGCAAACACAACAAGTACTACATGGACCTGAACTCAGACTCAGACCCGTACCCGCCCCCCCCGACCCCCCGCTCTCAGTACCTGTCGGCCGAGGAGAGCTGCCCCCCCTCGCCCTCCACCGAGCGCTCCTACTTCCACCTGTGCCCTCCTCCCCCCTCGCCCTGCACCGACTCCTCATGACCCTCCACCAAGCCTGGGCGCCCGTGGGGGGGGGATGCCACCCCCGGTCCGGTTCTCTGGTCCGGTCCTCGACCTCTCGCCTGCATCAGCCGCTAAGGCTTCGGCGCCACACCGCCGCTCCCTCGCTGCTCGTTTCATCATTCCAGTCACGCTCAGGGCGGCTTCACCCGATCTGCACGTCTGTCTCCACGTGTCCTGCACCTCACTGGTCACAGCAGGTCGGCCTTTGATTGACACCTCGCCGCCGCTGTCGCCAGCCAACAAGAAAAAAGATTTTCATTCCGTCAGGAAGAGGAAGCTCCAAGACTTTATCAGCTCAGACATGATGGATCCTGTCAGTGACGGATCAGCAGGACCAGTCTTCAGATGGAGGCCCGCCCTTTCACAGCCTCCCTGCTGGCGACATGCAGCAGGACTGTAAATATGTTAAAATAATATGAACAGAAGTAAATCGCAGAGGAATTATTTTACTATTTTATTCACGCTGGCTGATCCATGAAAAAAGACAAAGACGAGAAAATGATGATGATGGTGGTTGGACTGAGGATGAACCAGAACATGGTGAACAGAATGAATGTGTAGATTCTGGATGGATGAAAGAGGTTTGTTTGATCAAAGAATGATGGATGATTAATGAATGATTGACTGATGAATGATTGATATTGATGAATGATTAATGGATAAATTAGGGCCAAGACTAAGAGGTGAAATCGTTTGTACATGTTTGAATCATGTCCCTCACATTTCAAATTTGGAATTTCTGTGTAGTTTTTTTTGTGGTGGGTAAAAACAAGTCCACCGTTGGCCGACCGTCAGCATCTGTCCTACGATCACCATGACAACCACATACCAAATGAGATAAAGGGTAGAGCTATTGTGCAGAAGTGTAATGAAGTCAGAGATGAGTTGAGAACCTGAACCTCTTCCTCCAACTTTCTCTTCTCTCGTCGTCCCGTTTACCAAAAGTATGTTTGCTGCTATCTTCAGACTCCAGTTACTATGATTATACCCACAGAACCTGAATTACCACTCATACTGAAGCTATTTTACAGTTAATAACAAATTATTCTTATAGCGACTTTTGTTATTCGTATTTCTGTTTGTCTGTAGATCATATATGTATGTTTTTACGTCGCCATGTTTAGTTTGAAGGAGTGAAACAGAACAGAGCTGAGAGTTCCAGCTGAGACTTTTACTGCTTCACACACCTGAGGGGGCGGAGCAAAACGCTGCGAGGTGATTGGACACCTGGAGTAGTGATGCTAGTGAACCTGCTGCTGCAGAAACTTTATCAAACTTTGACAAGTTTTGACTCTTCTCTGAATCTACATCTTAACATATCACTTCTGCTGCGTTTTAACGTGTTTCTACAGTCGCCTGTAGAGAAATGTACCAAACGTTTTATAAACACAACTCGTATTGCTTTTACTGGATTACTTACTCATGTTGATGTGTATATTCTGTAACTTAACCCCTCCCCTCCTGTAAAGACCAATGAAGTTTAGATCTTCACATTCATGAATTTTTGGATTTTTATTTTGAAAGAGGTGACATGCTGCTTTCACCCTACGATTGTTAGAGTGGTAACAACGATTAGTCAAACTCTCTGTTCCAGCTTCTGTTCTCTGATTATTTCCTGGTTTCTTTATTCTTCTATAATAGTAAACTGATGATCTTTGGGTTGTGGTGTGACATTTTAGGTTGAATCTTCAGCTTTGGGAGACACTGATCAACATTTTTCACCATTTTATGACCCAAACAACTAATCGATTAATCTACTATCAGAATAGTCGTTAGCAGCAGTTCTAGTTGTACGTATGGGTTTGTGGACTCTGGATATGAAACCTGGATTTCCAGAATCTGGAATATGAGCGCCGACACAGACACATTGATTTAGAGTTTTTATGTCAGAACGAGTCCAGAATTGTTTTAGATGCTAGAGACAAGAAAATTACAGACAAGGGGACTTTAGTGTTTGTCAGAGAATGACTTCAGTGTAATTTTCAGCGTTTTCTGTGTTTTTGTATCTTTATATTCAGACAGATTTTTGGGGACAAATCTGTTTTTAGTCAAGCACTTAATAAACGTTTTAACATCAACATGAGACACATGCAACCAAAATGGAGTCGAAAAAAAAGCACATTAGATCAAAACTAATCAGTGAGATGACAAAGAAGAATGTTTTAAAGCTGTAAAGTCTTTGTGTTTCCTAAGAAGTTAAAATGTTTCGTTTTAGGGTTGAGTTCTATTAAAACTGGTGTTTCTGCTTCTTAAACAGCAGAGAAGCTTCAGTGTTTTACAGCAGCAGAAGAACTAACCCTCAACCACGCAGCTCGAGAGGTTAAGGGCTTAGTGCCTGATCCTGAACCAGCTCAGCCACAAATCTGGTTTTAGAGCAGTAGCCACACTTTGCTGTTCACAACAAAACGTTGAATGAAACCAGCTCAAACCTGTGGGGGGGGGGGGGGTGATTCTTAGAAAGTTCATAAACTGAAGCAGCAGAGAACCAAAAGGAGATGCAGGACCAGGTTCTGGTTAGGGGTGCGGTCTGGATCAGGGGGAACTCTCAGCTGCATCTGGTTCCTATAAAGGGCTGTAGGCCTCAAACCACTGTCAGTAAAACTCCTTAAAACAAACCCTGTATTTGTCGTCTCAGCTAAAAATGCTTCGTGTAATTTACACTTGTGACATTTTTTGTATCAAAAGCATTTTTATATAATAAAGGTTCTATTTTAAGGAAATGGTTTGTTTGTGTGACCTTTGTATAGACCAGAGGAACCTGCACCTGCACCTCGTGTCCCAGCGGTCACGTCTCCGTTATCTAAGCAGAAGAAACGTGTGAAACGAAAAGGGGACTGAAGCTCTGTGGAAGCTGTTCAGATCCGGGATGGAAGGAGGAGCACGTAGTGTCGCGTTCTGATCCCGTAAATGAAATGCATGAATTTGAAATTATAGTTTCAAATGATAGACATGCTAAAATATGTCATTTTTATTACTACATGCTACACTATGACATTATTACCACGACATGGTATACTATACTATGTCGCTCAAAAAAGGTCACACTATACTATGTCGTTCAAAAAAGGTCATACTATACTATGTCACTCAAAAATGGTCATACTATACTATGTCGCCCAAAAAAGGTCATACTATACTATGTCGCTCAAAAAAGGTCATACTATACTATGTCGCCCAAAAAAGGTCATACTATACTATGTCGCTCAAAAATGGTCATACTATACTATGTCGCTCAAAAAAGGTCATACTATACTATGTCGTTCAAAAATGGTCAAACTATAGTATGTCACTCAAAAAAGGTCATACTATACTATGTCGCTCAAAAAAGGTCATACTATACTATGTCGCTCAAAAATGGTCATTCTATACTATGTCGTTCAAAAAAGGTCATACTATACTATGTCACTCAAAAATGGTCATACTATACTATGTCGCCCAAAAAAGGTCATACTATACTATGTCGCTCAAAAAAGGTCATACTATACTATGTCGCCCAAAAAAGGTCATACTATACTATGTCGCTCAAAAATGGTCATACTATACTATGTCGCTCAAAAAAGGTCATACTATACTATGTCGTTCAAAAATGGTCAAACTATAGTATGTCACTCAAAAAAGGTCATACTATACTATGTCGCTCAAAAAAGGTCATACTATACTATGTCGCTCAAAAATGGTCATACTATACTATGTCGCTCAAAAATGGTCATTCTATACTATGTCGCTCAAAAATGGTCATACTATACTATGTCGCTCAAAAATGGTCATTCTATACTATGTCGCTCAAAAATGGTCATACTATACTATGTCGTTCAAAAATGGTCATACTATAGTATGTCACTCAAAAAAGGTCATACTATACTATGTCACTCAAAAAAGGTCATACTATAGTATGTCACTCAAAAAGGTCATACTATACTATGTCGCCCAAAAAAGGTCATACTATACTATGTCGATCAAAAAAGGTCATACTATAATATGTCGCTCAAAAAAGGTCATACTATACTATGTCGCCCAAAAAAGGTCATACTATACTATGTCGATCAAAAAAGGTCATACTATAATATGTCGCTCAAAAAAGGTCATACTATACTATGTCGCCCAAAAAAGGTCATACTATACTATGTCGTTCAAAAATGGTCATACTATAGTATGTCACTCAAAAAAGGTCATACTATACTATGTCGCCCAAAAAAGGTCATACTATACTATGTCGATCAAAAAAGGTCATACTATACTATGTCGCCCAAAAATGGTCATACTATACTATGTCGCCCAAAAATGGTCATACTATACTATGTCGCTCAAAAATGGTCATACTATACTATGTCGCTCAAAAATGGTCATACTATACTATGTCGCTCAAAAAAAATCATACTATACTATGTCGCTCAAAAATGGTCATACTATACTATGTCGCTCAAAAATGGTCATACTATACTATGTCGTTCAAAAAAGGTCATACTATACTATGTCGCTCAAAAATGGTCATACTATACTATGTCACTCAAAAAAGGTCATACTATACTATGTCGTTCAAAAATGGTCATACTATACTATGTCGCTCAAAAAAGGTCATACTATACTATGTCGCTCATAATAGGTCATACTATACTATGTCGCTCAAAAAAGGTCATACTATAGTATGTCACTCAAAAAAGGTCATACTATACTATGTCGCTTAAAAAAGGTCATACTATACTATGTCGCCCAAAAATGGTCATACTATACTATGTCGCCCAAAAAAGGTCATACTATACTATGTCGCCCAAAAAAGGTCATACTATACTATGTCGCCCAAAAAAGGTCATACTATAGTATGTCACCCAAAATAGGTCATACTATACTATGTCGCTCATAATAGGTCATACTATACTATGTCGCTCAAAAAAGGTCATACTATAGTATGTCGCTCAAAAAAGGTCATACTATATAGTATGTCACTCAAAAAAGGTCATACTATAGTATGTCGCTCAAAAAAGGTCATACTATACTATGTCGCCCAAAAAAGGTGATACTATACTATGTCACTAAAAATAGGTTATAGTATATTATTTTGCTCAAAAAAGGTCCATCTATAGTGTGTCGCCCACAAAAGGTCCTACAATATCGCACGTCAGGAAACTAGGCACTCAAATACCAATGGCACACGCCATAGGAGGCATATCTGGGTTAACTTTGTTGCCCAAGGATACAACAAATCGCAACATGGAGGAGCCAGGAATCGAACCACCAATGCTTTGACTGGTGGCAAATGCTCTACCTCTGAGCCACAGCCACCATGCTATAGTACGACGCTCAAAAAAGGTCATACTATAGTATGTCGCCCAAAAAAAGTCATACTATCCTATTTTGCTCAAAAAAGGTCATACTATAGTATGTCACCCAAAAAAGGTCATACTATACTATGTCGCTCAAAAAAGGTCATACTATACTATGTCGCCCAAAAATGGTCATACTATACTATGTCGCTCAAAAATGGTCATACTATACTATGTCGCTCAAAAATGGTCATACTATACTATGTCGCTCAAAAAAAATCATACTATACTATGTCGCTCAAAAATGGTCATACTATACTATGTCGCTCAAAAATGGTCATACTATACTATGTCGTTCAAAAAAGGTCATACTATACTATGTCGCTCAAAAATGGTCATACTATACTATGTCACTCAAAAAAGGTCATACTATACTATGTCGTTCAAAAATGGTCATACTATACTATGTCGCTCAAAAAAGGTCATACTATACTATGTCGCTCAAAAATGGTCATACTATACTATGTCGTTCAAAATTGGTCATACTATAGTATGTCACTCAAAAAGGTCATACTATACTATGTCACTCAACAATGGTCATACTATACTATGTCGCTCAAAAAAGATCATACTGTACTATGTCGCCCAAAATAGGTCATACTATAGTCAGTCATTTTCTATACCTGCTTATTCCTCATCAGGGTCGCAGGGGTCTGCTGGAGCCTATCCCAGCGCGTTACGGCGAGAGGCAGGGATACACCCCAGATGGTCGCCAGCCAATCGTGGGGCACACACACCATTTACTCACACACTCACACCTACGGGCAATTTAGAGTTGCCAATTAACCTGAGCATGTTTTTGGACTGTGGGAGGAAGCCGGAGTACCCGGTGAAAACCCACGCAGACACGGGGAGAACATGCAAACTCCACACAGAAAGGTCCCAGACCCAGGACCAAGGAGGTCTTGAACCTGCGACCTTCTTGCTGTGAGGCAACAGCGCTACCCACTGCTCCACCATGTCGCCCCTTTCATACTATAGTATGTCGCTCAAAAAAGATCATACTATACTATGTCACTCAAAAATGGTCATACTATACTAGTCACTCAAAAAAGGTCATACTTTACTATGTCGCTTAAAAATGGTCATACTATACTATGTCGCTCTAAAATGGTCATACTATAGTATGTCGCTCAAAAATGGTCATACTATACTATGTCACTCAAAAAAGGTCATACTAGACTATGTCACTAAAAATAGGTTATAGTATATTATTATGCCCAAAAAAGGTCCATCTATAGTGTGTCCCCCACAAAAGGTCATACAATATCGCACATCAGGAAACTAGGCACTCAAATACCAATGGCACACGCCATAGGAGGCATATCTGGGTTAACTTTGTTGCCTAAGGATACAACAAAACGCAACATGGAAGAGCCGGGTATCAAACCACCAATTCTCTGACTGGTGGCAAATGCTCTAACTCTGAGCTACAGCCACCATACTACACTATGTCTACCAAAAAAGGTCATACTATAGTAAGTCGCTCAAAAAAGGTCATACTATATAGTATGTCACTCAAAAAAGGTCATACTATAGTATGTCGCTCAAAAAATGTCATACTATAGTATGTCGCTCAAAAAAGGTCATACTATACTATGTCGCTCAAAAATGGTCATACTATACTATGTCGCTCAAAAATGGTCATACTATACTATGTCGCTCAAAAATGGTCATACTATAATATGTCGCCCAAAAAAGGTCATACTATACTATGTCGCTCAAAAATGGTCATACTATACTATGTCGCTCAAAAATGGTCATACTATACTATGTCGCTCAAAAAAGGTCATACTATACTATGTCGTTCAAAAATGGTCATACTATAGTATGTCACTCAAAAAAGGTCATACTATACTATGTCACTAAAAATAGGTTATAGTATATTATTTTGCTCAAAAAAGGTCCATCTATAGTGTGTCGCCCACAAAAGGTCATACAATATCGCACATCAGGAAACTAGGCACTCAAATACCAATGGCACACGCCATAGGAGGCATATCTGGGTTAACTTTGTTGCCCAAGGATACAACAAAACGCAACATGGAAGAGACGGGAATCAAATCACCAATTCTCTGACTGGTGGCAAATGCTCTACCTCTGAGCCACAGCCACCATGCTATAGTACGTAGCTCAAAAAAGGTCATACTATAGTATGTCGCCCAAAAAAAGTCCATCCATCCATCCATTTTCTATCCCGCTTATTCCCTTTCGGGGTCGCAGGGGTCTGCTGGAGCCTATCCCAGCGCATTTATGGCGAGAGGCAGGGGGATACATCCCAGATGGTCGCCAGCCAATCGTGGGGCACACACACCATTCACACACACTCACACCTATGGGCAATTTAGATTTGCCAATTAACCTGAGCATGTTTTGTATTGTGGGAGGAAGCCGGAGTACCCGGTGAAAACCCACGCAGACACGGGGAGAACATGCAAACTCCACACAGAAAGGTCCCAGACCCAGGCCCCAAGGCGGTCTTGAACCTGCGACCTTCTTGCTGTGAGGCAACAGTGCTACCCACTGCTCCACCGTGTCGCCCCCAAAAAAAGTCATACTATCCTATTTTGCTCAAAAATGGTCATACTATACTATGTCCCTCAAAATAGGTCATACTATACTATGTCGCTCAAAAAAGGTCATACTATACTATGTCGCCCAAAAAAGGTCATACTATAGTATGTCGCCCAAAAAAGGTCAGACTATACTATGTCGCTCAAAAAAGGTCATGTCACCCAAAATAGGTCATACTATACTATGTCGCTCATAATAGGTCATACTATACTATGTCGCTCAAAAAAGGTCATACTATAGTATGTCACTCAAAAAAGGTCATACTATACTATGTCGCTCAAAAAAGGTCATACTATAGTATGTCGCCCAAAAATGGTCATACTATACTATGTCGCCCAAAAAAGGTCATACTATACTATGTCGCCCAAAAAAGGTCATACTATACTATGTCGCCCAAAAAAGGTCATACTATAGTATGACGCTCAAAAAAGGTCATACTATAGTATGTCACCCAAAATAGGTCATACTATACTATGTCGCTCATAATAGGTCATACTATACTATGTCGCTCAAAAAAGGTCATACTATAGTATGTCGCTCAAAAAAGGTCATACTATATAGTATGTCACTCAAAAAAGGTCATACTATAGTATGTCGCTCAAAAAAGGTCATACTATACTATGTCGCCCAAAAAAGGTGATACTATACTATGTCACTAAAAATAGGTTATAGTATATTATTTTGCTCAAAAAAGGTCCATCTATAGTGTGTCGCCCACAAAAGGTCCTACAATATCGCACGTCAGGAAACTAGGCACTCAAATACCAATGGCACACGCCATAGGAGGCATATCTGGGTTAACTTTGTTGCCCAAGGATACAACAAATCGCAACATGGAGGAGCCAGGAATCGAACCACCAATGCTTTGACTGGTGGCAAATGCTCTACCTCTGAGCCACAGCCACCATGCTATAGTACGTCGCTCAAAAAAGGTCATACTATAGTATGTCGCCCAAAAAAAGTCATACTATCCTATTTTGCTCAAAAAAGGTCATACTATAGTATGTCACTCAAAAAAGGTCATACTATATTATGTTGCTCAAAAAAGGTCATATTATACTATGTCGCTCAAAAATGGTCATACTATACTATGTCGCTCAAAAATGGTCATAGTATACTATGTCGCTCAAAAATGGTCATACTATAGTATGTTGCCCGAAAAAGTTCAAAATATATTATGTCGCCCGAAAAAGGTTATACTATAGTATGTTGCTCAAAAAAGGCCATACTATACTATGTCCCTCAAAATAGGTCATACTATACTATGTCCCTCAAAATAGGTCATACTATACTATGTCGCTCAAAAATGGTCATACTATACTATGTCCCTCAAAATAGGTCATACTATACTATGTCGCTCAAAAAAGGTCATACTATAGTATGTTGCTCAAAAAAGGTCATACTATACTATGTCGCTCAAAAAAGGTCATACTATACTATGTCGCCAAAAAAGGTCATACTATAGTATGTCGCCCAAAAAAGGTCATACTAAACTATGTCGCTCAAAAAAGGTCATACTATACTATGTCGCCCAAAAAAGGTCATACTATAGTATGTCGCCCAAAAAAGGTCATACTATACTATGTCACTCAAAAAAGGTCATACTATACTATGTCGCCCAAAAAAGGTCATACTATAGTATGTTGCCCAAAAAAGGTCATACTATACTATGTCACTCAAAAAAGGTCATACTATACTATGTCGCCCAAAAAAGGTCATACTATAGTATGTCGCCCAAAAAAGGTCATTCTATACTATGTCACTCAAAAAAGGTCATACTATACTATGTCGCCCAAAAAAGGTCATACTATACTATGTCACTCAAAAAAGGTCATACTATACTATGTCACTCAAAAAAGGTCATACTATACTATGTCGCCCAAAAAAGGTCATACTATACTATGTCGCCCAAAAAAGGTCATACTATAGTATGTCGCCCAAAAAAGGTGATACTATACTAAGTCACTAAAAATAGGTTATAGTATATTATTTTGCTCAAAAAAGGTCCATCTATAGTGTGTCGCCCACAAAAGGTCATACAATATCGCACGTCAGAAAACTAGGCACTCAAATACCAATGGCACACGCCATAGGAGGCATATCTGGGTTAACTTTGTTGCCCAAGGATACAACAAATCGCAACATGGAGGAGCCAGGAATCGAACCACCAATGCTTTGACTGGTGGCAAATGCTCTACCTCTGAGCCACAGCCACGATGCTATAGTACGTAGCTCAAAAATGGTCATACTATAGTATGTCGCCCAAAAAAAGTCATACTATCCTATTTTGCTCAAAAAAGGTCATACTATAGTATGTCACTCAAAAAAGGTCATACTATATTATGTCGCTCAAAAAAGGTCATACTATAGTATGTCGCTCAAAAAAGGTCATACTATACTATGTCGCTCAAAAAAGGTCATACTATACTATGTCCCTCAAAATAGGTCATACTATACTATGTCGCTCAAAAAAGGTCATACTATAGTATGTCGCTCAAAAAAGGTCATACTATACTATGTCGCCCAAAAAAGGTCATACTATAGTATGTCGCCCAAAAAAGGTCAGACTATACTATGTCGCTCAAAAAAGGTCATACTATAGTATGTCACCCAAAATAGGTCATACTATACTATGTCGCTCATAATAGGTCATACTATACTATGTCGCTCAAAAAAGGTCATACTATAGTATGTCGCTCAAAAAAGGTCATACTATATAGTATGTCACTCAAAAAAGGTCATACTATAGTATGTCGCTCAAAAAAGGTCATACTATACTATGTCGCCCAAAAAAGGTGATACTATACTATGTCACTAAAAATAGGTTATAGTATATTATTTTGCTCAAAAAAGGTCCATCTATAGTGTGTCGCCCACAAAAGGTCATACAATATCGCACGTCAGGAAACTAGGCACTCAAATACCAATGGCACACGCCATAGGAGGCATATCTGGGTTAACTTTGTTGCCCAAGGATACAACAAATCGCAACATGGAGGAGCCAGGAATCGAACCACCAATGCTTCGACTGGTGGCAAATGCTCTACCTCTGAGCCACAGCCACCATGCTATAGTACGTCGCTCAAAAAAGGTCATACTATAGTATGTCGCCCAAAAAAAGTCATACTATCCTATTTTGCTCAAAAAAGGTCATACTATAGTATGTCACTCAAAAAAGGTCATACTATATTATGTTGCTCAAAAAAAGTCATACTATAGTATGTCGCTCAAAAAAGGTCACACTATACTATGTCGCTCAAAAAAAGTCATACTATACTATGTCGCTCCAAAAAGGTCACACTATACTATGTCGCTCAAAAAAGGTCATAGTATACTATGTCGCTCAAAAATGGTCATACTATAGTATGTTGCCCGAAAAAGTTCATAATATACTATGTCGCCCGAAAAAGGTTATACTATAGTATGTTGCTCAAAAAAGGCCATACTATACTATGTCCCTCAAAATAGGTCATACTATACTATGTCCCTCAAAATAGGTCATACTATACTATGTCGCTCAAAAATGGTCATACTATACTATGTCCCTAAAAATAGGTCATACTATACTATGTCGCTCAAAAATGGTCATACTATACTATGTCCCTCAAAATAGGTCATACTATACTATGTCGCTCAAAAAAGGTCATTCTATAGTATGTCGCTCAAAAAAGGTCATACTATAGTATGTTGCCCGAAAAAGTTCAAAATATATTATGTCGCCCGAAAAAGGTTATACTATAGTATGTTGCTCAAAAAAGGCCATACTATACTATGTCCCTCAAAATAGGTCATACTATACTATGTCCCTCAAAATAGGTCATACTATACTATGTCGCTCAAAAATGGTCATACTATACTATGTCCCTCAAAATAGGTCATACTATACTATGTCGCCCAAAAAAGGTCATACTATAGTATGTTGCTCAAAAAAGGTCATACTATACTATGTCGCTCAAAAAAGGTCATACTATACTATGTCGCCAAAAAAGGTCATACTATAGTATGTCGCCCAAAAAAGGTCATACTAAACTATGTCGCTCAAAAAAGGTCATACTATACTATGTCGCCCAAAAAAGGTCATACTATAGTATGTCGCCCAAAAAAGGTCATACTATACTATGTCACTCAAAAAAGGTCATACTATACTATGTCGCCCAAAAAAGGTCATACTATAGTATGTTGCCCAAAAAAGGTCATACTATACTATGTCACTCAAAAAAGGTCATACTATACTATGTCGCCCAAAAAAGGTCATACTATAGTATGTCGCCCAAAAAAGGTCATTCTATACTATGTCACTCAAAAAAGGTCATACTATACTATGTCGCCCAAAAAAGGTCATACTATACTATGTCACTCAAAAAAGGTCATACTATACTATGTCACTCAAAAAAGGTCATACTATACTATGTCGCCCAAAAAAGGTCATACTATAGTATGTCGCCCAAAAAAGGTCATACTATACTATGTCACTCAAAAAAGGTCATACTATACTATGTCGCCCAAAAAAGGTCATACTATAGTATGTCGCCCAAAAAAGGTGATACTATACTAAGTCACTAAAAATAGGTTATAGTATATTATTTTGCTCAAAAAAGGTCCATCTATAGTGTGTCGCCCACAAAAGGTCATACAATATCGCACGTCAGAAAACTAGGCACTCAAATACCAATGGCACACGCCATAGGAGGCATATCTGGGTTAACTTTGTTGCCCAAGGATACAACAAATCGCAACATGGAGGAGCCAGGAATCGAACCACCAATGCTTTGACTGGTGGCAAATGCTCTACCTCTGAGCCACAGCCACGATGCTATAGTACGTAGCTCAAAAATGGTCATACTATAGTATGTCGCCCAAAAAAAGTCATACTATCCTATTTTGCTCAAAAAAGGTCATACTATAGTATGTCACTCAAAAAAGGTCATACTATATTATGTCGCTCAAAAAAGGTCATACTATAGTATGTCGCTCAAAAAAGGTCATACTATACTATGTCGCTCAAAAAAGGTCATACTATACTATGTCCCTCAAAATAGGTCATACTATACTATGTCGCTCAAAAAAGGTCATACTATAGTATGTCGCTCAAAAAAGGTCATACTATACTATGTCGCCCAAAAAAGGTCATACTATAGTATGTCGCCCAAAAAAGGTCAGACTATACTATGTCGCTCAAAAAAGGTCATACTATAGTATGTCACCCAAAATAGGTCATACTATACTATGTCGCTCATAATAGGTCATACTATACTATGTCGCTCAAAAAAGGTCATACTATAGTATGTCGCTCAAAAAAGGTCATACTATATAGTATGTCACTCAAAAAAGGTCATACTATAGTATGTCGCTCAAAAAAGGTCATACTATACTATGTCGCCCAAAAAAGGTGATACTATACTATGTCACTAAAAATAGGTTATAGTATATTATTTTGCTCAAAAAAGGTCCATCTATAGTGTGTCGCCCACAAAAGGTCCTACAATATCGCACGTCAGGAAACTAGGCACTCAAATACCAATGGCACACGCCATAGGAGGCATATCTGGGTTAACTTTGTTGCCCAAGGATACAACAAATCGCAACATGGAGGAGCCAGGAATCCAACCACCAATGCTTTGACTGGTGGCAAATGCTCTACCTCTGAGCCACAGCCACCATGCTATAGTACGTCGCTCAAAAAAGGTCATACTATAGTATGTCGCCCAAAAAAAGTCATACTATCCTATTTTGCTCAAAAAAGGTCATACTATAGTATGTCACTCAAAAAAGGTCATACTATATTATGTTGCTCAAAAAAGGTCATATTATACTATGTCGCTCAAAAATGGTCATACTATACTATGTCGCTCAAAAATGGTCATAGTATACTATGTCGCTCAAAAATGGTCATACTATAGTATGTTGCCCGAAAAAGTTCAAAATATATTATGTCGCCCGAAAAAGGTTATACTATAGTATGTTGCTCAAAAAAGGCCATACTATACTATGTCCCTCAAAATAGGTCATACTATACTATGTCCCTCAAAATAGGTCATACTATACTATGTCGCTCAAAAAAGGTCATACTATAGTATGTCGCCCAAAAAAGGTCATACTAAACTATGTCGCTCAAAAAAGGTCATACTATACTATGTCGCCCAAAAAAGGTCATACTATAGTATGTCGCCCAAAAAAGGTCATACTATACTATGTCACTCAAAAAAGGTCATACTATACTATGTCGCCCAAAAAAGGTCATACTATAGTATGTTGCCCAAAAAAGGTCATACTATACTATGTCACTCAAAAAAGGTCATACTATACTATGTCGCCCAAAAAAGGTCATACTATAGTATGTCGCCCAAAAAAGGTCATTCTATACTATGTCACTCAAAAAAGGTCATACTATACTATGTCGCCCAAAAAAGGTCATACTATACTATGTCACTCAAAAAAGGTCATACTATACTATGTCACTCAAAAAAGGTCATACTATACTATGTCGCCCAAAAAAGGTCATACTATACTATGTCGCCCAAAAAAGGTCATACTATAGTATGTCGCCCAAAAAAGGTGATACTATACTAAGTCACTAAAAATAGGTTATAGTATATTATTTTGCTCAAAAAAGGTCCATCTATAGTGTGTCGCCCACAAAAGGTCATACAATATCGCACGTCAGAAAACTAGGCACTCAAATACCAATGGCACACGCCATAGGAGGCATATCTGGGTTAACTTTGTTGCCCAAGGATACAACAAATCGCAACATGGAGGAGCCAGGAATCGAACCACCAATGCTTTGACTGGTGGCAAATGCTCTACCTCTGAGCCACAGCCACGATGCTATAGTACGTAGCTCAAAAATGGTCATACTATAGTATGTCGCCCAAAAAAAGTCATACTATCCTATTTTGCTCAAAAAAGGTCATACTATAGTATGTCACTCAAAAAAGGTCATACTATATTATGTCGCTCAAAAAAGGTCATACTATAGTATGTCGCTCAAAAAAGGTCATACTATACTATGTCGCTCAAAAAAGGTCATACTATACTATGTCCCTCAAAATAGGTCATACTATACTATGTCGCTCAAAAAAGGTCATACTATAGTATGTCGCTCAAAAAAGGTCATACTATACTATGTCGCCCAAAAAAGGTCATACTATAGTATGTCGCCCAAAAAAGGTCAGACTATACTATGTCGCTCAAAAAAGGTCATACTATAGTATGTCACCCAAAATAGGTCATACTATACTATGTCGCTCATAATAGGTCATACTATACTATGTCGCTCAAAAAAGGTCATACTATAGTATGTCGCTCAAAAAAGGTCATACTATATAGTATGTCACTCAAAAAAGGTCATACTATAGTATGTCGCTCAAAAAAGGTCATACTATACTATGTCGCCCAAAAAAGGTGATACTATACTATGTCACTAAAAATAGGTTATAGTATATTATTTTGCTCAAAAAAGGTCCATCTATAGTGTGTCGCCCACAAAAGGTCATACAATATCGCACGTCAGGAAACTAGGCACTCAAATACCAATGGCACACGCCATAGGAGGCATATCTGGGTTAACTTTGTTGCCCAAGGATACAACAAATCGCAACATGGAGGAGCCAGGAATCGAACCACCAATGCTTCGACTGGTGGCAAATGCTCTACCTCTGAGCCACAGCCACCATGCTATAGTACGTCGCTCAAAAAAGGTCATACTATAGTATGTCGCCCAAAAAAAGTCATACTATCCTATTTTGCTCAAAAAAGGTCATACTATAGTATGTCACTCAAAAAAGGTCATACTATATTATGTTGCTCAAAAAAAGTCATACTATAGTATGTCGCTCAAAAAAGGTCACACTATACTATGTCGCTCAAAAAAAGTCATACTATACTATGTCGCTCCAAAAAGGTCACACTATACTATGTCGCTCAAAAAAGGTCATAGTATACTATGTCGCTCAAAAATGGTCATACTATAGTATGTTGCCCGAAAAAGTTCATAATATACTATGTCGCCCGAAAAAGGTTATACTATAGTATGTTGCTCAAAGGGCGACACGGTGGTGCGGTGGGTAGCACTGTTGCCTCACAGCAAGAAGGTCGCAGGTTCAAGACCGCCTTGGGCCTGGGTCTGGGGCCTTTCTGTGTGGAGTTTGCATGTTCTCCCCGTGTCTGCGTGGGTTTTCACCGGGTACTCCGGTTTCCTCCCACAATACAAAACATGCTCAGGTTAATTGGCAAATCTAAATTGCCCATAGGTGTGAGTGTGTGAGTGAATGGTGTGTGAATGGTGTGTGTGCCCCACGATTGGCTGGCGACCATCTGGGGTGTATCCCTGCCTCTCGCCTTAACGCGCTGGGATAGGCTCCAGCAGACCCCTGCGACCCCGAAAGGGAATAAGCGGGATAGACAATGGATGGATGGATGGATGGATGTTGCTCAAAAAAGGCCATACTATACTATGTCCCTCAAAATAGGTCATACTATACTATGTCCCTCAAAATAGGTCATACTATACTATGTCGCTCAAAAATGGTCATACTATACTATGTCCCTAAAAATAGGTCATACTATACTATGTCGCTCAAAAATGGTCATACTATACTATGTCCCTCAAAATAGGTCATACTATACTATGTCGCTCAAAAAAGGTCATTCTATAGTATGTCGCTCAAAAAAGGTCATACTATAGTATGTTGCCCGAAAAAGTTCAAAATATATTATGTCGCCCGAAAAAGGTTATACTATAGTATGTTGCTCAAAAAAGGCCATACTATACTATGTCCCTCAAAATAGGTCATACTATACTATGTCCCTCAAAATAGGTCATACTATACTATGTCGCTCAAAAATGGTCATACTATACTATGTCCCTCAAAATAGGTCATACTATACTATGTCGCCCAAAAAAGGTCATACTATAGTATGTTGCTCAAAAAAGGTCATACTATACTATGTCGCTCAAAAAAGGTCATACTATACTATGTCGCCAAAAAAGGTCATACTATAGTATGTCGCCCAAAAAAGGTCATACTAAACTATGTCGCTCAAAAAAGGTCATACTATACTATGTCGCCCAAAAAAGGTCATACTATAGTATGTCGCCCAAAAAAGGTCATACTATACTATGTCACTCAAAAAAGGTCATACTATACTATGTCGCCCAAAAAAGGTCATACTATAGTATGTTGCCCAAAAAAGGTCATACTATACTATGTCACTCAAAAAAGGTCATACTATACTATGTCGCCCAAAAAAGGTCATACTATAGTATGTCGCCCAAAAAAGGTCATTCTATACTATGTCACTCAAAAAAGGTCATACTATACTATGTCGCCCAAAAAAGGTCATACTATACTATGTCACTCAAAAAAGGTCATACTATACTATGTCACTCAAAAAAGGTCATACTATACTATGTCACTCAAAAAAGGTCATACTATAGTATGTCGCCCAAAAAAGGTCATACTATAGTATGTCGCCCAAAAAAGGTGATACTATACTAAGTCACTAAAAATAGGTTATAGTATATTATTTTGCTCAAAAAAGGTCCATCTATAGTGTGTCGCCCACAAAAGGTCATACAATATCGCACGTCAGAAAACTAGGCACTCAAATACCAATGGCACACGCCATAGGAGGCATATCTGGGTTAACTTTGTTGCCCAAGGATACAACAAATCGCAACATGGAGGAGCCAGGAATCGAACCACCAATGCTTTGACTGGTGGCAAATGCTCTACCTCTGAGCCACAGCCACGATGCTATAGTACGTAGCTCAAAAATGGTCATACTATAGTATGTCGCCCAAAAAAAGTCATACTATCCTATTTTGCTCAAAAAAGGTCATACTATAGTATGTCACTCAAAAAAGGTCATACTATATTATGTCGCTCAAAAAAGGTCATACTATAGTATGTCGCTCAAAAAAGGTCATACTATACTATGTCGCTCAAAAAAGGTCATACTATACTATGTCCCTCAAAATAGGTCATACTATACTATGTCGCTCAAAAAAGGTCATACTATAGTATGTCGCTCAAAAAAGGTCATACTATACTATGTCGCCCAAAAAAGGTCATACTATAGTATGTCGCCCAAAAAAGGTCAGACTATACTATGTCGCTCAAAAAAGGTCATACTATAGTATGTCACCCAAAATAGGTCATACTATACTATGTCGCTCATAATAGGTCATACTATACTATGTCGCTCAAAAAAGGTCATACTATAGTATGTCGCTCAAAAAAGGTCATACTATATAGTATGTCACTCAAAAAAGGTCATACTATAGTATGTCGCTCAAAAAAGGTCATACTATACTATGTCGCCCAAAAAAGGTGATACTATACTATGTCACTAAAAATAGGTTATAGTATATTATTTTGCTCAAAAAAGGTCCATCTATAGTGTGTCGCCCACAAAAGGTCCTACAATATCGCACGTCAGGAAACTAGGCACTCAAATACCAATGGCACACGCCATAGGAGGCATATCTGGGTTAACTTTGTTGCCCAAGGATACAACAAATCGCAACATGGAGGAGCCAGGAATCCAACCACCAATGCTTTGACTGGTGGCAAATGCTCTACCTCTGAGCCACAGCCACCATGCTATAGTACGTCGCTCAAAAAAGGTCATACTATAGTATGTCGCCCAAAAAAAGTCATACTATCCTATTTTGCTCAAAAAAGGTCATACTATAGTATGTCACTCAAAAAAGGTCATACTATATTATGTTGCTCAAAAAAGGTCATATTATACTATGTCGCTCAAAAATGGTCATACTATACTATGTCGCTCAAAAATGGTCATAGTATACTATGTCGCTCAAAAATGGTCATACTATAGTATGTTGCCCGAAAAAGTTCAAAATATATTATGTCGCCCGAAAAAGGTTATACTATAGTATGTTGCTCAAAAAAGGCCATACTATACTATGTCCCTCAAAATAGGTCATACTATACTATGTCCCTCAAAATAGGTCATACTATACTATGTCGCTCAAAAAAGGTCATACTATAGTATGTCGCCCAAAAAAGGTCATACTAAACTATGTCGCTCAAAAAAGGTCATACTATACTATGTCGCCCAAAAAAGGTCATACTATAGTATGTCGCCCAAAAAAGGTCATACTATACTATGTCACTCAAAAAAGGTCATACTATACTATGTCGCCCAAAAAAGGTCATACTATAGTATGTTGCCCAAAAAAGGTCATACTATACTATGTCACTCAAAAAAGGTCATACTATACTATGTCGCCCAAAAAAGGTCATACTATAGTATGTCGCCCAAAAAAGGTCATTCTATACTATGTCACTCAAAAAAGGTCATACTATACTATGTCGCCCAAAAAAGGTCATACTATACTATGTCACTCAAAAAAGGTCATACTATACTATGTCACTCAAAAAAGGTCATAATATACTATGTCGCCCAAAAAAGGTCATACTATACTATGTCGCCCAAAAAAGGTCATACTATAGTATGTCGCCCAAAAAAGGTGATACTATACTAAGTCACTAAAAATAGGTTATAGTATATTATTTTGCTCAAAAAAGGTCCATCTATAGTGTGTCGCCCACAAAAGGTCATACAATATCGCACGTCAGAAAACTAGGCACTCAAATACCAATGGCACACGCCATAGGAGGCATATCTGGGTTAACTTTGTTGCCCAAGGATACAACAAATCGCAACATGGAGGAGCCAGGAATCGAACCACCAATGCTTTGACTGGTGGCAAATGCTCTACCTCTGAGCCACAGCCACGATGCTATAGTACGTAGCTCAAAAATGGTCATACTATAGTATGTCGCCCAAAAAAAGTCATACTATCCTATTTTGCTCAAAAAAGGTCATACTATAGTATGTCACTCAAAAAAGGTCATACTATATTATGTCGCTCAAAAAAGGTCATACTATAGTATGTCGCTCAAAAAAGGTCATACTATACTATGTCGCTCAAAAAAGGTCATACTATACTATGTCCCTCAAAATAGGTCATACTATACTATGTCGCTCAAAAAAGGTCATACTATAGTATGTCGCTCAAAAAAGGTCATACTATACTATGTCGCCCAAAAAAGGTCATACTATAGTATGTCGCCCAAAAAAGGTCAGACTATACTATGTCGCTCAAAAAAGGTCATACTATAGTATGTCACCCAAAATAGGTCATACTATACTATGTCGCTCATAATAGGTCATACTATACTATGTCGCTCAAAAAAGGTCATACTATAGTATGTCGCTCAAAAAAGGTCATACTATATAGTATGTCACTCAAAAAAGGTCATACTATAGTATGTCGCTCAAAAAAGGTCATACTATACTATGTCGCCCAAAAAAGGTGATACTATACTATGTCACTAAAAATAGGTTATAGTATATTATTTTGCTCAAAAAAGGTCCATCTATAGTGTGTCGCCCACAAAAGGTCATACAATATCGCACGTCAGGAAACTAGGCACTCAAATACCAATGGCACACGCCATAGGAGGCATATCTGGGTTAACTTTGTTGCCCAAGGATACAACAAATCGCAACATGGAGGAGCCAGGAATCGAACCACCAATGCTTCGACTGGTGGCAAATGCTCTACCTCTGAGCCACAGCCACCATGCTATAGTACGTCGCTCAAAAAAGGTCATACTATAGTATGTCGCCCAAAAAAAGTCATACTATCCTATTTTGCTCAAAAAAGGTCATACTATAGTATGTCACTCAAAAAAGGTCATACTATATTATGTTGCTCAAAAAAAGTCATACTATAGTATGTCGCTCAAAAAAGGTCACACTATACTATGTCGCTCAAAAAAAGTCATACTATACTATGTCGCTCCAAAAAGGTCACACTATACTATGTCGCTCAAAAAAGGTCATAGTATACTATGTCGCTCAAAAATGGTCATACTATAGTATGTTGCCCGAAAAAGTTCATAATATACTATGTCGCCCGAAAAAGGTTATACTATAGTATGTTGCTCAAAAAAGGCCATACTATACTATGTCCCTCAAAATAGGTCATACTATACTATGTCCCTCAAAATAGGTCATACTATACTATGTCGCTCAAAAATGGTCATACTATACTATGTCCCTAAAAATAGGTCATACTATACTATGTCGCTCAAAAATGGTCATACTATACTATGTCCCTCAAAATAGGTCATACTATACTATGTCGCTCAAAAAAGGTCATTCTATAGTATGTCGCTCAAAAAAGGTCATACTATAGTATGTCGCTCAAAAAAGGTCATACTATACTATGTCTCCAAAAAAGGTCATACTATAGTATGTCGCCCAAAAAAGGTCATACTATACTATGTCGCTCAAAAAAGGTCATACTATACTATGTCCCTCAAAATAGGTCATACTATACTATGTCGCTCAAAAAAGGTCATACTATACTATGTCGCCCAAAAAAGGTCATACTATAGTATGTCGCCCAAAAAAGGTCAGACTATACTATGTCGCTCAAAAAAGGTCATACTATAGTATGTCACCCAAAATAGGTCATACTATACTATCCATCCATCCATTTTCTATACCTGCTTATTCCTTCATTAGGGTCACAGGGGTCTGCTGGAGCCTATCCCAGCGCGTTACGGCGAGAGGCAGGGATACACCCCAGATGGTCGCCAGCCAATCGTGGGGCACACACACCATTCACTCACACACTCACACCTACGGGCAATTTAGAGTTGCCAATTAACCTGAGCATGTTTTTGGACTGTGGGAGGAAGCCGGAGTACCCGGTGAAAACCCACGCAGACACGGGGAGAACATGCAAACTCCACACAGAAAGGTCCCAGACCCAGGCCCAAGGAGGTCTTGAACCTGCGACCTTCTTGCTGTGAGGCAACAGCACTACCCACTGCTCCACCGTGTCGCCCCATACTATACTATGTCGCTCATAATAGGTCATACTATACTATGTCGCTCAAAAAAGGTCATACTATAGTATGTCGCTCAAAAAAGGTCATACTATACTATGTCGCCCAAAAAAGGTGATACTATACTATGTCACTAAAAATAGGTTATAGTATATTATTTTGCTCAAAAAAGGTCCATCTATAATGTGTCGCCCACAAAAGGTCATACAATATCGCACGTCAGGAAACTAGGCACTCAAATACCAATGGCACACGCCATAGGAGGCATATCTGGGTTAACTTTGTTGCCCAAGGATACAACAAATCGCAACATGGAGGAGCCAGGAATCGAACCACCAATGCTTCGACTGGTGGCAAATGCTCTACCTCTGAGCCACAGCCACCATGCTATAGTACGTCGCTCAAAAAAGGTCATACTATAGTATGTCGCCCAAAAAAAGTCATACTATCCTATTTTGCTCAAAAAAGGTCATACTATAGTATGTCACTCAAAAAAGGTCATACTATATAATGTTGCTCAAAAAAAGTCATACTATAGTATGTCGCTCAAAAAAGGTCACACTATACTATGTCGCTCAAAAAAAGTCATACTATACTATGTCGCTCCAAAAAGGTCACACTATACTATGTCGCTCAAAAAAGGTCATAGTATACTATGTCGCTCAAAAATGGTCATACTATAGTATGTTGCCCGAAAAAGTTCATAATATACTATGTCGCCCGAAAAAGGTTATACTATAGTATGTTGCTCAAAAAAGGCCATACTATACTATGTCCCTCAAAATAGGTCATACTATACTATGTCCCTCAAAATAGGTCATACTATACTATGTCGCTCAAAAATGGTCATACTATACTATGTCCCTCAAAATAGGTCATACTATACTATGTCGCTCAAAAATGGTCATACTATACTATGTCCCTCAAAATAGGTCATACTATACTATGTCGCTCAAAAAAGGTCATACTATAGTATGTCGCTCAAAAAAGGTCATACTATAGTATGTCGCTCAAAAAAGGTCATACTATACTATGTCGCCAAAAAAGGTCATACTATAGTATGTCGCCCAAAAAAGGTCATACTATACTATGTCGCTCAAAAAAGGTCATACTATACTATGTCGCCCAAAAAAGGTCATACTATAATATGTCGCCCAAAAAAGGTCATACTATACTATGTCACTCAAAAAAGGTCATACTATACTATGTCGCCCAAAAAAGGTCATACTATACTATGTCGCTCAAAAAAGGTCATACTATAGTATGTCGCCCAAAAAAGGTCATACTATACTATGTCACTCAAAAAAGGTCATACTATACTATGTCGCCCAAAAAAGGTCATACTATAGTATGTCGCCCAAAAAAGGTCATACTATACTATGTCACTCAAAAAAGGTCATACTATACTATGTCGCCCAAAAAAGGTCATACTATACTATGTCACTCAAAAAAGGTCATACTATACTATGTCGCTCAAAAAAGGTCATACTATACTATGTCGCCCAAAAAAGGTCATACTATACTATGTCGCCCAAAAAAGGTCATACTATACTATGTCGCCCAAAAAAGGTCATACTATAGTATGTCGCCCAAAAAAGGTCATACTATACTATGTCGCTCAAAAAAGGTCATACTATAGTATGTCGCTCAAAAAAGGTCATACTATACTATGTCGCCCAAAAAAGGTGATACTATACTATGTCACTAAAAATAGGTTATAGTATATTATTTTGCCCAAAAAAGGTCCATCTATAGTGTGTCGCCCACAAAAGGTCATACAATATCACACGTCAGGAAACTAGGAACTCAAATACCAATGGCACACGCCATAGGAGGCATATCTGGGTTAACTTTGTTGCCCAAGGATACAACAAATTGCAACATGGAGGAGCCAGGAATCGAACCACCAATTCTTTGACTGGTGGCAAATGCTCTACCTCTGAGCCACAGCCACCATGCTATAGTACGTCGCTCAAAAAAGGTCATACTATAGTATGTCGCCCAAAAAAGGTCAAACTATCCTATTTCGCTCAAAAAAGGTCATACTATAGTATGTTGCTCAAAAAAGGTCATACTATAGTATGTTGCCCAAAAAAGGTCATACTATAGTATGTCGCCCAAATAAGGTCATACTATAGTATGTTGCTCAAAAAAGGTCATACTATACTATGTCACTCAAAAAAGGTCATACTATACTATGTCACTCAAAAATGGTCATACTATACTATGTCGCTCAGAAATGGTCATAGTATACTATGTCACCCAAAAAAGGTGATACTATACTACAGGGGTACTCAAATAGAAATGATGATGGGCCACTTTTTATTTTTCCATTGACTCAACGGGCCATTTATTGACAATGTGTATGATGGATACCATAACAATAAAACATTTATTTTGAACTTTCCTTTTCATTGAAAACAATAATATAAGGGCCTTCATAAAATAAAAGCATACTTTCCATTTTGGCAGATAACTAAATAAAATAAATAAAACAAATAAATAATAGAAAACATTACCCTGTTAATAATCCAAAACAAATACCATTCAAACTGCCCATTTTGTGTGCTTTGGTTAACAAACTCAAGAACTTGTCACACTGTCAATAACGCTTAATGTGAGAAATGGCCTCGAGTGTCTTTGGCCAGCCTTTGGAACCTTGGCTTGAATGGTGTGACAGCCAGGCAAACACACTGATGTGTGTGTTCATTTGTGAGTCGGCTGCGGTACTGGTTTTTGACAATGTTCATGGTGGAGAATGCAGATTCACACCTGTACGTTGACCCAAACATGGTCAGGATGTGAATAGCCAGCCTCTTCAGCAGAGGGAAATTGGCTGCAGTTACCAGGTTTGACCAGAAGGTGATGACGTCACACTGAGCCTCCTTGAGTGCAACGTTCTCTTGCAGGTCAATGAGCTCAATTTGCAGAGCAGCAGCTGGGATGTAAGGGAAGATTTGATGTGCTTCTGAGGAGAATCCTCTCACATCATTCACCAGGAATGGGTTACTAATGCAAAGAAGCATTTTCTCTCCCAGAATGAAATCATCAAAGCGTTTTTGGAAATTTGCAATAAGTTTCTCCAGAAATGGCATGTGCTTTTGGTGAGCTCCTTTTTCTTTGGTCTGCTCTAAAAGTCTGGGAAAATGGAGCAATTCCTCCTGTAAACAACAAAGAAAAATAACAATTAGGCCTACCATTTTCATCTCAAATTATTGTTATCATTATTATATTATTATTATTATTAGTAGTAGTAGTAGTAGTAGTAGTAGTAGTAGTATTAGTAGTGGTAGTAGTAGAATTGTCATTGTTGTTGTTATTATTATTATTATTATTATTATTATTATTATTTCAAAGGACATTACAAAAAAAATAACAATGTGTGGTAGACAATGTGACAACAGCATACCTGTAAGTCACTCTTAAAGACCTGTAGTTTCCTCTGGAATGCCCGCACTGCTGACATCAGCTCGCACACCGTGTTGCCCTTCCCTTGGAGCTTCAGGTTCAGGTCATTCATGTGGGATGTCATGTCAGTCAGAAATGCCACTGCCTCCATCATTTCTGGATTTTGCAGGAAATCCATGAACAGTTTTGCTTTGGCACTTTTTTGTTGTGACAAAAATAGTTGTAGTTCATTCCTGATGGCCCAAAAGCGTTCCAGGACCTTGCCCTTGCTCAGCCATCTGATGTTGTTGTGTAGAAGCAAGTCGTCAAATTCAGCATTGACCTCCGTAAGGAATAACTTCAACAAGCGATGCTGCAGTGCAGATGATGCTCTCAAGAAATTAGCCAGCTTCATCATTGTGTTCATGATTTCAGCATAGATTTCTCCCAGACTTGCACACAGGATGGACTGGTGAATTATGCAGTGGTACGATATGAGTTGAGGGTGAAGCAGCTTCAGTCGCTGAACTAGTCCCTTCTCTCTGCCCATCATAGATGGTGCCCCATCAGTAGCCACTGACACAATTTTCTTCACATCAATTTCTTTTTCATTCAGAACTCCCATTACGGCATTGTAAATGTCTTCCCCCCTCGTCTGTCCGCACAGGTCTGCCATGCCCAGCACATCTTCAATAAACTCCCCTTTTGACTCGTCAAAGTACCTCACAAACACAATCAATTGCGTGACATCGGTGGCATCAGTGGATTCATCCACAGCTATGGAAATGCACTCTGTTTTTTTAATCCCATCACTCAACTGTCCTGCTACGTCACTAGCCAGCATTTCTGTGCGCCTGCATGCTGAGGAGTCGGAGAGTGGGATTTGGTTGATTAGGGCTTTCATCTCTTCTTTTTCTTTCCCTTCCAAGAGCGTGTCCATCACGTCAACCATGCACTCTTTAACCATCTCCGCGTCCTTGAATGGTTTCCCGTGCTTTGCTAAGCGCCACGCTACTCTAAAAGAGCATTCGGTTGCCTTTTGCTGTTTAGTCAACGAATTGTGGATTATTCTGCTGGATGTTTGATATGACGACATTAGGGAATTTAATTTAGTTGTTCTAATCGTGGAATTTTGCGGAAATGTTTCTTCGAAGTGCTTGTGTTTTGATTCATAATGCCGTTTAACATTGCACATTTTCACTGCCGCGACACTTTCTTGGCAAATCAAACACAAAGGTCGCGTGCTGGATGGTGGGAGAAAGAAGGCAAACCTCTCTGTCCATTCTGGGTGGAACTGGCGGTTCTCGCTGTCTACTTTTCTTTTTGGCGCAACCTTTGAACAAGCCATTGTGGCTGTGGCTCCGTAAAACGTGTCTGTCTAGTTTGCGAGTGTGGTGAGGGCTTGCTTGCTATTTGTTTATTATTGCCACGTCACATCTCGTTGCAACGTTGCAACGCGTTTCAAAATAAGAGCGCCTAGCGCATTTTTTTTTTTTTAATTAAAAATAAAAAATAATAAATCCGAACGGCTCACGGGCCATAAATAGACCCCCCGTGGGCCTAAGATGGCCCGCGGGCCGCCATTTGAGTATGGGGGGCTATACTATGTCACTAAAAATAGGTTATAGTATATTATTTTGCTCAAAAAAGGTCCATCTATAGTGTGTCGCCCACAAAAGGTCCTACAATATCGCACGTCAGGAAACTAGGCACTCAAATACCAATGGCACACGCCATAGGAGGCATATCTGGGTTAACTTTGTTGCCCAAGGATACAACAAATCGCAACATGGAGGAGCCAGGAATCGAACCACCAATGCTTTGACTGGTGGCAAATGCTCTACCTCTGAGCCACAGCCACCATGCTATAGTACGTCGCTCAAAAAAGGTCATACTATAGTATGTCGCCCAAAAAAAGTCATACTATCCTATTTTGCTCAAAAAAGGTCATACTATAGTATGTCACTCAAAAAAGGTCATACTATACTATGTCGCCCAAAAAAGGTAATACTATACTATGTCACTAAAAATAGGTTATAGTATATTATTTTGCTCAAAAAAGGTCCATCTATAGTGTGTCGCCCACAAAAGGTCATACAATATCGCACGTCAGGAAACTAGGCACTCAAATACCAATGGCACACGCCATAGGATACAATTGAGTGTGTGGGTGGAGGATGTATGTATAATGTATGTATAATGTATGGGTAGGTGAGGATGAGGGCGTGAGTGAATGTGTGTGTGTGTGTGTGTGTGTGTGTGTGTGCGTGTATGTAAGATAAAGTATGTATGCAGGTATGTTTGTGTATAGACACTGTGTGTTTTAATCTGTTCAGTGCATTTAGGCACTTTTTCTTTTCTTTTTTATCACCAATTGCTCTCGGTGGAACGCTGTCTCGTCTCACTATATACTGTGTATATGGCTGTAACGACAAATAAAAACCTTGAACCTTGATAGGAGGCATATCTGGGTTAACTTTGTTGCCCAAGGATACAACAAATCGCAACATGGAGGAGCCAGGAATCGAACCACCAATGCTTTGACTGGTGGCAAATGCTCTACCTCTGAGCCACAGCCACCATGCTATAGTATGTCGCTCCAAAAAGGTCATACTATAGTATGTCGCCTAAAAAAAGTCATACTATCCTATTTTGCTCAAAAAAGGTCATACTATAGTATGTCACTCAAAAAAGGTCATACTATATTATGTTGCTCAAAAAAGGTCATACTATAGTATGTCGCTCAAAAAAGGTCATACTATACTATGTCGCTCAAAAAAAGTCATACTATACTATGTCGCTCCAAGAAGGTCACCCTATACTATGTCGCTCAAAAAAGGTCATACTATACTATGTCGCTCAGAAATGGTCATACTATAGTATGTTGCCCGAAAAAGTTCATAATATACTATGTCGCCCGAAAAAGGTCATACTATAGTATGTTGCTCAAAAAAGGCCATACTATACTATGTCCCTCAAAATAGGTCATACTATACTATGTCCCTCAAAATAGGTCATACTATACTATGTCGCTCAAAAATGGTCATACTATACTATGTCCCTCAAAATAGGTCATACTATACTATGTCGCTCAAAGAAGGTCATACTATACTATGTCGCCCAAAAAATGACATACTATACTATGTCGCTCAAAAAAGGTCATACTAAATATATGTCGCTCAAAAAAGGTCATACTATAGTATGTCGCTCAAAATAGGTCATACTATACTATGTCGCTCATAATAGGTCACACTATACTATGTCGCTCAAAAAAGGTCATACTATAGTATGTCGCTCAAAAAAGGTCATACTATACTATGTCGCTCAAAAAAGGTCATACTATACTATGTCACTAAAAATAGGTTATAGTATATTATTATGCCCAAAAAAGGTCCATCTATAGTGTGTCCCCCACAAAAGGTCATACAATATCGCACATCAGGAAACTAGGCACTCAAATACCAATGGCACACGCCATAGGAGGCATATCTGGGTTAACTTTGTTCCCCAAGGATACAACAAAATGCAACATGGAAGAGCCGGGTATCAAACCACCAATTCTCTGACTGGTGGCAAATGCTCTACCTCTGAGCTACAGCCACCATACTACACTATGTCTACCAAAAAAGGTCATACTATAGTATGCCGCCCAAAAAAGGTCATACTATCCTATTTTGCTCAAAAAAGGTCATACTATAGTATGTCGCTCAAAAAAGGTCATACTATACTATGTCACTCAAAAAAGGTCATACTATACTATGTCGCTCAAAAAAGGTCATACTATACTATGTCACTCAAAAAAGGTCATACTATATTATGTCGCTCAAAAAAGGTCATACTATAGTATGTCGCTCAAAAAAGGTCATACTATACTATGTCGCTCAAAAAAGGTCATACTATACTATGTCGCTCAAAAAAGGTCATACTATACTATGTCACTCAAAAAAGGTCATACTATATTATGTCGCTCAAAAAAGGTCATACTATAGTATGTCGCTCAAAAAAGGTCATACTATAGTATGTCGCTCAAAAAAGGTCATACTATATAGTATGTCACTCAAAAAAGGTCATACTATAGTATGTCGCTCAAAAAAGGTCATACTATACTATGTCGCTCAAAAAAGGTCATACTATACTATGTCACTCAAAAAAGGTCATACTATACTATGTCACTCAAAAAAGGTCATACTATACTATGACCTTTTTTGAAGTTGAAGTTTTGTGGTTGGCTACAGCCATAGTAGCCTCTGTTAGCGAGGAATAAAGCAGCAGCTAAACCAAGAAACTTACCTTCACTACTTTGGAGGTTTGAATGGTGATAAAACAGGTAGGATGTAAGTGGATGGCTTTTAACTTTCTATTTGTAAAATATATTTTGTGGCATAGATACAAAGAAATGCTCCAGCTAGGACTCAACCATAGATTTGCTGCTTATGAGGCAAGAACATTACCCTCCTACACTGCCATAGCACACATATGGGACTTAAAGTTCTAATGGTTATGTTCTGATATCAATCCAAAAATATTCACAAAAATAATATCCTCTCTCATGCCATGCACAAACTCTATCTAAAAGGTGAGGTCAATCAGACAAACAGCCAAGAGACTTACAGAGGTACAGAAACATTACACTAACAGGAAATATTTCTGCATATCTTGACAAACGTGAAAAAGCTCTGTTGATAACTACTGCAGAATGTTCTCAGAAGCCCCTTCCCAACTGTTGTGCAACGTGCTCAGCCTCCCATGAAGCAGCATGTTCATAGCATGAATCAGCTGCATTACTCTCTCCATGTTTGCTCTGCCTCGTGGAACACTTTGTTTTTTTGTACTCATCATACAACGTCAAATACTGTTGCCTTGGTTGTTCATATTTCTAGGACTGCCTTTATTCACCTATACAGCATGGAAAAAGTCAGACACTTTCTGTCTGTGAAAGACGCGTAAACAAATTATCCATGCATTTGTTACTTCCAGACTTGTCTACTGCAACTCTTTACTGTCCAGTTGCACCAAAAAGTCTCTAAGGACTCTCCAGCTGATCCAGTATGCAGCTGCACGTTTATTAACTGGCACTAGAAGAAGGGAGCATATCTCACCTGTATACGCCGCTCTACACTGGCTTCCTGACTCCTCAACGGTCAGGCTCCATCCTACCTTAGGGATCTCTTAGTCCCATATCACCATCCAGAACATTACGCTCCCAACATGCAGCTTATTGGAGGTTCCAGAATTTCCAGAATAAAACAGGAGGCAGAGCCTTCAACTTCCAGGCTCCTCTCCTGTGGAATCGTCTTCCAGTTTCAGTCTGGGGGGCAGACACCCTTCCTATATAATATATATAAGAACAGGTTAAACGTTCCTGTATAGAAGCGTATAGTTAGGGCTGGCCCTGGCTGCCTAGTCATAGTGATGCTGATAGGTTAGTCTGGTCCTCATGAGATGCTCTGAGCTTCTTTTTATGCTGATGATCCACTATTGTACTTTTAAATCTGCTGTGTTTCCTGTGTTTCCTGTGTTTCCTCATCCACAGAGCATGCTGCAGTGCAGCCACTGAGGGATCTACGATGTTGGAGGGTCTGATGCTGTCCTGGTGAAACCTGGAAGCTGTGATGGATCCTGCTCCTCATCCTCCACTTACACCAACATTCATCACATTTCTGTTTGTCTGTTTGTAATGTCCAGTTTTCCCTGTAATGTTTCCACCTGCACACATCATCTCCTGAAGCCTGTCCGTCCTGAAGAGGGATCCTCCTCTGTTTCTCTTTTTTACCCTGTATGATGTGAGGGTCTAAGGACAGGGGATGTTGTGTTGCTGTTGTACAAACTGTAAAGCCCATGATTTTGGGCTATACAAATAAATTGAATTGAATTGTACTGCAGAGCATAGATCCATCTGCAGCCATCTGCTGCTGTTAGTGTGGATAACCGTCAAGTCCATCTGTGGGTTAATAAAATCTAGTGTCTCTGAAAGCAGGTTAGTCATAACAAGTGTTTCCAAGTAGTAGTAATCTACTCTAAAAATGCTTAGAGGTTAATCGCATTAGACCTTAGGTCTCTGTCAATGTCCCACAATGACAATAGAACACTATAAAATCGTAAAACACAGGTGGTCAAACCAAACATTGGAAATTCTTATTTCACTGCCATTAATCATTTTATTTAATTATTAAAAATGTAAAAAAAAATCCATTAATTGATAAATATTAAATTAATGTGTAAACAGCTGAGAGCATCAATCCTATATCAGCTCTACTACAACATGTAGAAAACATTGTTAATATTGAACATGCTAACACGTCCGGCTCCATTCTGTCCACAACACTGACATCAACCCTTTGATAAATTATCAGAAAATCACCAAACAACATCTAAACTGTCAAA
Source organism: Eupleurogrammus muticus (assembly GCA_036785175.1). Taxonomy (NCBI): domain Eukaryota; kingdom Metazoa; phylum Chordata; class Actinopteri; order Scombriformes; family Trichiuridae; genus Eupleurogrammus; species Eupleurogrammus muticus. The sequence continues at coordinate 2,217,286 of JAYKQN010000035.1, read as the reverse complement.
GAATTGATTAGTTACTAGATTGACAATCTGTCTGGACAGATGACGGATTTGACGACGAGCAGATACTTTTGTGCTTCATGGGGGAGTCAGCGGATCTGGCCAGACTTGTCTGTTCTTCAGACGTTTGTTTTTTTTTTAGATAAACTCCCAGACGTCCAGAGGGAAAAAAGAGCCAATAAAAAGCTAAATAAACTGAAACTCTCTCCGCACAATTCTAGAAGAACCACCTCTCACTTTTTAAGGATAAGAGATCAGCACAAGTCATCACTGAGAATTCTCTACAACAGATTTCTAACTCAACTTCATTTCAGGCCACATGAACATTATGTTTGCCCTCAAAGGGCCGGTTGTAAATATTATATAAATACATATTTACTCATTATCATGTTACATACTTGTCTCTCCATTCATGAGTGCCTGAATAATCCATTAAGTGAGTTGTTTTTAAGCAATTTTAACAAAATATGCCAATGTAAAAATTAATGTTATATTTTTGTTTCTATCTATTTTTTTATAAATGCTGCTTTTATTCAACTACATTTATTCAACAGCTTTAGTTGCTTTTTAGAAGCAGATTACATAAAATATCTATTTACTGTCCACAGTAAACAGCGTTATGCATCTTGTGTATTGTGCTTTACAGTATATACATGTGTATTAAACCATGTGAAACACATGAAATACAGTATTTTTTTCTATTAATCTTCCCAAAAGATCTAAAATTGGCTCCAAGTTGATGAACTACAACATTAAAAAAATGCTGTTTGTTACTCATGAATATTATACTACAACACACCTACACTACTACACATACTACTACACACTATACACAGTCTGCATGCTAAGTACTTCTGATACTTTGAATATATTTTTCTGATAACATGTATTTTTACTTAGGTAACAATTTCTAACTTTTACTTGAAGTGGAGTATTTCCAGATGACTCTACTTTTATTAAAGTAAAGAATCAAGTACTTTGTCCACCACTGCTAGAGATAAAAAATACCTGATAACAATTATTTATTCATTTTATCGATTGGAATTTATGGTTTTGCGTTGCAATGCTGTATATTTCACAAACTGCAATGACAAAGGGAAAATAAGGCAAAATGGAGACTTTCCAGTTTTAACAACCTTTGCTGCCAATTGAGAACAGATTTCGGGGTAAGTGGGGTGTGCTTAAAGTTAAACAAAGACGACGTCTCTGTTCTGCTCTTGAGGACCACATGAAATCAGGTGCTGGCCCAGATTTGGGCCACAGGCCTTGGGTTTGACACACCTGCTCTACAACAACTGGTATTATCTTTGCTTTTACTATTGACACACAAAAACAAAATATATTTGTCACATGATGCAGATGATGAAGACACTGTGCACGGTTCATTTCCTGCTTGTTTATTTTGTCAGAGAACATTTTGTGTTACTGTTGTGAGAGGGATGGGTTTGCAGTTTGCAGCTTTGAGCTTTAGCGGTCAAAGAGCAGGATTTGTCAATTTTTGACTTTGCGGTCAGAGTTCTGTTTGTGGTGCATTGGAGGTTAAATCAATGGATATTATAGAATTTTTTGGAGCTGTTATTGTGACGCTGATATTTGTGCGTGTGTGTGGGAGTTAGGAGTTGAAAGTGCATGTATGCTGTTTATAGGATATATTCACAATTTAAACTGTGTGTGTGTGTGTGTAAAGTATATGTGTGTGAGGGAGAGAGAGAAATAGAGGGGAGGTACTAGAAGGCCGGGAAAGGGGGCAGAGGACTATTTCTGTGACAGAACACTGACGTTCTTTCTGTCTTTTCTTCCGAGCCTGGTCAGGATGAGAACAGCGCTGCTCATTGTTTGTCTGTTTCCTGCGCTGACAGCACGGGGTAAGAAAACACTTCATTTGACCTCATATTAGGGCATCCTGATACACCACTGGACAATTTTATAATGTCTTAGCAGCTGATGAAGTGTTAGAAAAAAAATGTATGTGTGTGTGTGTGTATATATATATATATATATATATATATATATATATATATATATGTGTGTGTGTGTGTGGCTTCTCGAGCAGCATCACAGGTGATTCTTTTATATTCTATTATATGGACTAATTTCCCATTGTGGTTAAACAGCGTCACACGGTGTTCTCCTCTCAGTCTGGTGCTTATTTTATTGATCTTTGGTTAAAGAAATATTGTGTTTTAGCTATGTGTGTGTGTGTGTGTGTTTGTCCATAGGTGGGGGTGTGTGTTTGTGTTTATGTGGGAGTGTGTGTGTGTGTTTGTGCATATGTGGCGGTGTGTGAGTGGACGTGTTTGTGCATATGCATGTGTCGTATAATAATTTAAAGGTGATTTATACACAAACAAAAGATAATACAAAGACAATGGGGCTATATGTAGAGGATATAATACTATAGGTTGTTAAATGAGTATGTGTATAATTATTATCAGGGTGGTAAAGAAACAGTGTGAAGTGTTTGAGAGTTGACCTCAGTAACAGATCAGTAAAAATATGTCAAATCCATGGATTACTGGGTGGATTTGGAAAATTCCTTAATCCATTTACAACTGATTTACAAAGCACTTTCAAAGGTCCAGAAATTAGCTCTAATTAATTAAACAATTAAAACAGTTTGTATGTTTCATATTTTATGTAAGTTTTTAAATTTTATTTTGTTTTCAATTCCAGTTTAAATTGCTTTTAATTTAGTTTTTATTAAGAATATGCCTAGTTTTGTTAGTATTAGTTTGTAATATGACGTGTTTGTCAAGAGTGAGATAAATACTATATATCTGTACTATATTCTATATATTCTATATATCTGTACTATATTCTATATATTCTATATATCTGTACTATATTCTATATATTCTATATATCTGTACTATATTCTATATATTCTATATATCTGTACTATATACTATATATATTATACATCTACACTATATACTATATATCTGCACTATATTCTATATATTCTATATATCTGTACTATATTCTATATATTCTATATATCTGTACTATATTCTATATATTCTATATATCTGTACTATATACTATATATATTATACATCTACACTATATACTATATATCTGCACTATATTCTATATATTGTATATATCTGTACTATATTCTATATATTGTATATATCTGTACTATATTCTATATATTCTATATATCTGTACTATATTCTATATATTCTATATATCTGTACTATATACTATATATATTATACATCTACACTATATACTATATATCTGCACTATATTCTATATATTGTATACATCTGTACTATATACTATATATATTATACATCTACACTATATACTATATGTCTGTACCATATACTAGATATGACATATCTGTATATTCGTATATGTTATATATTTGAATAATTGTCATTCATCTCATGAAGCCCCATTCCTATAGAATAGCAGCTCTTCACCTTACAACCCTGTGTTATATGCAGCGTCTCCAGAGGGGGGCGTCGACCCCGTGGTCTCGCTGACAAACGGCCAAATCAGAGGAGAATATGTGACGGTGAAAGACACAGAGAGAGGGGTGCATCAGTACCTGGGAATCCCCTTCGCCCGGCCCCCCTTGGGGCCTCTCCGCCTGGCGGCCCCACAGGATGCTGAGCCCTGGGAAGGCGTGAGAGACGCCAAACTCCAACCCTCCATGTAAGACTGGGGCGGCCTCTGAACCACCTACACATGACACTGGGAGATGTTATTGATACTCACTCCTTCTTCTCCTCCTTTTCTCAGGTGTATCCAGGATCCAGCCCTAGCTGTGAACGTCTCTAGGACCATGTCAATGCAGTACACGCCGCCAGAGCTGTCAGAGGACTGTCTGTACCTCAACGTCTACATTCCAGCTGAAGCAGTGAGAGGAGACAAGCTGCCGGTGGGTTACAGTACGCCACTGCTTCTCAGTTAATTTCTGTCCCCCCTATGGAAGAAGAAAACATCTCACGCCCCGCACGACTATAAAAAGTATAATTTGTCTATAAATTTGTTATAATTACCTCTGCATAACACTGTATCCTTATTGGCATATAAGAGAATAAAAAAGAAAGAAATATGGACCAACTTACAACAAAGAATAGCTTTATTAACTAACAGAAAACATTTAAAGTGCATCTGAAATTAAAAAATAAAATTAAATCCTTAATTAAACTATAAACATTGTTTGACTGACCATGTCAAACCATCTGATACTAAAAATAAAAGTACATAAATGGTCTTATCAGTGATTGTGGTGTAATGTCTTTAATTTCTCTGTCTCCAACATTTCAGACTCAGTAACACACCGGTCTTTCACAGTGAACCAAGCGCTACAGACGCTTCGTCATATTTCCTCGTCTTAGCTTTGGGAGACTTTCGTTTGTCTCTTTATCTCCGTCTCTCTCCGCCTGTCTTCTCATCCCTGTTAAATATGTTTTCATGGTGTCACTTGGTGTCTACACTTCATACTCATACTCTGTGCTGTATGCTCCCTGGGAACACTCTGCTGCCCCCTAATGGAGTGGAGGTGCAATTGGACTTTGTTCAAAGAGTAAAAAAATCAGAATAAAAAAATAAAATAAATAAAAAAAACGAGGTCAGACGCGCCCCCCTTGACGGAGCCTCGTGCCCCCCCACTATTTGAGAAGTAGTGCAGTACACACACTTCATTACATTGGTTGTTCCTGTTTGCTGTACCTGGCTCTGCTTCTGACCCTAAATCATATATATATATATATATCTCAGTAAAATCTCCCTTCTATACAAAGCTTTCTGTTAAATCTAAGTGTGTTTCATTCATATCAACTGTAATAATATTCACTTAATGATGTATCCTACCTGTCCATACTGGCTTCCTTCTGCTCAGGCCGAAACATAAAGTTTAATGGTTATTTGATATTGCATTATAATGTTAATTATTTGTGTTAATTTATGTCATATGCAGGACTTGATAATTAAGGGGGAGAGCAGTGCGTACTTGACAATTACGTAACGTTATTATTCAAATAATATATAAAACAGAGGGAATTAAACTGTCTAAAAGTTCTTTATAAGCATTAGTAGTAGTAGTTACTTTTAGGGGTGTCAATACATTTAAATGGTTATATGTGTCTTGTCTACAACCATAAACCAAATAGACTACAACTCCAACTAATGTCACCACTAATTTGTGTTATGTTGTTCTGTGTTTTCTTGTTGTGCTGTGTTGTGTTGTTGTGCTGCTACTGTATTTATGTGCTGTGTTGTTATTGTCTTGTGTTGTCGTGTTATTTTATGTTGTTATGCTGTCATATTGTCGTGTTATTGTGTCGTTGTGTTATTGGTCAGGTGATGGTGTGGATCCATGGCGGAGGCCTGACGATGGGCGGAGCTTCTCAGTATGACGGCGCTCCATTGGCTGCTTATGAAAACATAGTGATGGTTATTATTCAGTACCGCCTCGGCATTCTGGGATTCCTGAGGTAAGAGGTTGTTGTTGTTGTTGCTGTTGATGTTCGTATTTTTGTGAAATGTTGGAAAAAAATGAGATAACTGAAATCAACAGAAAACAAGTATCACCGTTTTGACTCTTCCTGCCTCGAAGCACCGGAGACAAACACGCCCAGGGTAACTGGGGCTTCCTGGACCAGCTGGCAGCTTTGAAGTGGGTCCAGGAGAACATTGCGGCCTTCGGTGGAGACCCACAGACTGTCACCATCGCTGGAGAATCTGCAGGCGGCATCAGTGCATCCATACTGGTGAGAAAACAACCACTGCAAGCAGAAACGTGTAGAAAGCACCAGATGGTGATATGACAGGAGTCACCACACCAACCCTGGTACCAAACACCAACCCTGGTACCAGACACTAACCCTGGTCCTAGACACCAACCCTGGTCCTCGACATCAATCCTGGTCCTAGACACCAACCCTGGTACCAAACACTAACCCTGGTCCCAGACACTAACCCTTGTCCTAGACACCAACCCTGGTCTTAGACACCAACCTTTGTCCTAGACAACAACCCTGGTCCTAGACACCAACGTGGTTCTAGACACCAACCCTGGTCCTAGACACCAACCCTTGTCCTAGACACCAACCCTGGTCTTAGACACCAACCCTGGTCCTAGACACCAACCCTTGTCCTAGACACCAACCCTGGTCTTAGACACCAACCTTTGTCCTAGACACCAACCCTGGTCCTCGACATCAATCCTGGTCCTAGACACCAACCCTGGTACCAAACACTAACCCTGGTCCCAGACACTAACCCTTGTCCTAGACACCAACCCTGGTCTTAGACACCAACCTTTGTCCTAGACACCAACCCTGGTCTTAGACACCAACCTTTGTCCTAGACACCAACCCTGGTCCTAGACACCAACGTGGTTCTAGACACCAACCCTGGTCCTAGACACCAACCTTGTCCTAGACACCAACCCTGGTCTTAGACACCAACCTTTGTCCTAGACACCAACCCTGGTCCTAGACACCAACGTGGTTCTAGACACCAACCCTGGTCTTAGACACCAACCTTTGTCCTAGACACCAACCCTGGTCCTAGACACCAACGTGGTTCTAGACACCAACCCTGGTCCTAGACACCAACCCTTGTCCTAGACACCAACCCTGGTCTTAGACACCAACCCTGGTCCTCGACATCAATCCTGGTCCTAGACACCAACCCTGGTACCAAACACTAACCCTGGTCCCAGACACTAACCCTTGTCCTAGACACCAACCCTGGTCTTAGACACCAACCTTTGTCCTAGACACCAACCCTGGTCCTAGACACCAACGTGGTTCTAGACACCAACACCAACCCTGGTCCTAGACACCAACCCTTGTCCTAGACACCAACCCTGGTCTTAGACACCAACCCTGGTCCTAGACACCAACGTGGTTCTAGACACCAACCCTTGTCCTAGACACCAACCCTGGTACCAGACACTAACCCTGGTTACCAGACACCAACCCTGGTACCAGACACCAACCCTGGTACCAGACACGAACCCTGGTCCTAGACACCAACGCTGGTCCTAGACACAAACCCTTGTACCAGACACCAACCCTGGTCCTAGACAGTAACCCTGGTCCCAGACAGTAACCCTGGTCCCAGACACCAACCCTGGTCCTAGACACCAACGCTGGTCCTAGACACAAACCCTTGTACCAGACACCAACCCTGGTCCTAGACAGTAACCCTGGTCCCAGACAGTAACCCTGGTCCCAGACACTAACCCTTGTCCTAGACACCAACCCTGGTCTTAGACACCAACCTTTGTCCTAGACACCAACCCTGGTCCTAGACACCAACGTGGTTCTAGACACCAACACCAACCCTGGTCCTAGACACCAACCCTTGTCCTAGACACCAACCCTGGTCTTAGACACCAACCCTGGTCCTAGACACCAACGTGGTTCTAGACACCAACCCTTGTCCTAGACACCAACCCTGGTACCAGACACTAACCCTGGTTACCAGACACCAACCCTGGTACCAGACACCAACCCTGGTACCAGACACGAACCCTGGTCCTAGACACCAACGCTGGTCCTAGACACAAACCCTTGTACCAGACACCAACCCTGGTCCTAGACAGTAACCCTGGTCCCAGACAGTAACCCTGGTCCTAGACACCAACGCTGGTCCTAGACACAAACCCTTGTCCTAGACACCAACCCTGGTCCTAGACACCAACGTGGTTCTAGACACCAACACCAACCCTGGTCCTAGACACCAACCCTTGTCCTAGACACCAACTCTGGTCTTAGACACCAACCCTGGTCCTAGACACCAACGTGGTTCTAGACACCAACCCTTGTCCTAGACACCAACCCTGGTACCAGACACTAACCCTGGTTACCAGACACCAACCCTGGTACCAGACACCAACCCTGGTACCAGACACGAACCCTGGTCCTAGACACCAACGCTGGTCCTAGACACAAACCCTTGTACCAGACACCAACCCTGGTCCTAGACAGTAACCCTGGTCCCAGACAGTAACCCTGGTCCCAGACACCAACCCTGGTCCTAGACACCAACAGTGGTCCTAGCAGCAGCTGTTTAAAAGCCCCTGTCCCCAGTAATGTCTGTGACTTCGGTTTGAGGGAATATCAACATAAATATTCATCATTTTGTGTCTTCTCTGATCAACAGACTCTGTCCCCAAAAGCCAATGGATTGTTTCAGAGGGCCATCTTTCAAAGTGGAGTAGCAACACTTGGGACTTACACTTCAAGCCATCCCCTGGGTTATGCCAAGGTGCTGGAATATCTATATATATGGTCCCATTTAATATATATACACACACATATATATATATATATATATATATATATATATATATATATATATATATATATATATATATATTTTTTTTTTTTTATATATTGATATATTTGCTGCTCACACAGATCGTGGCCAACCTGACTGGATGTGACCGCAGCAGCACAGAGGAACTGGTCCAGTGTATGAGAGGAAGAAGCAAAGATGAGTTAGTGGATGCAACCAAAAAGGTAAACATGAAGCAGCTTTCTCTTTCAGGTGAAAACAGAAAATTTAATTTTACAAAGATTCTGTGTTCATGTTTCCAGATGGAAAAACTAGATATGACCACACAATCAATCATGTCCTGAAATGTCACATTAGAAGCAGAACTTTTCTTTGTTCAACTTATCATTGTGAAGTAAAAGTAAAAGCTGTAGCCACGTCTCCATGGCAACCAGCCTCCATTAATGTTGCTATGGTTACAGTTTGTGGAGCAGACACATTTAGAACAGCTGACTTAACTTTAGCTGAACCACACCTGCACTTGATGGATTTGATGCACACCTGCCAGCCAATCAGAGCAGAGTATTTACCAAGAACAAATGTGCATATTCTAGAAATTGTTAGGGGGGGGAAAGGAATAGATGTCATTTTAAGGATTTTAAAGTGATACTTGTATTTTTTATTCACAAAAAAACACAACAGAGTCTCTTTACTTGTCTTAATAATTGAAGAGGCTGTTTATCACAGGAAAGAATTAGCTGTTTAGTCACTTTTTAGAAATGACAGACTTTATCCACAAGATGGCGGCCTGGCAGCATCCTAGGTGCTGCTCAAAAGCCAGAAAGTTCCTCTCAGTAAGTTATGAGTTGTGTTCAGATGAAGCTCTACCTGGGAGCCGTGGTGGACGGCGAGTTCCTGACTGACACAGCTGAGGAGCTTCTCAAGAGGAAGGAAGTGCTGAAGGTCCCCGTGATGATGGGAATAACCAACCATGAATTTGGATGGATCCTGCCTCAGGTCCCACATCAAGTCCTATTCTAATCTGCTCAGCCTCTTCGCTCGCACTAATACTGAAGGCTTCTGTCTCCCGTTGTGTTGCAGAGCTTCGCTCCTCCTGGCTGGGAGACAGGGATGGACAGACAGTCTGTGCTGGCAGTGGTCAACATGTTCAATCCCACAGGGGTGAGCTGCATGCTTACTGTGGCCTAATGTTCAAAATTGTATTGTTTCCTGGAAAAGGGGATCCGTCTCTTTTCTTTTCCTTGTCTGATGTGAGTGTCTAAGGAATGAGGGTGTTGTGGTGCTGTTCTATAAACTGTAAAAACCATTGAAGAGAATCTGTGTGCACATAGTCAGAGGGTTAGGTGTTCATAAGAAGTTGTGAAGTTGTCTTAATCAGTTAATTACTGTTGCAGGCATCTTCTGCCAACAGCCTCATCGCAGATGAATACCTGAAAGACGCCAAAACTCCAGAGGAGATCAGAGACGGCTTCACTGAACTCATCGGAGACCTGCTGATGACACTACCTGTCCTCAAGGTGGCGGGCTACCACTCAGGTGATGAGGGGGCGGGGCCACAGAGCGTCTCCAATGCACTGTGAACCCATGGAAAGCAATGTGGCTTTTCAGCTTAGGCAGGAACACTCCCTCCAAGAGGGTTATGGGTAGAAACATTAGAAAATAGTGAAATTCGGTGCAGCATTCGGGTGGGAATGAGAATAAAATCAAGAAGCTATAGACTATAAATAATGACTATTAATGATAATATCAGCTATAGACTATCAATAATCACTATTGATGATAATATCAGCTATAGACTATCAATAATCACTATTGATGATAATATCAGCTATAGACTATCAATAATCACTATTGATGATAATATCAGCTATAGGCTATCAATAATCACTATTGATGATAATATCAGCTATGGTCTAACATACAAGCTAATTCTGCCCAATTGGACTAACAGTACAAATACTGGATACTTTCACTTGTTCGGATGTATTTTTGAGTAATATGAGTAGAGTCCAACTTGTAAATGCAGTGATACACAACCAGGACTCTGGACACATCTGGATGTTTTATACTTATGTTTCCAGCAGTTTTAGTGGGCTGAACATTAATTTACCTTTAATATTTAGAATTAAATTGGTCTGGTATAGTGAAAATTTGAAGAATCGCTGTAATTTGCCTGTGAAGATCAAATATTATGGAATCAACCTGTTATGAGGAGAAGTCTTCCTAGTAGAGTAGATGTTGTATGACCTTTGACCTTCCTTCTCTCTCTGTGTTTAGATGCCGGAGCTCCGGTCTACATGTACGAGTTCGTACATCGCGCTGAGATCCACAAACTCACCAGACCCAGCTTTGTGAAGGCAGATCATGCAGATGACGTTGGCTTTATGTTCGGTGGCTGTTTTTGGAACGGACACATCAAAATCATTGGTATGTGATACCTTCACCCTATGTGGCTATAAACCTATGACTCCTCTCCTCTCTCTGACTGTTTGTTGGATCAACCTCAACTTTCAGATATAGGTAGTGCACGATGGGGGGTATGCTTTGAGTGACAAATTTTATACGGATAGTAAAACTAAGATTATTCTATTATTCCCACTAAAACTTAAACACCTGTAGGTGTATTGTGGTGGTGTAGGGGGTAGTGTTCTTGCCTCATAAGCAGCAGACCTGTGTTTGAGTCCTAGCTGAAGCATTTCTTTATATATAATATATTTTATAATACAAAAAAGTTGCATATCCACCACTATCCTGCAGCAGCTCTTTTGTTCCAGTGTTCCAGTTTTTACATCCCACCATTTTATCACCATTCAAACCTCTTCCTGCTTGGATCCAGCAGCCAATCAATCTACTTTTCTATAGGAATACAGACTTTCTTTAAGCTCTGCACTAGTTAAAATAATGGTGCAAGTTTTCGGAAAACACAAACAACTTTATCAAATACAAAAATATTATATTTATGAATCATTTAATCAAAACAGACATAGAACATTGTGTATGTAACAGCCTTTATGATTAAACCTTATAACCAGTAGGAATTTATTCAAGAATCATGTGTAGAGCATCTTTTTGCTTCTTAAAGCAACTGCCATCATATTTCTTTTTTAAATGCGCAGGTCTAGGCATTTTATCCTAGAGAATAAAAAGCTTAAAATGGCCATTTCCCTACATAAAGGCATAAAGAGTCAGATCCTTGCACTTTCATCAAAAAATGACTTAGGCCATTATTTAAATAGGGTGATAATCTGAACCAGTCTCTTCCATGCCCCACGTTCAGGCCCGATCAGTAAAGATGATGAAAAGCTGTGCAGGACCATGATGTCGTACTGGGCAAACTTCATCCGCACTGGGTGAGTCTGAGCTGAGCTACAGCATCACTGAAGCTGCATAAACACCATAATGAGATATTTAATTATATATAATAATACTATGTATCATATGTGATTTATGTTTGTCTGTTTTTCCTGCAGCTCTCCTGACGGCCCCGGGCTGATCAGCTGGCCTCAGTACGACATGCAGAACCAGGCCTACATGGAGCTGGGCCTGACGCCCAACGTCAGACACAAGCTGAGGGAGGACCGGGTCCACTTCGCTACCGTCACCCTCCCTCAGAGGCTGCAGGTGTCAGCAGCAAAATGATCTCTGCCACGTCTCAGTGTTTTTATTAAGGTCTGAAGACAACAACCAGGATGATCAGCTGCCATCTATGGACCCCTTGACCTCTGTTTCATCAATACCTGAATGTGCTTCGCTCTAAAGTGTTTTAATTCCATTAAAGTGCCTTTTGCTCACATGCATTTTTGTAACATAGCTGTAATTAAAGGATATTTAGTCCACCACTGCTCATTCGATCAAGGGTTTTTAACTCTGTCTGGGTCCTTTACAGGAAATTTATATATAACACGAAGTGCTTCACAAACACAAATAGAGACATAAAATAGAGTAAACCCCCACCCCCTTTCCCACATATGGACACACACACACACACACACACACTACTATAAATTTGGGAATATAGTCTTTTCATACTGGACATGTAAATAATATAAAATGTGATAGAGAAATACTGCTATATATTATGGTATTTCAAGATTTATTTCAGTGCATAAGCAGGAAGTACCAGAATAAAACAGCAAGAAGGATCAATGACAAATCATGTTTGGCAACATTAGAGAAGTTTTGTGTTCATGTTCATTTCTTGTCCATTTGTATAATTTCTTTTTACAAAAATTAGGATTTTGTGTGATTTTTTTTGAAAGAATGAGAAATTTTAAAATTTGTGTTGAGAGTTAAACTAGCTGGGACCAAGTTTTGGGTCACGTGACAGGTTTGGTATTGTCCAATAAACAGATACAGCAAATAAAGAAACAAACATGAACTTTGATAATGAAAGAGTGCAAATTAGTTATAGATAATAAATATGAAAGAAAGAGAATCGAGTGAAAACCTTAAATGCGGGGTTCAGTCAAACGGATGTTTACCCGACATGCTTTTATTTTGATGAGAATATCCGGTAATACACCGCGAGTTACACTCCCCCGCGCTGATTGGCTGCGCTGCGCGGCGACGTCACCGGGTTCTCCCTTTGTCGTGTCTGCGCATGCGCGTCTGTCATCGGGACTTCAGTGGATCGAAAATCCTGCGACGCAGAAACAGAAGCGAAGCGGCGTCAGCGGAGCGTCACGTACGTACAGCTGCTACACACACACACACACACACACACAGGGCTGCTTCACTCTTCGCGTGTGTGTGTGTGTGTGTGTGTGTGTGTGTGTGTGTGTGTGTGTGTGTGTGTGTGTGTGTGTGTGTGTGTGTGTGTGTGTGTGAGTTCTTTCTGCTGATGCTCGGAACTGAATTCCGCTCGTTTACCTGTTTGCTGACGTCACTCTGCAGGTAAGCGTCTGTCAGCTCGTGTCAGTCTGACAGGAAACGTGTCAGCGTCCTGTGTGTATTCAGCGCTGCTTCCTACCTGAGCTGTCATCGATCCGCTGATCAATAATCATCTGTAACGGCCTGAGCACCCGTCTCTTTACACTTGATATTTTAATTCATTTAATCGCGATGGGTTCTGTTTCTCTCTATGAACCAAACTTATATCGATAACCTGCCGATTAAAGCTGATCACGTCTATCGACAGGTATTTAATGAGTGATACGTGGATCAAAGTGTGTTCTGTTGTTCCGGATCCACGTGTGTGTTCGGCTCGTGCTGAACCGCGCAGCTGCTTTGTATCTGCAGGAGTCTGTTTGCACACAGTTCTACTGGCGTCTCTGTCTGATCGCTACCACTGATCATTAAGGCTGATCAATAATACCGTCTTAAATCACAGCTGTCGGGTATCGGAGCTGATCGATGAGCCGCATTGGAGCCGAGCTGCTCCGGTTCCTCTTGTTTCATTTGTTTTGTGTTTTGTTATAAACGAACTGCTGGAATCAATGAAACAGTAAATCACATCATATTTTGAATGGAGTCTGGTGGGTTGTTTTCCATCGTTATCAGAGGCAGAAAGTGCGTTTACTCAAGTACTGTCATTCATTTTCAGCTACTTTTACCTTCTGATAATACATTATACTTCACTGTACTACCTTTCAGACAGAATTATTGCACTCAGTTACCTTCTGTTGAAGACATAAATTTATGTATTTTGCATGTTTGTGTGAAAGGTGCCAAATATTATGATTAAGAATTTTACTATTAATCTAATTTGAAACGTAATTCAAATTGTCTCCATTAATAAACTACTTTACTTTTAATAATTAAAGCACATTTTTCTGATAATACTTGTGTACTTTTACTTACATGTTTTCCTCCTCCTCTGATAATTATATCTAAAACATGATCCTATAAATACATTTGATATGATTTCTAGATTATTCACAAATCAAAACTAGGGTTTAAAGTCAATCACCTTGATCGATCGCATCAGCTGCTGATGTTTATTGGTTTCATTTGCTGTCGTGGCTCCAGTTCGTTTCTTTACAGAGACTGGTTGGTGTTATCTGGGAATCCACATGGAGCACAACTTCCTCCTGCGTTTTATTAGTGTGTGTGTGTGTGTGTGTGTGTGTGTGTGTGTGTGGCTGTGTGTGGCTGTGTGTGTGTGGCTGTGTGTGTGTGTGTGGCTGTGTGTGTGTGTGGCTGTGTGTGTGTGTGTGTGTGTGTGTGTGTGGCTGTGTGTGTCTGTCTGTCGTTTTCTAATCATAGGAGGCACATTAATTGTAAAAGGAGAAGTGTGTGTCTGAATAATTGAATATTTAACATCATTGAGCTGCAGAGACGCTCTACACACACTTTACTGACACACACGATTACTGATCCCATTAGTCTTCACTGTACTGATGACTCCACAGAAAACACACTAAAATACAGTATAAAACATAAAAAAACAGTAAATGTTGCAGCTCTGATTTACTTTAAGGAAATGAGATTGATGTGAAAATAATCCTTTCCTTTATTATCTCTAATTATGTATATTCATACCTGTTCTGCCTGATTGTGAAGTGAATATTTGTTCTGATATGTTTAAAGTGGTCATGATTAATGATTAATCAGCTATTACACTAATAACCAACTATTTTGAGTTTTGATTAATTGACTTGAGTCATTTTTTAATGATAAATGTCCAGATTCTCTGGTTCAGCTTCTGTTCTCTGATTATTTCCTGGTTTCTTTATTCTTCTATAATAGTAAACTGATGATCTTAAAAAAGACATTTTAGCTTCAATCTGCAGCTTTAGAAACACTGATCAACATTTTACACCATTTAATGAACTAAATAACTAATGGATTAATCGTTTTAAAAATGCAAACTAAACCAAAGCTTCTCCTCCATATTTAGGATCCTCAGTGCGACTTGGTGCTTCCATAAATCACAGGCTGCACTTTTAAAAAGGGCCAAAGATGAACAAAAACACACAACACAAACATGTTGGAACTGAGGAATATAAACAGAATACAACAGAATTCAAAGGCTTTTCTAGCCATATAAACATGTTCTACTTACCCCCAGAGAGTTAAATGTTTTTATGAAGTGATAATGGACTGGTCATGTGACCTCATAAATTGTATGTCCTTCAAAATAAAAGCCCCCTTTTCACGCCTAACTTTGATAAACTTAATGAAACACAGATTTTATTTTATAAATGAAGATGAAGTAATTGCCACATGACACTATGCAGTAGTCTCTAATAATAAAACGAACACTATTTTAAAACAGTCATGTGATCTGTGGAGGTGAAATGCTGCTGTCCAGGCTGTGGGGAACAGATTCCATCTGCAGCCTGGTCCAGCTCCACCTCCTCCATCTGCCATCAGCTCCTCCAGCCCGTCACTTCAGGCCGTGACGTGACGCTCTGCAGCGTTCTCATCATTCATTTCATTTAATCATTTAAATGCATCACGCCAATCCTTCTTTACCATTCCTGTCGGAGCAGAGAGTTGATGGACAGCAGGAAGTTCTACTGCTGTTATCAGCTCACACTCAACATTACTTTCTGATACACTGCGTTTCTGGTTTAGGTTGATTGGGTCAGTGTGACACGACAGTTCATCATCTGCTATGATGCTATCATGCTAGCTATGATGCTATGATGCTATCATGCTCTCATGCTCTCATGTTGGCTATCATGCTATAATGCTATAATGCTATCATACTAGCTATGATGCTATGATGCTATGATGCTATAATGGTATTATTCTATGATGTTATCATGCTACCTATAATGTTATAATGCTATGATGCTATAATGGTATTATTCTATGATGTTATCATGCTGCCTATAATGTTATAATGCTATGATGCTATAATGGTATGATGCTATGAAGCTATCATGCTGCCTATCATGGTATCGTGCTATGATGCTATGGTGTTCTGATGAACCTCTGACTATGATCCGTCAGGACAGGTCTGGAGAATAAAGTCATTCTCACATATTTATTTTCTGTAATAATACCTGTTTTTAGTCACTGCTGAGTTCTGGGAACATGGATGAAACCAAACAAGGCTGCAACTAACTATGGTTGATTAATATATTGATCCATGAAATTATTAATTAGTAGTTCAGTTCATTAAATGGTGTAAAATGTTGATCAGTGTTCCTCAAAGCTGAAGATGAGATTGATTTTAACAAGCTCGGAGCTGTTCAGGAGGAAACAACAGGACGTGATCGGTCCTTCCTGCTCTTTGAATGTCAGCAGCCTTCAGATGGAGAACCTGTTGTTGTTTCTCTGGAACTCCTCCGTAGACAATGAGGTCGCCACTGAGCAGCTCAGATTACAGGAAAACCAGGACCAGGATCATTCTGGACCTGGATGTGAAACTGTAAACAGCTAGAACCTGTTATTACTTACTGAGCTTTGGATTCTGTGTTTTAAGGTCATGGATTTTTATCTGTTAGAAACTTTTCTAATGGCCAGAGAAGATTCATTTGATTTTCACCTTCTCATCACCCCGGGAGGCCCCAGAGCATCATGGGAGGGGTGACTCTACTGATCAGTGTGTGTGGGTCACATGTCATGGAAGTAAACCAGGAAGTCAGGAACTCTTCTGGTGTGTGCACCATGTGAGAAACTCAGATTGAAATGAGCAGCACTGTTCTTCAGAGTGGTTTCCAGTTCTTATTAAACCTCCATGTCAGGATGCTGAGACCAGACTTCTGCTACCAGACCAGCGGTGGGGGGGGGGGGCATTGAAGGCACCTTGTCCTGCAGATTGATGTTTTAGTCCATGTGAGGCAGCAGCTGATTTACTGCTTTACAGCTGCAGTTCTCTACCAATGTTCCTGCTGGGTGAAGTTTCCTGGGGGTGGGAGGGCCGGGGGGGGTTACATAACCACGGTCGGCGGCTTCCTCGTGGAGGTCAGCACACACACACACACACACACACACACACACACACAGAGGCTCGTGATGCTGTTATGCTGCACGGATGAACACAGAGACTGCTGCAGCTTTTCAGTTTGATAGAAGCTCCTCCCCCTGCTGTGTGTGTGTGTGTGTGTGTGTGTGTGTGTGTGTGTGTGTGTGTGTGTGTGTGTGTGTGTGTGTGTGTGTGTGTGTGTGTGTGTGTGTGTGTGTGTGGTGGGGGGGCTTCCCTTCTTGCTCATGGAAGCAGAAATACTGCAGCCCACGCATTGACCGAAGGAACCCTGATGTACCTGATAAACACTGTGTGTGTGGGTGTATGGGTGTGTGTGTGCGTGCGTGTGTGTGTGTGGGTGTATGGGTGTGTGTGGGTGTATGGGTGTGTGTGTGTGTGTGTGTGTGTGTGTGTGTGCGCACACATTAATCAGACCAAATGGCCTCTCTCTGGCCGGCAGGTGATTGTTCTCCTCCATCCATCCTCAGCCTCAGCTCAGACGCCAGAAACAGCAGCGAGGAGAAGACGTTTAAAAACCTCCAACAGGCCGTGCCGTACGTTGTTTATGAACATGAAGAACACATGTTTATTGACACAGGACGACTCATCGAGAGCAGAATCTCTGTTAAGAAACAGCTGAGATCAACACACACTCCTTAATTATGATTGAACATCTCAGCCTGTGACAACATGGAGGATAATTGTGTGTTGGTATAAGATCAAATTAAAGCTCCAAGCTGTTGTGTAACAGAGACATTTAGTCTCTAAATGGAAAAACAAAGAGTTCTGGAAACGGACTGGAACAATTACCCAATTAATTGACTATTGACTATCACATTAATCTGCAAATATTTGATAATTAATCAACTTATTTGAGTCATTTTTTTTAATTCTAAAATGTCCAGATTCTCTGGTTCCAGCTTCTGTTCTCTGATTATTTCCTGGTTTCTTTATTCTTCTATAATAGTAAACTGATGATCTTTGGGTTGTGGACAAAAAAAGACATTTTAGGGTAAATGTAATCAACCAATAATTGACTAAAGTCTTCAACAAATAAATTAATGGACTATCAGAATAGTCATGAGGTCTGGTCTCACATTCAGCCTTTCTTTATCCATCTTCTGAAACATGTTCCTGGAGTTTACTTTTCCATTTTCAAGAACCAACCTTCATCCAGCAGCTGCTGTCACCTTGACCTGAGTTAATTATTGACCAGAACAGCAGCTCTAACGTCTCCATGTTAGTCCACATCCATAAACTTCACCAACTCCCCACTCCTAGTCTTCACTCGTCAGCTGAGACGTCTGCTGTCTGTCAAACATCTGCAGGGTTCAGTCTGTCAAACATCTGTAGGGTTCAGTCTGTCAAACATCTGTAGGGCTCAGTCTGTCAAACATCTGTAGGGTTCAGTCTGTCAAACATCTGCAGGGTTCAGTCTGTAGGGTTCAGTCTGTCAAACATCTGTAGGGTTCAGTCTGTCAAACATCTGCAGGGTTCAGTCTGTAAAAACATCTGCAGGGTTCAGTCTGTAGGGTTCAGTCTGTCAAACATCTGTAGGGCTCAGTCTGTCAAACATCTGTAGGGTTCAGTCTGTCAAACATCTGTAGGGTTCGGTCTGTCAAACATCTGTAGGGTTCAGTCTGCAGGGTTCAGTCTGTCAAACATCTGTAGGGTTCAGTCTGTCAAACATCTGTAGGGTTCAGTCTGCAGGGTTCAGTCTGTCAAACATCTGTAGGGTTCAGTCTGTCAAACATCTGTAGGGTTCAGTCTGCAGGGTTCAGTCTGTCAAACATCTGCAGGGTTCAGTCTGTCAAACATCTGTAGGGTTCAGTCTGTCAAACATCTGTAGGGTTCAGTCTGTCAAACATCTGTAGGGTTCAGTTTGTCAAACATCTGCAGGGTTCCGTCCTCTCTGTGCTGCTGGATTGTACAGATATTATTACAGATGTATCATCAAACATCTGCGTGGGAATCTATACACCAGTGTTTCTTAAATAGTGGGGTGTGCCCACTAGGGGGGCTCGAGGTTCTATCAAGGGCGGGGTGTTTGACCTCGGGGAACATCCTTTTTAATTTAAATAAAATGAGACATAGAATAAAGTGCATTTGCACCTCCACTCCATCAGGGGGCAGCAGAGTGTTCACAGGGAGCATACAGCACAGAGTATGAGTATGAAGTGTAGACACCAAGTGACACCATGAAAACATATTTAACAGGGATGAGAAGACAGGCGGAGAGAGACGGAGATAAAGAGACAAACGAAAGTCTCCCAAAGCTAAGACGAGGAAATATGACGAAGCGTCTGTAGCGCTTGGTTCACTGTGAAAGACCGGTGTGTTACTGAGTCTGAAATGTTGGAGACAGAGAAATTAAAGACATTACACCACAATCACTGATAAGACCATTTATGTAGTTTTATTTTTCAGTATCATATGGTTTGACATGGTCAGTCAAACAATGTTTAATTAAGGATTTAATTTGATTTTTTAATTTCAGATGCACCTCAGAGGATAAACCATCACCAGCCCACGCTCCTCAGCTTGTCTCTGAGCGCTTTCTTACTTCTGGAAGTTGTGGCGTGACAGAGTTTGTGAGTGTTTCTGTGGCCATGTAGTGTTGATCTGTGCCTCATGTCGTCTCTGAATGTGTCACTCACTGCGTTATATAACCAACACGTCTCCAGAGCTGCAGACAGACTCAGGCCTCAGGTCCTGGTCTGGAAAAAGAACTAGGTCCTGAGATAGAGACGCTGAACTGGTTAGAAGGACTGAAGACGGACTGAGGACAGACTGTAGTTTGCATCGCTGCTGACTCATTTATTGCAAATCAGTGTTGGAGTTACACAACAGAGGATGAGAACACACACACACACACACACTAACTTCCTGATTGTGGGGAATTGTTTTTGTACAGTTCAGAAATGAAGTGCAAGATTTGTCTTTGTGGTTTTTTAATTAATGATTTCATGACTTCCTTTTGTTTGTCACATCATTAGTCCTGAATCATAATTACAAGTGAAGTAGTTAGATTCTGTTTTTGTGTTTTTACAGATTTCTTGAATACATGTGAATCACAGGGCAGGGCTACAACATCCTCTTCTGATTAACTGAATTCTTGGATATTGTTCCTCTTATAACGTCTCCTCTTGTTTCCCCGTCTCATTTCTTACTTTGTGAACTGGAATCTCACTCCTGTCATTCTGTTCATCTCAAAACTATGTTTGTTTTAACATCAGACACAAAACCTGCTCAAGTAGAATTCTTTGAATGACTTCATTCCTAATGGAGGTGTCCCACCAGCACCTGATTGATTTCTGTCTACTGGATTTAGATTTGACCTTTGACCTTTGTCCAGCTGTTTTGTTTCTGTTTGCACTAACAAAACTTAATAAGCCTCTGACATCTGTCGTTTGTGTTGGGAACAATGACCAGAGTGAAACTGTTGATTCTGTCGATTTATTGAAGAAACGTGAATCAGTTTTTAGTTGTTTTTTGGATCCGTCCTGTTACTGAGGAGAGTTGTAGAAGGTGAAAGATGATCGATGTTACCGTATCTTCAGGACCAGAAGGCTCCGTACTAAAAGACTCAGTCTGTGTCTGTGTGTCATTACTGTATTTGACACACACACATAAGGAACCTAACTATAGGGGAGGGTTTATACACACACATAGATATATACACACATGGATATACACATAGATATATACACACATAGATATATACACACAGATATACACATAGATATATACACATAGATATATACACACATGGATATACACATAGATATATACACACATAGATATATACACATATATATATACACACATAGATATATACACACAGATATACACACACATAGATATACACACATAGATATATACACATAGATATATACACACAGATATATACACACATAGATATATACACACATAGATATATACACATAGATATATACACATAGATATATATACACATAGATATATACACATAGATATATATACACATAGATATATACACATAGATATATACACACAGATATATACACATAGATATATACACACATAGATATATATACACATAGATATATACACACATAGATATATATACACATAGATATACACACATAGATATATATACACATAGATATATACACACAGATATACACACACATAGATATACACACATAGATATATACACACATAGATATATACACATAGATATATACACATAGATATATATACACATAGATATATACACACATAGATATATATACACATAGATATATACACACATAGATATATATACACATAGATATACACACATAGATATATATACACATAGATATATACACACAGATATACACACACATAGATATACACACATAGATATATACACACATAGATATATACACATAGATATATACACATAGATATATATACACATAGATATATACACACATAGATATATATACACATAGATATACACACATAGATATATACACACATAGATATATATACACATAGATATATACACATAGATATATACACACAGATATACACACACATAGATATACACACATAGATATATACACATAGATATATATACACATAGATATACACACATAGATATATATACACATAGATATATACACACATAGATATATATACACATAGATATACACACATAGATATATATACACATAGATATATACACATAGATATATACACACAGATATACACACACATAGATATACACACATAGATATATACACACAGATATATACACATAGATATATACACACATAGATATATACACATAGATATACACACATAGATATATATACACATAGATATATACACACATAGATATATATACACATAGATATACACACATAGATATATATACACATAGATATATACACATAGATATATACACACATAGATATATACACATAGATATATACACACAGATATATACACACAGATATATACACACATAGATATATATACACATAGATATACACACATAGATATATATACACATAGATATATACACACATAGATATATATACACATAGATATACACACATAGATATATGCACATAGATACATACACATAGATACACACACACAGATATATACACATAGATATATATACACACATAGATATATGCACATAGATATATACACATAGATACACACACACAGATATATACACATAGATATATACACACATAGATATATGCACATAGATATATACACATAGATATATACACACATAGAGCTAAACTGAGTTTGGTTGTGTTTTATTTAGGTATTGATTACAAAGTACTAACATTTTTTAATCATCGTGGTAAAACACGGATAAAACAAGCACACAAGTGTGTGTATTTAAAAATAGAGCGGGGTAATGTCATCAATCAAACCATCAAAGTCCTCATCCTCTGTTTCTGATTCCAACAGCAGCTAAATCTCCATCAAACATGCCAGCTTCACTTTCTTCACCATCAGAGTCACTTTCCTCTAAATGATGCGTTATAATCCGCTGGAAGTTGCTGTGCTACCGTAGTCCTGGTCTGGATGGAGAAATGGCACCGAAACGAAAGCACCAAGACGGAAATGTTCAATTTTTTATTTCTTCTGCTGCTTTACTGCTTTTAGTTGAATGGTGACCATAGGAACACTTCTCCCACTCGTTCTTTGCTCTGTGATCCAATGATCCAGTCTTTGCTCTGTGATCCACTGATCCAGTCTCTGCTCTGTGTTCCACTGATCCAGTCTCTGCTCTGTGTTCCACTGATCCAGTCTCTGCTCTGTGATCCACTGATCAAGTCTTTGCTGTGATCCACTGATCCAGTCTTTCTCTGTGATCCACTGATCCAGTCTCTGCTCTGTGATCCACTGATTCAGTCTCTGCTCTGTGATCCACTGATCCGGTCTCTGCTCTGTGATCCACTGATCCGGTCTCTGCTCTGTGATCCACTGATCCGGTCTCTGCTCTGTGATCCACTGATCCAGACTTTGCTCTGTGATCCACTGATCCAGTCTTTGCTCTGTGATCCACTGATCCAGTCTCTGCTCTGTGATCCACTGATCCAGTCTCTGCTCTGTGATCCACTGATCCAGTCTTTCCTCCAACTCGTACCACCTGTCTTATGTCTTAAACTCAGCTGTGTAGCTGATTTCCTTCAGTTTAAACTGTGCTTTATCAGCGTGTCTCTTTACCATTTTCAGGTTGTTAAACAACGATGTTCTGCATAACGCACATCCCCGTTATTTTATCTACAATCCATGCCCACACTTCCCTACATACAGACATAGGGAGCACCAACATTTTAAAGGAAATAGAAGACTTTAATGTGGCCTTATAGTCCTGACAATACAGTAAATAATCAATGAATTGACTGATTGCTGCAGCTCTAATCATGTACTAAAACAAGCCTGCTGTTTTTTTCCCAGATGCATCAGGCTGGTGATTTGTTGGTGTCAGCGCCCTCAGACGGTGGGAGGGTCCGTCCGACCGCCGCCACACGTTAGCCACGAACCTCCCTCCAGGAGCGCCATGGAGGCCGTCGCTGTGGACAACCTCATCGACTTCGACCCACCGTCGGACACCGCCGGCGTCCTGCCGGAACCCCTGGTGCCGGCCTCGCACCGCAACCACCACCACCGTCGCCACCAGGACGAGGACGAGGACGAGAGCGACGCCACGGAGTCGGCGGACAGCGACAATGACATGGACATGACCTGCCACACGTGGGAGCTGAGGCGGTCGTCGTCATCGTCCACTCACAGCGCGGAGGACGGCGACGCAGAGACGCTGGAGAGGAGGCGGTTCATGAAGGCCTACGTGGAGAAGGTGTTTAATGGAAAGTAAGAAGGAACCTCTGATGTTTGACCTTTAACCTTTGTGGTTTCCTATGTGATTAACTTGATTGATTTAGTGTTTGAGTTCCTCCTAGTGGCTCCTGTTGGTCAGTAGAATGTTAATGGTGGATGAACAGTTGATAGAACTCTGCTGGATTCAGATTTACCATCCTGATAGATTTTAAATACAGACACATATCAGCACATATTACTGCTGCACGTTTTCTGTCAGGTAGAAGACTGACCTATGACCTTCATGACGGTTAGAATTAGATTAAGGTAAGAATTAAATTAGAGTTAAATGAGGACTAAATTAGGATGGATTTTGGTTATATTAGGATTAAATTACAGTCCAGACTCAGATCTGTCACTGATTCGACTCTTGTTGGCACTTTGATTTTTTTATTTTTCAGCATGTTGTCAAGCTGCACGATGCAGAGACCTGATAGGGACAGACGTTGGTTTGGTGTTTGACAGAATGCTAGAGGTGACGGCTGTGAAGTGATGAGCTGTCTTCAGGAAGCAGATTAACACTGTGACTTCATCCATAACTGGAAAACCTTTTCTGGCAAAGCGTAAACACGGTCAACATTTCATATTAACATGATCAGATTGAAAAACAAAGACTGTGCTGTTTGTGTTTGTGACTCGTGGCGATGAGACAGAGCCTCAGAATCCACCTTAATCACATTAGTTAACCAGATGGAGACGTCTACTTGTTCCTTTCCTTCTCTCCCATCTCCTCCTCCCCTTGTTTCCTCTTCTTATTATATTGCATTTGAACTTCTCTGTTTTGCTGTCCGCGTTGTTCTCAGTTGTCTGAACTGATCTAAACCATCACTGATATGATGAGATATTCATCCTGACAACAGCTGAAGTTACATCAATGATTTTCCTTCCAATCATTGAAACGATTCACTCAGATGCTGAAATTCTATCATCAACAAAATGAATGACGTGAATGACTGTCAGTGTGTTTTACAGGTGTGTGATTGACTGTCAGTGTGTTTTACAGGTGTGTGAATGACTGTCAGTGTGTTTTACAGGTGTGTGAATGACTGTCAGTGTGTTTTACAGGTGTGTGAATGACTGTCAGTGTGTTTTACAGGTGTGTGATTGACTGTCAGTGTTTTACAGATGTGTGAATGACTGTCAGTGTGTTTTACAGGTGTGTGAATGACTGTCAGTGTGTTTTACAGATGTGTGAATGACTAAGTGTTTTACAGGTGTGTGATTGACTGTCAGTGTTTTACAGATGTGTGAATGACTGTCAGTGTGTTTTACAGGTGTGTGAATGACTGTCAGTGTGTTTTACAGGTGTGTTATTGACTGTCAGTGTTTTACAGGTGTGTGATTGACTGTCAGTGTTTTACAGATGTGTGAATGACTGTCAGTGTGTTTTACTGGTGTGTGAATGACTGTCAGTGTGTTTTACAGGTGTGTTATTGACTGTCAATGTGTTTTACTGGTGTGTGAATGACTGTCAGTGTGTTTTACAGGTGTGTTATTGACTGTCAGTGTTTTACAGGTGTGTGATTGACTGTCAGTGTGTTTTACAGGTGTGTGAATGACTGTCAGTGTGTTTTACAGGTGTGTGAATGACTGTTAGTGTGTTTACAGGTGTGTGAGTGACTGTCAGTGTTTTACAGGTGTGTGAATGACTGTCAGTGTGTTTTACAGGTGTGTGAATGACTGTCAGTGTGTTTTACAGGTGTGTGAATGACTGTCAGTGTGTTTTACAGGTGTGTGATTGACTGTCAGTGTTTTACAGGTGTGTGATTGACTGTCAGTGTGTTTTACAGGTGTGTGATTGACTGTCAGTGTTTAACAGGTGTGTGAATAACTAAGTGTTTTACAGGTGTGTGAATGACTGTCAGTGTGTTTTACAGGTGTGTGAATGACTGTCTCTATTTACAGGTGTGTGAGTGACTGTCAGTGTGTTTTACAGGTGTGTGAATGACTGTCAATGTGTTTTACAGGTGTGTGAATGACTGACAGTGTTTTACAGGTGTGTGAATGACTGTCAGTGTGTTTTACAGGTGTGTGAATGACTGTCAGTGTGTTTTACAGGTGTGTGAATGACTGTCAGTGTGTTTTACAGGTGTGTGAGTGACTGTCTCTATTTTACAGAGACGACTTTGACCAGGAGGAAAAGGCTCGTTTTGGAGAACTTTGCTCTGGAGAAAACGGCAAAGGCAGAGAGTGGTTCGCCAAATACGTCAGTGCACAGGTGAGTGAAGGAGATGATGAAAGAAACATGGTTTTATATTGTCCAGTCTTATTGGATAAATTACTTTTGTGACTTGTTTTAATATTCTCTTTTATTAACCAGACACATGAATGTTGACATTCTGTTATAATTATATAATATATATACATTCTAATGGACAGTTTAAAATAATTCCAGTTGTTTATTTGTTTTGTTATTTATTTATTGTTTCCTGTTTTCTCAGCGCTGTCATTCTAAATGTGTGAGCGAGGCCACTTTCTACAGGCTGGTGCAGTCGTTTGCAGTCGTGTTGTTTGAGTGAGTCGACCTGTCCTCATTTATTTATTATTACTAGTAATATTCATATTTGGTTCATATACCCGACATGAAGCAGAGTGCTTAACCTGTTGAACTGTTCATACTGAAATGATGTAATGATACATGTTCGTAAATGTTCACATCATCACTGATGTTTGTAGATTATTTCATCAGGTTCATTGATTACTCAGCTGTTTTACAGCAGCTGATAACAAGTAAGTTGAGGAGAATTTACAACAGCTGATAATAAATATGAGCTGAACTACCAACCAATCAGAGAAGAGTATTCAGCACCGCAGGAAACTCAGGTGGTCACAAAGAGCTGAGTTTTAAATTCAACTGATGAATCTGTGTGACTGAATAAGACAGGAGGCAAACATCTGATGAACCGACTGTTTCTGAGTTCACTGGTTCTGGTCTGAATCCAGGTCTCTGCTGCGTTTTTACAGATGTTTCCAGATGGACGACTACAGCCCGGCCAAGAACCTCATGACCATGTGCTTCACTTATTATTACACTGGTGAGTTGTAATTGAATCTCTGATCCTCATGAACGCAGCTGTAGAGGATACGAGTCGTCCTGTTGCTGCTGTGGTTCAGCAGCAGCTCTGTGGTGTTTGCATCACGAGCAGGAAGTGATGTCATCACAGGTCGACATCCGGCTGCAGCGAGAACAACTTTTAATGACAATAAAACCTGCACTGCATGAAACAGGTGGACACAGAGAGTCCCCCGGCTGTTTTTTCTTTATGTGAAATAGAACTGAAAACACGTCAGTTTTCATGAGCTGCTGTCGTGTGTTTTTTAGGTTCTGACAGACTGTGGACACAGATCCTGAACTGATCCACTAGTTATTGATTAGAGCTGCAGCTGCTGAGCTCAGGCTCGTTTTAGTACATATGATTAGAGCTGCAGCAATCAGTCAATTCATTGAATATATACTGTATTTTCACGACTATAAGGGCACATTAAAGTCTTCTATTTCCTTCTAAATGTTGGTGCTCCCTATGTCTGTATGTAGGGGAAGTGTGGGCATGGATTGTAGATAAAATAACGGGGATGTGCGTTATGCAGAACATGGTTGTTTTAACAACCTGAAAATGGTAAAGAGACACGCTGATAAAGCACAGTTTAAACTGAAGGAAATCAGCTACACAGCTGAGTTTAAGACATAAGACAGGTGGTACGAGTTGGAGGAAAGACTGGATCAGTGGATCACAGAGCAGAGACTGGATCAGTGGATCACAGAGCAGAGACTGGATCAGTGGATCACAGAGCAGAGACTGGATCAGTGGATCACAGAGCAAAGACTGGATCAGTGGATCACAGAGCAAAGACTGGATCAGTGGATCACAGAGCAGAGACTGGATCAGTGGATCACAGAGCACAGACTGGATCAGTGGATCACAGAGCAGAGAGTGGATCAGTGGATCACAGAGCAAAGACTGGATCAGTGGATCACCGAACAAAGAACGAGTGGGAGAAGTGTTCCTATGGTCACCATTCAACTAAAAGCAGTAAAGCAGCAGAAGAAATGAAAATTGAACATTTCCGTCTTGGTGCTTTCGTTTCGGTGCCATTTCTCCATCCAGACCAGGACTACGGTAGCACAGCAACTTCCAGCGGATTATAACGCATCATTTAGAGGAAAGTGACTCTGATGGTGAAGAAAGTGAAGCTGGCATGTTTGATGGAGATTTAGCTGCTGTTGGAATCAGAAACAGAGGATGAGGACTTTGATGGTTTGATTGATGACATTACCCCGCTCTATTTTTAAATACACACACTTGTGTGCTTGTTTTATCCGTGTGTTTTACCATGCTATATCTATATATCTATGTGTATATATCTATGTGTGTATATCTATGTGTGTATATATCCATTTGTGTGTATATCTATGCTTGCATATATGTGTGTGTGTGTGTGTGTATATATCCGTGCCTTATGGTCGTGAAAATACGATACTATTATTATTACATAAATTACGAAATATTTTGATAATCACTTAATGTATTTGAGTCATTTTTAAAGAATTTGGTTCCAGTTTCATATGTGTATATATTTATATATAAATGAAAATAAGAGGCAGAATAAAGTGAACAGGGTCCCTCAGTAATTGAAACCCCAGTCCGTTTTAAGCACCCATAATGCATCACAGTGACCTGAGCTTCCTGTGTCAACCAGGCCGGTGGCAGCCGTCGCCCTCCCAGCTGCTGGATCCAGCTGCTGCTCCAGCTGCCGACTCCTACCTCATCAAAGCCAACTCCTGGCTCACGGGCAGGAAGGACGCGGCCGAGCGGCTCCTGAAGAACACGACCAAGACCGACGTGAAGGGCTTCTTCGGGGGGTTGGAGAACAAACTGAGGAGCTCCATGGCCGCCAGGGCGGAGTGAGTAGTTCACTGAGATGATTGACTGATGATCATTAATCTGGAATATCTATACAATGCTATGTAAACCTGGAATCACAATAAATCTACAACATGTGAGGTGACTACAGAAGAGTCAGAATCTATTTATGTTGATGTTACACAGAAAATAGAGTTAGAATATTATATTAGAAAAATAATGAAAATTATGTTCTGATGTCAGAAATCAGAGATAAAAGTCAAATAAAAAAATGTGAGATAAAGTCACTATTATGCTAAAATGCCTGATATGATGATATAAGTGAGAAATATTAGATAAAAGTCACTCATACTAAACAGCTGCTGCAGGAACTCACTACACACCAGTTTATCTTTGTGTGCAGGGACACAGGAAGCCCAGTGGAGGCCAAACCCACATCTCCAGGTACGAAGCTCCTACATGTCCTCAGGATGTCAAATTATTGATTACCGTGATAAATATCTAAACATGGTGTGTGTCCTCCAGTGTGTGAGGCTGCAGAGGAGAAGAAGCAGGAGAAGGTTTACCTGTACACTCACCTGAAGCAGCAGCCAATCTGGTGAGTTCAGGAGCTGCTGCTGTAACACCCCACTCATCAATACTGACCATACTGATCAATACTGACCATACTGATCAATACTGACCATACTGATCAATACTGGTCAGTACTGGTCAGTACTGATCAATACTGACCATACTGATCAATACTGATCAGTACTAGTCAATGCTCATCAGTACTCATCAGCAGTAATTTTATTATTAATCTACACAAAGTATCTCAAACTGGCTGAAAATGATTATCTAAATGATTTTCTGCAGTATTTGTCAGTAGTATTTGTCAGTACTGCAACATTTGTCAGTAGTATTTGTCAGTACTGCAGTATTTGTAGTATCTCGGGTACTTACCCCCTCGCCCCTCTTGCACCAGGCACACCCTGAGGTTCTGGAACGCAGCGTTCTTCGACGCCGTCCACTGTGAGAGGACCAAGAGGTCCCCCACCACCAGGTGAGTGTGGGAGGGGCCAGGGGCCAGGTCTGTGGGTCCAGGTCTGTGGGGCCAGGTCTGTGGGTCCAGGTCTGTGGGGCCAGGCCTGCGGGTCCAGGTCCACCTGGTGGACCCACGAGAACCTGATGGACCCATGAGAACCTTGTGGGTCCATGAGAACCTGGTGGACCTCTCTTCTCCTCCCATTAAAACTTCTGCTGCTGCATGTGAACTTTAACCCTTTGTCTCCTTGTCCTTCGCTGCTTCAGGGGAACGAGGGAAGAAGAGAAAGACGAGAGGTCTGTTCTTCTGTTTGATAAAGAGAAATAAAACTGAAACTTCAAGTTCAACAAATAAAGTGAAAGATAAATATCATCATCACACATTGAAACTCAAATAAACCTTTAAATCTGTGTGAGATGATGACGTTTAATTAATGCTGATTAAGCTGCAGTTTGCTCTATAAAACCTTCAACTTTACACTGAGCAACTTATAAACTTACTGTCAAATATGTACTATGGTGGAAGTACTGTACTTCTGTTTACAGTATTTATTTACTATAAAATAAAACCAATAATTACTGTGGTTTCAGTGGAATAACTTTTTTAGGTCATATTCATGTTTTGTAAATTGAAAGTCAATTCTTAGTGTAAATATTTCTAAAGTAATTCACCACATAAAAAGCAGAAGAATATTTCATAGGTATTATTTTACATAGTTATTAGTTTCTACATTAAATTGAACTGAATGTGACTCATGAAGTGAGTTTGTTCACAGTAACATTACTGCGTTAATGCAGTGAATAATATTCCAGACTTTTCCAGTGCTTCCATGTGTATAATTACATGACATAAAACATGGTCACTGATCTGTTACTTCAGGATTCGTTGTCCTTGTTGGCATGTTGTAGTTTATTAAGTTAATTCTGCTGCTGCACCAGGTCCATGTTGAATGCACGTTCACACAGATGTTTCACATCTGTTTGCATGAGATCCGTTCGTCTGCCTCCATCTACATCTGTATTAGTGTCTTTACTGTTTCTGCATGTTTCCTCTACAGAGACGTGCTGTAAATGTTTGTTTCTGCCTGTTTTTTTCATTCCAGACACAGGACATGCCTGCGACGTCCTTTTGAGATATTTCACAACAGCATTTATATGATTCATCAGCATTTTAGAGCCTGGACTATTAGTTATATTCGTTTAAATTACGGCCAAGTACTGTTGATTCTGTTGATTTTAAACATTAAAGGTTTTGTTTCTTGGTTTTGTTTGCTTGTTCGTCTGTGAACAGTTTACACTGGTAGAGTGTTAGGATGTAGAATAAAACTGAGATGAATGATGTTAGTGCCCCCTAGTGGCTCCTGTTGGTCAGTGGTCAGAAGCTGAATCAGCAGTTGACAGAACTGCTGCTGGTTCAGATAGAATCATCCTGAGAGGTTTTCTGTTTCTGCAGGTTTAGGATACAATAAGTAAAGAATATTTTAGACTCTGGATGATTTGGTGCATTTGAAGCATGTAGATAACAAATAAAACTGGAACTAAAGTTGATCCATGATGTCAATCACATGACGTAACACAACACATCCTGTGGAGTTTAAACATAAAAGAAAAATTCTTGAGTTACATTTTTCTGATCCAGAAAAGCATTGATTTGAAAATAAATTATTTCTCAGAGTTATTGAGTTTCAAAGAAGATTTGACATGAATGAGAGCTGAAGGTTTTATTTTCTATAAATCTCTGTAATGTGCTTCTTAAAGTGTTAAATATTCCAGCAGAAAATCCTGCCTCATGATGCCGGTTCTGTCTGTTCACCATCTATAATAATCTGTTCTCCATCTGCTTCTTAATGCATCATTTGTTGTCTATTCGTTTGCTGATGGCTGGTTCAGTCTCTGGTCCTTTAGTGTCCTTGTTTCCTGTGTTTGTGTCAGTAGTAAACCTGTTTGTCAGTGTGAACCTGAACCAGAGACAGGAAGTGCTTATTGTCCACTTCCTGTTGACACAACGAGGTCGACTGAACCTGAGACTGTGTCTGTGCTGCAGGGAGAAGTGGAGTCACATGACCCAGGAGGAGCGAGACGACAGCTCCAAGATCGACGAGAACATCGCCTTCGGACAGTTGGGGTGAGACGCTGCTGCATGGCTCCTGTCTTGGGTCGCTGTAGAGTTCACTATAGGTTCACTGCAGGGGTTCACCCATAGGGTCACTACAGGTTGACTATAGGTTCACATATAAGTTTCTGTCCTAGTTCACTATAGGGGTTCACATATAGGTTCACTATAGGGGTTCACATATAGGTTCACATGTAGGTTCACTATAGGTTCACTATAGGTTCAATATAGGTTCACTATAGGGGTTCACATATAGGTTCACATATAGGTTCACATATAGGTTCACTATAGGTTCACTATAGGTTCACATATAGGTTCACTATAGGGGTTCACATATAGGTTCACTATAGGGGTTCACATATAGGTTCACATATAGGTTCACATATAGGTTCACTATAGGTTCACTATAGGTTCACTATAGGTTCACATATAGGTTCACTATAGGTTCACATATAGGTTCACATATAGGTTCACTATAGGGGTTCACATATAGGTTCACATATAGGTTCACATATAGGTTCACTATAGGTTCACTATAGGTTCACTATAGGGGTTCACATATAGGTTCACATATAGGTTCACATATAGGTTCACTATAGGTTCACTATAGGGGTTCACATATAGGTTCACTATAGGGGTTCACATATAGGTTCACATATAGGTTCACTATAGGTTCACATATAGGTTCACTATAGGTTCACATATAGGTTCACATATAGGTTCACATATAGGTTCACATATAGGTTCACTATAGGGGTTCACATATAGGTTCACTATAGGTTCACATATAGGTTCACATATAGGTTCACTATAGGGGTTCACTATAGGTTCACATATAGGTTCACATATAGATTCACTATAGGTTCACTATAGGTTCACTATAGGTTCACATATAGGTTCACATATAGGTTCACTATAGGAGTTCACATATAGGTTCACATATAGGTTTACATATAGGTTCACAATAGGGGTTCACATATAGGTTCACTGTAGGTTCACTATAGGTTCACATATAGGTTCACTATAGGTTCACATATAGGTTCACTATAGGTTCACATATAGGTTCACATAGGGGTTCACATATAGGTTCACTATAGGTTCACTATAGGTTCACATATAGGTTCACTATAGGGGTTCACATATAGGTTCACTATAGGGGTTCACATATAGGTTCACTATAGGTTCACTATAGGTTCACATATAGGTTCACTATAGGTTCACATATAGGTTCACATATAGGTTCACATATAGGTTCACATATAGGTTCACTATAGGTTCACATATAGGTTCACATATAGGTTCACTATAGGTTCACATATAGGTTCACATATAGGTTCACATATAGGTTCACATAGGGGTTCACATATGGGTTCACTATAGGTTCACTATAGGTTCACATATAGGTTCACTATAGGTTCACTATAGGTTCACTATAGGTTCACATATAGGTTCACTATAGGTTCACTATAGGTTCACTATAGGTTCACATATAGGTTCACTATAGGTTCACTATAGGTTCACTATAGGGGTTCACATATAGGTTCACAATAGGGGTTCACATATAGGTTCACATATAGGTTCACATATAGGTTCACTATAGGTTCACATATAGGTTCACATATAGGTTCACTATAGGTTCACTATAGGTTCACATATAGGTTCACATATAGGTTCACATATAGGTTCACTATAGGTTCACTATAGGGGTTCACATATAGGTTCACATATAGGTTCACAATAGGGGTTCACATATAGGTTCACATATAGGTTCACATATAGGTTCACATATAGGTCCACTATAGGTCCACTATAGGTCCACTATAGGTCCACTATAGGTCCACTATTGGTTCACATATAGGTTCACATATAGGTTCACTATAGGTTCACAATAGGGGTTCACATATAGGTTCACTATAGGGGTTCACATATAGGTTCACTATAGGTTCACTATAGGTTCACATATAGGTTCACTATAGGTTCACTATAGGTTCACATATAGGTTCACATATAGGTTCACTATAGGTTCACATATAGGTTCACATATAGGTTCACATATAGGTTCACATAGGGGTTCACATATAGGTTCACTATAGGTTCACTATAGGTTCACTATAGGTTCACTATAGGTTCACTATAGGTTCACTATAGGTTCACATATAGGTTCACTATAGGTTCACATATAGGTTCACTATAGGTTCACATATAGGTTCACATATAGGTTCACATATAGGTTCACTATAGGGGTTCACATATAGGTTCACTATAGGTTCACATATAGGTTCACATATAGGTTCACTATAGGGGTTCACTATAGGTTCACATATAGGTTCACATATAGGTTCACATATAGATTCACTATAGGTTCACTATAGGTTCACTATAGGTTCACTATAGGTTCACTATAGGTTCACATATAGGTTCACATATAGGTTCACTATAGGGGTTCACATATAGGTTCACATATAGGTTTACATATAGGTTCACAATAGGGGTTCACATATAGGTTCACTGTAGGTTCACATATAGGTTCACTATAGGTTCACATATAGGTTCACATATAGGTTCACTATAGGTTCACATATAGGTTCACATAGGGGTTCACATATAGGTTCACTATAGGTTCACTATAGGTTCACATATAGGTTCACTATAGGGGTTCACATATAGGTTCACTATAGGGGTTCACATATAGGTTCACTATAGGGGTTCACATATAGGTTCACTATAGGTTCACTATAGGTTCACTATAGGTTCACATATAGGTTCACATATAGGTTCACATATAGGTTCACATATAGGTTCACTATAGGTTCACATATAGGTTCACATATAGGTTCACTATAGGTTCACATATAGGTTCACATATAGGTTCACATATAGGTTCACATAGGGGTTCACATATAGGTTCACTATAGGTTCACTATAGGTTCACATATAGGTTCACTATAGGTTCACTATAGGTTCACTATAGGTTCACATATAGGTTCACTATAGGTTCACTATAGGTTCACTATAGGTTCACATATAGGTTCACTATAGGTTCACATATAGGTTCACTATAGGTTCACTATAGGTTCACTATAGGGGTTCACATATAGGTTCACAATAGGGGTTCACATATAGGTTCACATATAGGTTCACTATAGGTTCACATATAGGTTCACTATAGGTTCACATATAGGTTCACATATAGGTTCACTATAGGTTCACATATAGGTTCACATATAGGTTCACATATAGGTTCACTATAGGTTCACTATAGGGGTTCACATATAGGTTCACATATAGGTTCACAATAGGGGTTCACATATAGGTTCACATATAGGTTCACATATAGGTTCACATATAGGTCCACTATAGGTCCACTATAGGTCCACTATAGGTCCACTATAGGTCCACTATTGGTTCACATATAGGTTCACATATAGGTTCACTATAGGTTCACAATAGGGGTTCACATATAGGTTCACTATAGGGGTTCACATATAGGTTCACTATAGGTTCACTATAGGTTCACATATAGGTTCACTATAGGTTCACTATAGGTTCACATATAGGTTCACTATAGGTTCACATATAGGTTCACATATAGGTTCACTATAGGTTCACATATAGGTTCACTATAGGTTCACATATAGGTTCACATATAGGTTCACATATAGGTTCACTATATGTTCACTATATGTTCACTATATGTTCACTATAGGGGTTCACATGTAGGTTCACTATAGGTTCACTATAGGTTCACTATATGTTCACTATAGGGGTTCACATATAGGTTCCTGTCCTGGTTCACTATAGGTTCACAACAGGTTCACAACAAGTTCATTAAGGGTTCACTATAGGTTCATGACAGGTTCACTAAAGGTAATGACAGGTTCACGACAGGTTCATGAAAGGTTCACCAGAGGTTTACTAGAGGTGCATTATAGGTGTTTGTAATAATGAATTGTTTTGGTTGTTTCAGGACTTTTACCCACAACATGCTGGCGTTTGGACTCAGTAAGAAGCTCTGCAACGATTTCCTGAAGAAACAGGCTGTGATCGGGAACCTGAACGAAGGTAAAGTGTCAGCTCTCAGGTACACGGGTGTTTATAAAATATAAAATAATCCACTTTGATGAATAATAATAATTTGAGTCTAATATGCTGTTTCCACATCAAATGTTTAGTTATTTTGTCAAAGTCCTGAATCTCTGAATATTCAAATATTGTAAATTTCAAAAGTTGAACACCAGACGTTCGTGAAGTCTCCACAATTTTCCACTTCACAATTCTATGAGTTGAATGTTGGACCATTGGTTTTAAAACCATTTGTGAGGTCACACATCACGCTCATAGGCCGTGTAAAAACGTTCCTCTTCCAGCAGAAACGCTTCTCCTCTCATCAGGATTTAGAAGCCCACTCCGCTTAGTTTTATGTATTTAAATTATTTCAGGTGTTTTTACAGCAGATAAACATGAAGAAAAAATGAGGAAATGTTTTCTTCCCTTTAACATCACCTCAACTGCAGTTTACACCTACTGACGTGTTTGGGTAGGTAATAAAACGTTGGTAATTTCAGCGTTTATCAAAGACATGTGAGGTGTTTAGGAAACATCTGTAGTTTGAAGCTTTCTTCCTGTTGTTGTGGTACCAAATATCACAACATCTGATTTCTGCTGAGAAGAAAAAGTTTTGTCTTAATTTGACTCGTGTGTATTTTAGAATCCAAAAGAAGAGGCAGAAATTTGCCTTCGGCTGCTTGACAGGAAAATAAATTTACATGAACCACAGTTCTTATAATAAGGCAAAATATAACGGATACGGGAAAATTCAGCTTTAAGGAAAAGATGTTTCGCTTCTTTACAGAACAGTACAAGCTGCTGACTGACCACATAGAGAAAATGGCCACAGAGTGAGGGAGGGCGGAATGACTGACAGCACCTGAACGCACCTGAACGCATCGTCACTGACCTCAACCGTGTGAAACGTGACTGTTGCTTCAGCGAAGTTGAGATGCTCTGCACCCGTCTCCTGTCTCCTGTCTCCTTGTCTCCTTGTCTCCTTGTCTCCTGTCTCCTGTCTCCTGTCTCCTTGTCTCCTTGTCTCCTTGTCTCCTTGTCTCCTTGTCTCCTGTCTCCTTGTCTCCTTGTCTCCTGTCTCCTTGTCTCTGGCTTCTATGTGTTTCTATGTGTGTCTACGTTTGCTGTTTCGTAGTTACGTTCACCACAGACCTGGCTCCATCGATGTTTGGCAATAACTCCGTGTTTAACGTGTTTTAATTAGTGAAAACTCTCTTTTTCTGTGAAGCTGCAGATGTTCACCACTTACTTTTTTAACATTATTGTGGCCAAAAATGCTCAAAATTACAGCGAACAAACAAGAAAATTGTGATTTGATTGCAGGAATTGAAAACATTGCAAGTAAAAGAAAATAATGCAATTTAAAAAAAAAAAACAAAAAAAAAGAAACAAACCACAAATTATTGATTAAATGTATTTTCAGAACATGAGCTAAATATTTAAGAAGAATAAAATACACTTTTACCTCAACATTAGCATCAAATAAAATTAATATCACCATCAAACTAATTTCTTAACATAACAACATGTGGTGATGTGAATTTCCATGATATAAAATGATATAAGCAGCTTCCTGATTAGCAAAAACTTGTTTAATTACTGAAAATCAGTTTCCTGGAGACGCGAGAATCAGCCAAAACGAAGCAGCTTCTTTTAGAATCCACATTTCAGCAAAAGTGAAGCAGCATCTGGGCCACAGTTAGCCTAGCCTAGCCTAGCCTAGCCTAGCTTAGCCTTGCTTAGCCTAGCCTAGCCTAGCCTAGCTCTGTGTTTTTTAGGCTACGCTACGCTAACCAGCTGCTTTGCAGCTTCAGATTCCGACAGAAGAGACGTAAACGCCTACAGTTTTCCTTAACGTCTTCCTTCCTTATTCGCTTTGAGGACTTTCTATTTCAGTCCCATGTTTGTCACTTTCATTGAAAGTATTAATGTTTATTTTGTATTAGCAGCTTTATCATATCCACGGAATCCGTCTCCATCCAAAGTGCCTGACGTGAACTTTGCGTCTTTATCCTTCATCTTTACTCTGACGTTTTCCTACTGACAGATACATAAACAGCTTCTTTATGCACATTACATTGAAATATAGAATATAATGTGCATATATGTGTGTTTTTAGTTCATAAAATCACTTTATATTCAGGTTCTTGCAATAAATGTTAATACTAAGTTCAGTAATAACTTAAGTTAATATATAGTAAGGCCTCATAAGGTCCTCAATAACATTGTTATCTTAATAAAACTGTAGAAATTATTTAAGGTTAAATAACTTATGAGAAATGTATTAAGTTTGAAACAAGAAAGTGTAAAGTCAATAAAGCCAATTTAGTATTCACTCTTGTAGCTGAAAAGGCTTAAGTAACTGTAATAGACTATTATTGAATGTAAAGAATCAAATTTAATAGTTAATAAATGTACATTTAACTGTTAATAATCATATTAACTGTTAATAAATGCAGATTTAACTGTTACATATGTAATAAATATACAGTAAAGTGTGTTTTAATCTTAATTAAGTAAGAAAAGGCTTTGTAAAGCTTAAACAATAGGTAAATTAGTGAATATTATTAAATGTGTTAAACTTAATAAGTGGACTTCATGGTGCGTTCAGGTGCACCTTGTAAACTCTCATATCTACAATGATTTTTACTGTAAGGTTTAATACCTGCAAGTGCAACTCAAAAAGTGATAAATTTGTCCTCAAATAGAGAAGACGTTTATTTTACTTCACAAACATCTGTTTTTTAATTATAATAATAATAGGTCTACAGTTACGTGGGATAATGTTATGGCATTTTATTAATTATAATAATCACATGCTAATATCACATATGCTCCTTTTTTACTGATTAAATTGTCACCTGCAACTAGTTCATTATTGTGATTAATCATCAAGTTATTACAGTTACAGCAGCAATTATCCAGTTATTATACGGTAATATGTCATATTAACATCTGATGAGCATTTATTAATGAATATTATTATCTTATTACAGGCACCTGAATGTAAAGTGGTTAGTTTCCTTTTCTTTATGTGGCTGTGTGTGTGTGTGTGTGTGTGTGTGTGTGTGTGTGTGTGTGTGTGTGTGTATGTGTGTATGTTCCCCCTCCCTCCACCAGGGGGCAGCAGAGTGATTCCACTGCATCAACGTGTACTTTCTAAATTCAGAACATCCTCTCCAGCGTAATCCTGTGTTTTAAATTTTAAATTGATTATTGATTATTATTGTAAATATTGTAAATATGTGTGTGTGTGATGTCACACCTGGTCATGTGATGCTGTTTGTGTCTTTACCTGCATCAACAATAAGTTTTTAGTGATAGCGGAGTGTAGATATGTAATGTTTGCTGCATCCATCACGTCACGTGTTTGCATATAAATGTCTTTGCTGTGATGGAACATTACACGTTACAGGATTATTTATTATTATTATTGTTGACTATTAGTTCTTCTCGCATGTGTCAGCGTCCTCTTGTAAACATTTTCCGAGGGTTTGTGTAAACATCCTGATTCCTGTTTCTTCTCCTGTTGAGACCTTTGACTGAACCGTGGTGCAGCTTTACCTTCTGAAACAAACACAAAATTCTATATATATTTTATGATCCCTACCTCTGTCAAATACAAAGGATATTTTGATGTTTTTACCTAAAAATGAGTATTTCTCCTCAGTTTTACTTAAATAGGACACAAAGAAAGTCTCCAACTATAAAGTGTATATACATAAAGACAGATTTCCCAGCATGCCCTGCAGCAGCTTTCTATATCATAGTCATTTGTTGATGTGATTTTTGGTTTTCACTCCGTTTATTTACACATTCTAACGAAACACAAATCCATTATGGCTTCAGACTTTCTGTTGTGTCTATTTAAGTAAAAAATGAAGTGAAATACTAATTTGTAAGTGAAAAAATAAAGAAATGTCTTGTGTTTGACAGAAGTAGGAATCATTGTGGGCTTAAGTGTAAATATATAAAACCTTATTTGCACTCCACTTAGTCCATTTAGTGTGACGTCTATTGGTCCCAGTGATTAATCATTTTCTATTTATTGTGATTTTTGTCTCGTTTCCGCTGTGAAACGTCCAGTGGTTTGTCTTTTTTTCAGCCATGTTGACTTTTGTGTAAACGACCAAGTTAAATTCACCATTAAAGGTCATAAGGTCACTGTCACTGTCTCTGTGGGTGACTTCATTTATGTGTGTGTGTGTGTGTGTGTGTGTGTGTGTGTGTGTGTGTGTGTGTGTGTGTGTGTTACGTATGTTTGTGTGTGTGTGTGTGTGTGTGTGTGTGTGTAATGAGTTAGCACGTCTGGAGGTTCCCAGGTCGATGTTGTGTTTGTGGTTGAAATCCTTAAATATTAAACAGTAATTGTGTCACTAAAACCTGAGAACAACCTGACGTTTGTTTTAACTCAGAAATCATAAAACATGTTTGTCTGGACCTGAACTAACAGTTCAACATATTTATGTCTAATCTAAAGTTTGAGCTGCTTTTCTGTAACTTAACCTTTAATAAA
This sequence comes from Eupleurogrammus muticus, assembly GCA_036785175.1. Taxonomy (NCBI): domain Eukaryota; kingdom Metazoa; phylum Chordata; class Actinopteri; order Scombriformes; family Trichiuridae; genus Eupleurogrammus; species Eupleurogrammus muticus. Next base: position 2,176,703 of record JAYKQN010000035.1, on the reverse strand, counting down.
GTGAACTTTCATTTTATGTCTGCACATGCACAGAAAAACATATTTTTAACTCAATTACTTTTAATTGAGTTGAATCTGACAGTTTTAAGGACAGACACTTCTATGTTAGAATAAATAATAATAAACAACAATAAGTATGTTTTAGTAACAGCTTAACATCTGTAGAATTACCCATTAACACACGTGGATTTACAAAGGACAGAGATGTCTGACTTTAATCATTTAAACGTTGAGTTCTTCTTCTTCTTCTTTGTTCTGAGTTCCAGCAGGAAAACGTCTCCTGGTTTCAGTGAAAGGAAAAACTCATGAAATCTTAATGTGACGCATCCTCATGAATTTTTAAAAAAGTCTCCTTCACTTCCTGTTGATGTTCAGAGAAACACACACACACACACACACACACACACACACACACACACACACACACACACACACACACACACACACACATACACACACACACACACACACACACACACATACATACACACACACACACACACACATACACACACACACACACACACACACACCTGAGGGCTAAACAGGTGAGTTCCTCATCAACAGTAAAAGGATAAAACCATGTTTGTTTATTGTTTCTTCTTCTGTGAAACGTTGCTGTGGTTTAACCTGAAAAACAAAGAACAGTGAACGTTGGTGGAAACAACAGTTTATTGTTGTTTTTCCTGTAAACGGATCAAGTTCCTGTTTTATTCCCTGAGGGAGAAACGTCACGTTGTAGAGCAGGAAACACACACACACACACACATACACAGACACATACATACACACACACACACACACACACACACACATACACACACACACACACACACACACAGACACATACATACACACACACACACACACACACACACATACACAGACACATACATACACACACACATACACAGACACATACATACACACACACATACACAGACACATACATACACACACACACACACACACACACACACAGACACATACATACACACACACACACACAGACACACACACACACACACACACACACAGACACATACACATACACATACACACACACACACACACACACACACACAGACACATACACACACATACACACACACACACACACATACACACACACAGACACATACACACACACACACACACACACACACAGACACATACACACACACACACACACACACACACAGACACATACAGACACACACACACACACACACACACACACACAGACACACACACACACACACACACATACATACACACACACACACACACACACAGACACATACATACACACACACACACACACACATACACACACACACACACACACACACACACACACACACACACATACACACACACACACACACATACACACACACACACACACTGTACTGGTTAAAAACGGGTTTGGCTTTTCCTTTAGCCCAAGTCCTATCCGTTTTGTTCCCAGTTGAGAAGGCAGGTGTCAGGTGTTTTTACTCACACCCTTAATAATCCACTGAGATGAGGTTGAATGGAAATGTTGCCGGTTTTATTACAAATTAAAATAAATACAAAGAAAAGTTGCAATGGGATGCAGTCCATAAGTTGCACAATTGTCAAATAATATTGCAGGTGAGTGAGCGAGCGAGCGAGGTGGCGAGTGAGGTAAAGAACAGTATGGCTGCCTCCTGCCTTCCTGTCATGCGCAATGGTGCATCCTTTTATGCTCTTTGGTGGCTCCATCTCACCACCTGTAGCTGGTGCAATATCCCAAAATGCAGAAAGCAACAAAACATGAGTTCAAACAACTTAAACAGGAATGCGGCTCCTACACACCGGCCCCTTAATTGTTCCCCAAGAATCAATTACTTAACAATATACAAAAAGGAGCCATGTTATAAAGGGTCTATTAACTATGTATAACAGAAATATATGCCAAAATATGGCAATTATCAAAACGTAAGTATTTAAATCAAAAAAGGTAAGTATTCAAATCAATGAAATTACTAAATAACACTACTTTCCTGTATAGCGTTAGTCATTGGACATCATCATCGTCATCCTGGTTCATCAGCCTCAAGGATGCGGCACAGCTTGGTGATGGGCCTCTCAAGGACTGACGCCTTGGTCTTCAGCTTGACAGATCTGACCAGGCCTTTTGCGTCTGATCTGGTCTCCATCACTCTTCCTAGTGGCCAGGACCCTCGTGGAGCATTGGGATCGACCACCAGCACAACGTCTCCAACGCTGAAGTTCTTCGTTGTGCCGGTCCATTTCTGCCTTTCCTGGAGCAGAAGAAGATACTCCTTCGTCCATCTTTGCCAGAAGACATCGGCCATGTACTGGACCTGTTTCCAGCGGCGTTTGGCGTAGATGTCCGTCTTCTGGAACACTCCAGGGGGCAGAGTAGGCGTGGTCTTCAGCAAAAGGAGATGATTGGGTGTCAGCGGTTCTAGGTCATGGGGGTCTGAGGACACTGTGGAGAGGGGGCGGCTATTCAGGACTGCCTCCACCTCACAGAACAGGGTATGAAGGCCTTCATCATCTGTGGTGTGCTGATGCTGAATGGAGTTGAGCACCTGCCGGACGGATCGTATGAGTCTTTCCCAGACTCCGCCATGGTGTGATGCAGCAGGTGGGTTGAAACTCCATTCGATGCCATCAGGAAGTAGGGAGTCTTGGATTTTCTTCTGATCGAAAGAAGCCAGCGCCCTCTTCAGCTCTGCGTGTGCACCCACCAGGTTCGTCCCATTGTCAGACCTGATGTGCTTGACTTGGCCCCTCCTGCACACAAATCTCCTCAGAGCATGAATACATGAGTCTGTGTCCATGGTATAAGAAATCTCTAAATGAACGGCTCTGCTGGACATACAAGTAAAAATGACTCCATACCTTTTGATGGTGCTTCTCCCTCTCCTCACCTCAATTGGGCCAAAGTAGTCCAATCCAACGTTGGTGAAAGGGGGTAGGTCAGGTTGGATTCTTTCCAGCGGTAAGTCTGCCATTTTCTGCTGTCCTATTTTGCCTCTCACACGACGGCATGTGACACATTTAGAGAGCACCTTTCTTGCTACGGAGTTGCCCTTTACAATCCAGTATTTCTTACGGAGCTCTGAAAGCAGGTGGTTTCTACCACTGTGTCCACTATGTTTATGAATGTGTCGTAACAGCAAAACTGAAATGTGAGACTCTGTGGGCAAGATGCAGGGGTGTTTAGTCTCCTCTGGCATTGCAGATCGGTGTAGCCTGCCACCTACTCTTAGAAGGCCATCTTCCAATACAGGATCAAGCCTGCGCAGCCTGCTGTTGTGGGGTACTCTGGGAGGTGTCATCTGCAATGTTAAGAGTTCATTAGAGAAGAATTGTCTCTGAACATACATGACTACTGCTCTTTCCGCATCTGCTAAGTCTTTCACCGTCAAGTGCTTTGAATCAGAGGTCTTTATATTTTCCAGCTTTTGGGTCGATTGTGACCCGTCAGAGTGAGAGAGTGGGGTGAGCTCCTTTCCTTTTCTCACTTTTAGCAACAATGCTTTCTTTATCTTAAGGTACCAAGCGACAGCCTTTAAGAGGCTGGTCCAGTCTGAAAAATACATTAGAAGCTGGTCAGTAGGGGTTTCAGATTTCACCATGGCTGTGAGCACTGTCGTGGTTTTCTTCAGCTCTGGGTCATTCTGAATTATGGGGCCCTGTGCCTTCTCTACTGGCCAACTTTCTTCTGGTTTCCATAGGAACTCTGGAGCGTTCATCCATCGGTTTTGCTCCATGAACTTCCTGGCATTCAACCCTCTTGATGCGTCGTCAGCGGGGTTGTCTTTGCTGCCTACATATTTCCACTGTGACAGCTCTGTGTTGTCTCGTATAAATGAGACTCGGTTTGCCACGTAGGTCTTAAACCTGGCTTGGTCACTAGCGATGTACTTTAGCACTGTTTGGCTATCTGTCCAAAACACTGAGGGCTCTAAGTCAAGGTGTAGTTCTCTTCTCAGCATTCTGTCTACTTTGACTGACAGAGCAGCAGCCGCCAGCTCCAATCTTGGCACTGTAATTTTCTTTAAGGGTAGCACTCTTGACTTGCCCAGTAAAAAGGTGACATGTACTACCTCTTTCCTGTTCACCTGTCTGATGTAGCTGACAGTACCATAGCCACTCTCACTGGCGTCTGCAAAATGATGCAGCTCAGCACACCTGGTCACTCCAAAGCCCTCTGGTTTCAGACAGCGCGGCACGGTGAAGCCTTTGACCAAATCCAAGCTGCTGGTCCACTCCATCCATCGCTTTGATGTGGCCTGCGGTAGTGGCTCGTCCCATCCATAGCCCGCCTGACAGAGCTCCTGTAGCAGCTGCTTAGCAGGCAGAATGAGAAGGGCAAGAAAACCAAGAGGGTCAAAGACAGAGCTAACAACAGACAGTATGCCTCTGCGTGTATGTGGCTTTTGGTTGAGGTTGATGTTGAACTGGAAGCTATCAGAATTTACATACCATTGCAGGCCCAGTGCTCGCTCAACTGGTAGGCTGTCTTTGTCCAGATCTAGTGACTTAATGTCTTTGGCTCTGTGCTCTTGGGGAATGGATGCCAGCACTGCACGGCTATTGCTTACCCACTGAGTTAACTGGAACCCACCTTTGCTGCACAATGCGGTGAGGTCTCTTACCAGCCGGATGGCATCAGACTCGCTGGCCACTGACCTGGCACAGTCGTCGACATAAAGGTTGTGCCTGATGGTCTCTGCTACCTGAGGGGCAAAACAACTTGCATTGTCAGTGGCAGTTCTTTGGAGAGCATAGGTTGCAATGCTGGGGGAAGACACCGCGCCAAAGATGTGCACAAGCATACGGTGTTCTTTGGGGTTCTGACTGGTGTCACCTTGTGGCCACCAGAGGAATCGCAGGTAGTCCACATCAGACTTTGCCACTCTGACCTGATGGAACATTGACTTGATGTCAGCCATGATGCCAATGGGCTCCCTGCGAAACCTCATGATGACACCAAGGAGAGAGTTGGTGAGGTCTGGACCCTGTAGTAGCTCAGTGTTGAGTGACACACCTTGGAATTTCGCAGCACAGTCAAACACCACTCTGAGCTTTTGCTTCTTGGGGTGGTAAACCCCGTGGTGTGGCAAAAGCCATGAGGCTCCTGCTGGCTGCAGTAGCTCCCCCTGTGGGACTTCCTCAGCATAGTTGTTCTCAAGCATGTCATTCATGAACGCTGTATATTCCTGCTTGAACTGCTCATTCTTTGTCATTTTCCTTTTCAGGCTGTTCAGACGCTGTTCTGCCATTTGCCTATTGTTTGGCATGCGTACGTTTGCCTTCCTGAAGGGCAGTTTCAAACTGTAGTGGCCATTCTGCAGTACCGCAGCATTTGCCATGTGCAGGAATCTTTTATCCTCTACAGACATTTCAGTTTTTTCCTCAGAGGCATTTTCCTGGAAATCCTGGTTGTACTGTGAGATAATCAACTTCTCAAGACCCTCGACAGAGATCCTATTTACTGTCACACTAGTTCTAGTACCAGTAGCGCTTCGGAATGGCCCATTTACCACCCACCCTAACAGTGTTCTAAAAGCATAGGGCCCCCCATTCTGACTGTTTATAACCTCCCATGGCTCAAGTAGGTGTGGAGCATTCGTGCCTATCAACAGTTCCACTTTTGAGCTAATGGAGGGAATGGTGACCTTACCCAAGTACGCCCAATGCGCCAGGTCACTTTGTTTGGGGATGCTGCTACTGGTAACTGGCATGTTCTTTTGGGTCAAGGTGCCAGGCAGATTGAAGAATGTGTCACTGTCCAGTGCTGAAATTTCCAGTCCTTTGACTACATAAGTTGGCACTGATGTTTCTTGACTCATGGTCCGCAGAAGTATGTTTGTCCTCTTTCCTGTGAGGTTCAGACGCATCATGAGCTCCTCTGAGCAGAAGGTGGCAGAAGACCCGGGATCAAGCAGAGCGTACGTTTCAATGACACGGCTGCCCTTTGCTGCCCTGACTTTGACTGGAACAAAGGAAAGTACGCTTTCATGGTCTCCGGCCCCTATATGAGCACATGACTCTGCTAAATTGTCAGGTGGGCTAACTGTTTCCTTGGTTGCAATGTGGAGGCTACTGGGATGATTTTGCTTACATGTATTGCAGATAAGACGCCTACTGCAGTCTTTACTAAGGTGCCCTGCGGCAAGGCATCCATAGCAGATACCCTTAGTCCTTAAAAAGCTCAACTTATCTCTATGGGCCTTTTTCCTAAATTTCTGGCATGAGTCTAGTGCATGTTTGGAGCTGCAAAAGTGACATGACTGGTCTGATGGGGCAGGGCTTGTTCCTTTAACAGGCGCTACACTAATCACATAGCTACTGCTAGAGGGCTTGGAGGGCCGTGTTTTAACAGGAGCCTTTCCTTTTCCCGCTGGCTGATCTTGGAGATCGCCAAACATAGGGTCACTAGCTATGCGTGATTGTGTTTCCATAAATGTGACAAGATCTACAATTCTTACCCTGCTCTGGCGTTGTTGTTGCAGCTCAAATGCCTTGTTGCACCATTTCTCTCGGAGCTTGTATGGCAATTTCACAGCAATGCTCCTCATGGTGGATATGGTGTCCAGCTCCTCCATATAAGTCATCTCCTCCATAGCATTGCAACAGCTCCTTAAAAACATTGCAAACTCCTGCAGGGATTTAGCATCCTGTGGTTTGAGCTGTGGCCAAGAGAGGGCCTTTTCCAAGTAGGCACAAGAGATTTTATACTCGTTGCCAAAGTTTTCCTTTAAAAGTTTCAGAGCCTTTTGGTATCCTCTGTCCGGTTCCATATACTCACAGCTTTTAACCAGTCTTTGTGCTTGGCCCTTTGTGTATTGTATTAGGTATTGCAGCCGGTCTCTGTAATTGTCAGTTTTGCGTTCAATTGTGTTTTTAAAGTTATGTATGAATGATTTATATTCCAGTACTTCACCATCAAAGATCTGAATGCTACCTTGTGGCAATGTGGATGACAGCTGCTGTTTCATGAGCAGTTTGGTCAATTCGTTCTGGTTTTCCAGTACCTTCACTAAATGACTGTCATGTGGTGAACTGGGTGTAGAGGGTGTTTGGGCCTGTGGCTGTGACTGTACCTGAGGTGGTTGAGGCTGCAGTTGAAGCTGAGGCCGTTGTGAGTGAGGCTGTGGCTGGGACACTGGAGGCAAAGGCTGAGGTTGCAGTGGCAGTAGCAGCGGCTGAGGCGCCATAGGCGGAGGCTGAGTCTGTTGTGGCATAGGCTGCAGCTGAAGCTGGGGTGCCATAGGAGGCCTTGACACTGGTGGCAACTGTGAATCAGCATGTGGGGGCAGAGGCGGCGGATGCTGTGTCTGAGAGGGCTGAGAAGCTTGTAGCTGTTGTAGCTGAGATGCTGGCAATGGCGCTATAGGCTGTGTAGGCAGGGACTGAGATGGTGGTTCCGGCTGGAGCAGCTGTGCAACATGTGAGCTCTGTGTACTAGTAGCCAATGTGTCCTGAGCAGAGCTAATAACTGCACTGACCGCTGACTGAGAGGGGATAGAGGAAATGTTTACATCATCGCCATATGATAGACTATGCACTGGCATAGATGTGCACTGCGCCTGGCTTATTGTGGGCCTAAGGTGAGATGCAGGTCTACTGTGATCAAGATTTAACAGGGGGAAATTAACATGGGCAGCGTTTGTCCTGGGCTTAACTGAGGGGGTTTCGTGAAATGAAATTAGGCTTATGTCTTCATCACATTGTGCAGCCTGTGCAGCCTGTAGTGCACTTTCTCCAATCACAGATGTGTGCGTGGAGCCCAAATTAAAAGGAATGTGATCGAAAGCGTCCTCTGCGGCTTTTAAATAATTAATTTTGGCATTGGCTGCGTCCAGCTCCGTGCTTATCTCCAGTGCTTCTCTCCTTTTGCGCAGTATTTCCTCTTGCTCCTCAATGGCGTGTTTTTGCTGTAGCTTCAACGCTTTGACCAGAATAGCTTCGCGTTCTGCCTCCGCGTTGATGCGCAAGGATGTAGTTGAGGAGTGTGACCGGCCAGAATAAGCGCTGGACCTGCGAGATTGCATGTCAAAAACGTCCAGGTCCGTTTGGGCATTGTCGCGGTCTGACGGTGCAGATTCATGAGCGGGGACCGACTCATGCATGACGCGCGCCGAGGAAGTAACTTCCTCCCCGTTCCCAACAGGTGTGTCTGATTTTCCGTCAGCCATTGTTAAAACTAAAAAGTTCCAAAAATCCCAGAAAATAAAAAATATTCTATTTTCAATTATCAAAGTCCAAAAGAAAAGTTCAAATACAGTTCAGTTTCCTTCAAACTTAAATGTCGGGTTCGCTTCCAATAAGCCCCGCTTCGGTTATTCGGCTTCGCCAATTAACTTTAAAACTAAGTTTTCAAAAGTTCTTATCAAAAAACACGAACAAAAATGGCTTCTAAATAATAAAACGATTTTTTCAAAACGAAAAAAGTCCTCAGAAGTGCCTTTTTGGGCTCACATACCCACAGCGAGAAGATTCCTTTGTTCTCGGCGTTCCTGTTGTCCTCCTGTGAGCAGCGAGATGGTTTCCAATTCCAACGAAATCCAAAGATGTCCAAGGAGGTTGCAGAAGTCCTTTTACTGATTGCAGATGTTCTTTACTAATTGCAGATGTTCTTTACTAAATGTACTGGTTAAAAACGGGTTTGGCTTTTCCTTTAGCCCAAGTCCTATCCGTTTTGTTCCCAGTTGAGAAGGCAGGTGTCAGGTGTTTTTACTCACACCCTTAATAATCCACTGAGATGAGGTTGAATGGAAATGTTGCCGGTTTTATTACAAATTAAAATAAATACAAAGAAAAGTTGCAATGGGATGCAGTCCATAAGTTGCACAATTGTCAAATAATATTGCAGGTGAGTGAGCGAGCGAGCGAGGTGGCGAGTGAGGTGGCGAGTGAGGTGGCGAGTGAGGTAAAGAACAGTATGGCTGCCTCCTGCCTTCCTGTCATGCGCAATGGTGCATCCTTTTATGCTCTTTGGTGGCTCCATCTCACCACCTGTAGCTGGTGCAATATCCCAAAATGCAGAAAGCAACAAAACATGAGTTCAAACAACTTAAACAGGAATGCGGCTCCTACACACACACACAGACACATACACACACACACACACACAGACACATACACACACACACACACACAGACACACACACACACACACACACACACAGACACACACACATACACACACACACATACATACACAGACACACACACACACAGACACACACACACACACACACACACACACACACACATACACACACACACACACACACACACACACAGACACACACACACACACACACACACACACATACACACACACACATACATACACAGACACACACACACACAGACACACACACACACACACACACACACAGACACATACACACACACACACACACATACACACACACACACACACACACACACACACAGACACACACACACACACACACACACACACACACACATACACACACACACACACACACACACACACACACACACACATACACACACACACACACACACACACACACACAGACACATACAGACACACACACACACACACACACATACACACACACACACACACACACACACACAGACACACACACACACACACACACACACACACACACACACACACAGACACACACACACACACACACACATACACACACACACACACACACACACACACACACACACACACACAGACACATACAGACACACACACACACACACACACATACACACACACACACACACACACACACACAGACACACACACACACACACACACACACACACACACACACACACACACACACACACACACAGACACACACACACACACACACACATACACACACACACACACACACACACACAGACACACACACACACACACACACACACACACACACACACACACACACACACACACACACACACACACACACACACACAATCCAAATGAAGAATATTAACATGGAACCAGCTGAACGTCGTTAACATAAGAATTCAACAACGTCTGCGTCACTTTGACCTGAATGTTCCTGGTTTTTCAGTAAACAGCTGATTCTGGTTCAGCTGATAAAAGTTGACCTTTGACCTTTGATCACATTCACAGAAGCAGGAATTCATCAACTTTCAAACGTTCAACTGCAGCTTTTCTTTTTCTTTTGTCTTCATTTGGACAGAAACTAACCATAAACCTGTGAGTTTAATTCAATTACCTGAATATTCTGATTCAACACATTTAGTTTTTCACTTGAACTCACAACTTATCTTCAATCTTTTATCTATTTTTTCATATTGTGCTTTTTTTTAATGTTTTTGTCTTTTTATCTAATATGTGATAAGTTAGTTGACTCCTATTTAATCTGTAGTTTATTTAGTAGGTTTTTGGCATTTAAAGACGTGACCTTTGACCCGTCAAACAGCAGATGTTTGCTCTGGCCAGTCTGCAGCATTTACAGCTTGAACGGGTCCTTGATGCAGCGGGTCCTCGTGGGTTTGTTGCTCTGGTTCATCAGATCAGATCCTGAACACGGGAAACGGCAAACGAGGCTTTTAGTTCCACTCAATAAAGCAGGAAGCGGTTTGTGTTTCACGTCGGCAGCGTTTCAGGTGTCTGATTCTTGCTCTCACACAAGTGTTTGTGTGTTTTCAGCAGAACATCACATGATCAGCTGTTCTGGTTAAAGTGATTAAAGAGTCACATGTTTGTTTCCTGGTTGTTGTTCGTTTCAGCAGCAGCCTGCAGCAAATATTTACTGATCCTCATCATTCAGCTCTTTTCTTGAAGAAAACAACGTTAAACTGACTTTTCATCATAATAGATGCTCATCATATTAGGACGTCTAGTTACGTCTTTTATTGTTTGAAGACAACATGAGTCGATCCATGAAGTTTGTTCCTTTGGTGATTTAAAGCTCCTCAAACTTATTTTAAAAGAAGATTCAACCTAAAATGTATTTTTTTGTCCACAACCCAAAGATCATCAGTTTACTATTATAGAAGAATAAAGAAACCAGGAAATAATCAGAGAACAGAAGCTGGAACCAGAGAATTTGGACATTTTAGAATTAAAAATGACTCTGATCCATGAATTGATCGTCAATAGTTGTGATTAATGTGATAGTTGGAAACCAATCGATAAAATAATCCAACTAAATATTGGACTAAGATGTTTTTCACCTGATAATTTCATTTTTTCAGTCTTATGCAACACACACTGGACAAAGGAAATTCTGCTTCAACGACATTTTTATTGACTTTTTCTTCACGTCTCGTCTCTAATATTCAAGTACATGGATACGCAGATCCAGGAAACACAATCAGTAGCAAATACTTTCAAAAACACGATGTTCCCGCTTGAATCACAGAACGATTCCAGCTCCACAGATTCTCCCCGGGCTAAGACACATGGACCTTTTGTAAACATGGTACAAATCAATCTTTGCTTTTTGATTACAAAAAGTAATCTGGTAGAAAAATATCTTTTTCTTTTATAGGTATTTCTCTTCTTAAGAATATTTACATCGAGTACCTCACAGTATAATCTGATTTTAAAAAGTACGTACCGTAAAATAAACACAAAAGGGGTCTCAGAGGGGTAAAAGGCCTTTGGTTTTCATGAAAAGTATGAAAACGACAACAAAATATCCACAAAACGTCTCTTCACTGTCCCGAACAACAACAGTGGTGAACTAACCACAGGTTTACAGAAGAGGACAGCCATCCTAGGAAAAAAAAAGGGAACCTGGGGGGAGGGGCAATGTTGATAACATGCCCCGCCCCATCCGCTACATGTTTTTTTTCCTAGGACAGCTCAAATCATCCTAGGAAAAAACGTATAACAGCCAGGAGGGAGGGGCTTGTTCTGGATGGTTCCACTTTCCCTTGGGATCATTTTTTTTTAGGATGGCTCCGATCATCCTCAGATTTAAAAATGGCGCCCCCCCCCCCCGAAGCTACGTATTTTTTTCCCTTGGATGGCCATAAATCAGCTTCTGTAGTAAATAAAGTGGCGAATTTGATAGAAAAAAAAGCAAATTTCCAGAAAATTTGCATTTTTTCCCTCAGAACGTTGCCCCCCCAGGCTCACGGTGTTTGTTTTTTCCTATGATGGCAACTCTCCTCTTCTGTGGGTCTCAGAGGGTTCGTACTCCCCGACCAAGATGGCGGCTACAATCAGACGTCGCTCCGGGGGACGGCGGCGCCACACAGGCCCCGCCGGGCGTAGTAGCCCAGCACGATGAGCAGCATCTCCGACGTGCTGCTGAGCGCCACGATGAACGGCGCCTGCGACGCGAAGTCGGCCTCGGCACGGCGGAATGACAGCTGCATGACGGCGAGCGCCAGCAGGCTGTTCTGGACGCCCACCTCGATGCTCACCGTCTTCCTCTGGGGCGGAGCCAGCCCCGCCAGCCTGGCCAGGGCCACGCCCACCGCCAGCCCCAGCAGGGGCACCGTGACCCCGGCCGCCACGATCTGCGGCTTGACGTCGGCCAGGATGGACGCGCCCATCTGGTACGCCATGAAGATGCCGCCCACGATGAGCACGAAGCTGAAGGGCCGGATCAGCGCCAGCAGGACCCGCGTCAGGGCCGGCAGCCGCAGCTTGACCAGCATGCCCAGTGAGATGGGGATGGCGATGAACAGCAGCGTGCCCAGGATCTTGACGAACGGGACGTGCAGCGCGGCGTGGACGTCCAGCAGGCGGCCGTACAGCGCCGAGGACAGCGGCATGGCGGCGGCCGCCACCACGGTGGACACCAGCGTCATGGAGATGGCCAGCGTGACGTCGCCCCCCAGCAGGAGGCTGTACAGGTAGCCGCCGCCGCCGCCCGGCGCCGAGCACGTGATCACCAGGCCCAGCGCCAGCGCCTTGGGCAGCGCCGCCAGCCGCGCCACGCAGTAGGCGTACAGCGGCATCACCAGGAACTGGGCCAGCACCCCCAGCAGCAGCGGCGCCGGCGCCCTGAGGAGCCCCCGCAGAACCTCCACCTCCACCTTGCACCCGAACGCACACTTGTTGACGAAGATCAGCGGCAGCAGCGCGAACAGAACCGGGTTCTCGGAGAAGTGCGACAGGCCGGCGGCCGGGTCGTCGCCGCCCGGCGCCACCCGGATGGAGTAGTCCGTCCTCTCCTCGATCAGGACCGGCGCCGAGTCCCGGTCCAGGTCCAGCAGCCGGATCCGCAGCCGCGCCCTCCCGGGGAACCCGGACCGGATGCTGATGACGTAGCTCATGGCGGGTCCCGGGTGGCCGCCGTCCGTCACGTTGAGGATGGACAGGACGTCCGGGTCCAGGGAGCGGACCGTCACCGTCTGCTTCCAGCTCTGGCGGCCCTTCCGGTTGGCGGCGGCGCCCCGGTACCGGCTGGAGATCACGATCACGCCGTTGGTGTTCTCGGGGAACTCGAATTCCTGCGACGACCCGTCCCCGATCCGCAGGTACCGACCGGCCGGGTCGGCGTCGTCGCTGCGGGCCGCGCTCGCGTTTCCGGCGGCCGAAGCCCGGTCCGCGCCGCCGCTGACGAGGACGAGGCAGCAGAATGTAAATAGCGTCCTCATGTCTGCGGGACAGGCACGCGGAGGCCTCCCCGCACACGGTCACACCGCCGCCCCGCTACTCCGTGACGGGAAACCGCTCATTGTAGCCTCCGCTGGAACAGCCGGACCCGCATCTCGTCTGGTTCCCATTATCTGCTGCTTTTATACCGGAACCTGAACATCACCCCGCCCCGCCCCGCGCCGTCCTGTGCGGGTCCGGGTCTCCGGCTCGCTCCCGCAGGTTCCCGCACGTCGGCTCCGGTTCCGCTCGGTGCTGAGACGTCGGCGGACCGAAGCGCGGCCGCGTCGGTCGGTTTTAACGGGTCCGGGGGTGAAAACGGGAAACACCGAGGCGGCCGTTAGCGTCTGGTGGAGCCACTTCCGTCAAGCTCGCCGCGAAACTAGAGTCACTTCCGCTCAGGGAATTTCAAAATAAAACGAGTTTAGTTGTATTAGTCTACTAATAAACAGTTTATCGTTATAAATAATAATAATTTTGCTGTTGTTATGTTTTATCTCGACTACTACTAAACTATTTATAATAACACATTTTATTTATGAAACGTCCTTCAAGGCAAAGATACTCAAAAACAAGTTTTAAGAAAAATTCATATAAAATTAATTCTACTACTGCTACTAATACTAATAATTATTATTATAATACCTTTTTATTAATTAAATGCTTTTCAAGACACTAAAAGACACTTTGAATATTACTGACAGAGTGTGTGTGTGTGTGTGTGTGTGTGTGTCTACATGTTGCTCTGAACAAAGTTCTGAACATTTATTTTTATGCCTTTACTTTCTTTATTGTATTATTCTTTGTTCTCTGTTTTCTCTTTTTTCCTTTTCTTCTATTCTATGTTCAGTAATATTTTTTATTAATTTAAAAATGCAAATTAAAAAAATAAATCGAATACTTGTATCTCAGCATATTTACCCAACTGTTCTATTTAGGTGAAAGGTACAAAGTTGTGGTGTTTGTACTTCACTGACTGAGTATTTCCATGTGACGCTACTTAGATTATTAGATTTGACTTTATTGATCCCAAGACGCAGAAATGTCAAAAACAGTCACAGAACAAATAACAAGATAAACAGAATAAAACAGAAAAATACTTATCAAAAGTATTCATTATACACACTTTTATACTATTATATTATAGTATAGCCTATTACTTCTGTTCTATCAATTTATCAATGTGGAGTCAGTTTAAGTCGTTTTATATAGTTAATATTCAAATAAATACATATTTGGCACCTTTCACACAAAGTAAAGAGACAATTTATTAGAATATAGTTTATTTATTATAGAAAAGGAATTTATGTAAAATATTATAATCTGCATCTGAAAACTAAGTAAAGCTTCAGTTAAATGTAATGAAGTACAAAGTATAGTCACATGAAAAAATACTTGGCAGAGGACAAATAAGTCAAATGTACTTGAGTCCAGTACAAAAACAAAAAATAAATCAATACAAGTACATTTGTCAACTAAATACATTTACTTAACTATTCTATTTAAGTACACTTTTCTGGTATGTGTACTACTTAACTGAGTATTTCCATATGATGCAACTTCATAGATTAGATCTGACTAGATTTAACACAACAGGCAAATGTTCTTAGTGTCAACTCAAAAACACTGACAGAACAAACACAGAACAAACAGAGTAAAGGACAAAAAGTACATGAAATATTTTCAACATTGGTTGAATGTTCTCCCCGACCTTTATTCCAGGGGTCACCAACTCCGGTCCTGGAGGGCTGCCATGGGTCAGGTTTTTGTTCCAACCATGCAGTAACACCTGATTCTACTGATTAACCAGTAGAGCTCTTGCTGAGGACCTTCATCAGTAGAAACAGGTGTTACTGCCTGGTTGGAACTAAAACCTGCACCACAGTAGCCCTTCAGGACCTCCAGAGTTGGTGACCCCTACTTTATTCATTTTCTGTGTTTGTTATGCTTTTATCCTCATGTTCTCAATATGTCTTGTACTTGTACTATAAATATTGTTCTATTCATTTGTGTATTTATGTATTTTTCCATCCTGTTGGTTATTTTCTGTTTATTATTTTATATTTTACTTTTTTATGACTATATTTTTATACTATTATTTAAATGAATTATTATCATTGCTAACATACCTCACACCTTCCCTGTCATACAGGCTCAATATGTTTTCTCTTAATATCTGTGTTTATTAAAACAAGTCATACTGTACTATGTCTCCCAAAAAACATCATACTATACTATGACGCCCAAAAAAGGTCATACTATACTATGTCGCCCAAAAAAGGTCATACTATACTATGTCGCCCAAAAAAGGTCATACTATACTATGTCGCACAAAAAAGGTCAAACTATACTATGGCGCCCAAAAAAGGTCAAACTATACTATGTCGCCCAAAAAAGGTCATACTATAGTATGTCGCCCAAAAAAGGTCATACTATACTATGTCGCTCAAAAATGGTCATACTATACTATGTCACCCAAAAAAGGTCATACTATACTATGTCGCCCAAAAAAGGTCATACTATACTATGTCGCCCAAAAAAGGTCATACTATACTATGTCGCCCAAAAAAGGTCATACTATAGTATGTCGCCCAAAAAAGGTCAAACTATACTATGTCGCCCAAAAAAGGTCATACTATACTATGTCGCCCAAAAAAGGTCATACTATAGTATGACGCCCAAAAAAGGTCATACTATACTATGTCGCCCAAAAAAGGTCATACTATACTATGTCGCACAAAAAAGGTCAAACTATACTATGTCGCCCAAAAAAGGTCAAACTATACTATGTCGCCCAAAAAAGGTCATACTATACTATGTCGCCCAAAAAAGGTCATACTATACTATGTCGCACAAAAAAGGTCAAACTATACTATGGCGCCCAAAAAAGGTCAAACTATACTATGTCGCCCAAAAAAGGTCATAC
Source organism: Eupleurogrammus muticus (assembly GCA_036785175.1). Classification (NCBI taxonomy): domain Eukaryota; kingdom Metazoa; phylum Chordata; class Actinopteri; order Scombriformes; family Trichiuridae; genus Eupleurogrammus; species Eupleurogrammus muticus. Next base: position 2,160,156 of record JAYKQN010000035.1, on the reverse strand, counting down.
TATAGTATGACGCCCAAAAAAGGTCATACTATACTATGTCGCTCAAAAATGGTCATACTATACTATGTCGCCCAAAAAAGGTCATACTATACTATGTCGCCCAAAAAAGGTCATACTATACTATGTCGCCCAAAAAAGGTCATACTATACTATGTCGCCCAAAAAAGGTCATACTATACTATGTCGCCCAAAAAAGGTCATACTATAGTATGTCGCCCAAAAAAGGTCATACTATACTATGTCGCCCAAAAAAGGTCATACTATACTATGTCGCCCAAAAAAGGTCATACTATACTATGTCGCCCAAAAAAGGTCATACTATACTATGTCGCCCAAAAAAGGTCATACTATAGTATGTCGCCCAAAAAAGGTCAAACTATACTATGTCGCCCAAAAAAGGTCATACTATACTATGTCGCCCAAAAAAGGTCATACTATAGTATGACGCCCAAAAAAGGTCATACTATACTATGTCGCCCAAAAAAGGTCATACTATACTATGTCGCACAAAAAAGGTCATACTATAGTATGTCGCCCAAAAAAGGTCATACTATACTATGTCGCCCAAAAAAGGTCATACTATACTATGTCGCCCAAAAAAGGTCATACTAAAGTATGTCGCCCAAAAAAGGTCATACTATACTATGTCGCCCAAAAAAGGTCATACTAAAGTATGTCGCCCAAAAAAGGTCATACTATACTATGTCGCTCAAAAAAGGTCATACTATAGTATGTCGCCCAAAAAAGGTCATACTATAGTATGTCGCTCAAAAATGGTCATACTATACTATGTCGCCCAAAAAAGGTCATACTATACTATGTCGCCCACAAAAGGTCATACTATAGTATGTCGCCCAAAAAAGGTCATACTATACTATGTCGCCCAAAAAAGGTCATACTATATTATGTCGCCCAAAAAAAGGTCATACTATAGTATGACGCCCAAAAAAGGTCATACTATACTATGTCGCCCAAAAAAGGTCATACTATAGTTTGTCGCCCAAAAAAGGTCATACTATACTATGTCGCCCAAAAAAGGTCATACTATAGTTTGTCGCCCAAAAAAGGTCATACTATACTATGTCGCCCAAAAAAGGTCATACTATAGTTTGTCGCCCAAAAAAGGTCATACTATAGTATGTCGCTCAAAAATGGTCATACTATACTATGTCGCCCAAAAAAGGTCATACTATACTATGTCGCCCAAAAAAGGTCATACTATAGTATGACGCCCAGAAAAGGTCATACTATACTATGTCGTCCAAAAAAGGTCATACTATAGTATGACGCCCAAAAAAGGTCATACTATAGTATGACGCCCAAAAAAGGTCATACTATACTATGTCGCCCAAAAAAGGTCATACTATACTATGTCGCCCAAAAAAGGTCATACTATACTATGTCGCCCAAAAAAGGTCATACTATAGTATGTCGCCCAAAAAAGGTCATACTATACTATGTCGCCCAAAAAAGGTCATACTATACTATGTCGCCCAAAAAAGGTCATACTATAGTATGACGCCCAAAAAAGGTCATACTATACTATGTCGCCCAAAAAAGGTCATACTATACTATGTCGCCCAAAAAAGGTCATACTATAGTATGTCGCCCAAAAAAGGTCATACTATACTATGTCGCCCAAAAAAGGTCATACTATACTATGTCGCCCAAAAAAGGTCATACTAAAGTATGTCGCCCAAAAAAGGTCATACTATACTATGTCGCTCAAAAAAGGTCATACTATAGTATGTCGCCCAAAAAAGGTCATACTATAGTATGTCGCTCAAAAATGGTCATACTATACTATGTCGCCCAAAAAAGGTCATACTATACTATGTCGCCCAAAAAAGGTCATACTATAGTATGTCGCCCAAAAAAGGTCATACTATACTATGTCGCCCAAAAAAGGTCATACTATACTATGTCGCCCAAAAAAAGGTCATACTATAGTATGACGCCCAAAAAAGGTCATACTATACTATGTCGCCCAAAAAAGGTCATACTATAGTTTGTCGCCCAAAAAAGGTCATACTATACTATGTCGCCCAAAAAAGGTCATACTATAGTTTGTCGCCCAAAAAAGGTCATACTATAGTATGTCGCTCAAAAATGGTCATACTATACTATGTCGCCCAAAAAAGGTCATACTATACTATGTCGCCCAAAAAAGGTCATACTATAGTATGACGCCCAGAAAAGGTCATACTATACTATGTCGTCCAAAAAAGGTCATACTATAGTATGACGCCCAAAAAAGGTCATACTATACTATGTCGCCCAAAAAAGGTCATACTATACTATGTCGCACAAAAAAGGTCATACTATACTATGTCGCCCAAAAAAGGTCATACTATACTATGTCGCCCAAAAAAGGTCATACTATAGTATGTCGCCCAAAAAAGGTCATACTATACTATGTCGCCCAAAAAAGGTCATACTATACTATGTCGCCCAAAAAAGGTCATACTATAGTATGACGCCCAAAAAAGGTCATACTATACTATGTCGCCCAAAAAAGGTCATACTATACTATGTCGCACAAAAAAGGTCATACTATACTATGTCGCCCAAAAAAGGTCATACTATACTATGTCGCTCAAAAAAGGTCATACTAAAATATGTCGCCCAAAAAAGGTCATACTATAGTATGTCGCCCAAAAAAGGTCATACTATACTGTCGCCCAAAAAAGGTCATACTATACTATGTCGCCCAAAAAAGGTCAAACTATACTATGTCGCCCAAAAAAGGTCATACTATACTATGTCGCCCAAAAAAGGTCATACTATACTATGTCGCACAAAAAAGGTCATACTATACTATGTCGCCCAAAAAAGGTCAAACTATACTATGTCGCCCAAAAAAGGTCAAACTATACTATGTCGCCCAAAAAAGGTCATACTATACTATGTCGCCCAAAAAAGGTCATACTATAGTATGACGCCCAAAAAAGGTCATACTATACTATGTCGCCCAAAAAAGGTCATACTATACTATGTCGCACAAAAAAGGTCATACTATACTATGTCGCCCAAAAAAGGTCATACTATACTATGTCGCTCAAAAAAGGTCATACTAAAATATGTCGCCCAAAAAAGGTCATACTATAGTATGTCGCCCAAAAAAGGTCAAACTATACTATGTCGCCCAAAAAAGGTCATACTAAAGTATGTCGCCCAAAAAAGGTCAAACTATACTATGTCGCCCAAAAAAGGTCATACTATACTATGTCGCCCAAAAAAGGTCATACTATACTATGTCGCCCAAAAAAGGTCATACTATACTATGTCGCCCAAAAAAGGTCATACTATACTATGTCGCCCAAAAAAGGTCATACTATACTATGTCGCCCAAAAAAGGTCATACTATAGCATGTCGCTCAAAAATGGTCATACTATACTATGTCGCTCAAAAAAGGTCATACTATAGCATGTCGCCCAAAAAAGGTCATACTATACTATTCATGTAAAAATGGTCATATTATACTATGTTTCCATTAATATCTGTGTTCATATGTATAAATGTTTTATTTGGCAAATTATTTTGTGATTCTTGTACATCGTTATTATTTTTTATTTGATATGTGCTTTTAATTTGGAAGTCGCAGCCCTTCACTTCTGGTCTCAGCCAATAAACAGGAGCTGTCACGTGGTACAGGAAACACTGTGAATTCTATGTCCTGGTGGGGGTGGGGCGACAGGGATTACCCATCACATACACACACACACGAAAACATGGATTTCTTTCACTGGACAAAGTACAATGGTGAAAACAGAAATAACTGGTGTTAATGAATATATCATCATTCAGTCTCTTTCCACATCTACTAGTTCCACATTAGGGTCACATGGTCTGCTGGAGCCAATCCCAGCACCTTACAGGTGGGAGGCAGGATACACCCAGACAGGTATCAGAATATCATGCAGCACACACACACACACACACACACACACACACACACACAAACAGAAACACACACACACAAACAGAAACACACACACACACACACAAACAGAAACACACACACACACACACACACACACACACACCGCTGGATGACAGATTGTTCTAATACATTTAATATCTTGTATGTCGTGAACGTTCAGGAATCAGAAACTTCTGAGTTTAGTTTGTTTCCTGTTAAAAGAACCAGTGACAAAACTCTCCTGTGGTGTAACCATGAAACTTGGTATCAGTTTAGGTTTTGGAAAAAAGATAAAATCATATGCTGTCATCTAGTTTTTTATTTTTTCAGTGGACTTGATGTTTAAAATGTATCACTATGTGACATTTAGTGTTAAAAATCACAAAAAATCCTGACTTTAGAGAAAAAAGGATCCGAATGGACTTTGAAATGACAAGAAACCACATGAGCACAAAATGTACATTTTGAGAGACCTGATGAATTCTTCTTGAAACTGTTTTTTAATGTTTTTGACTGTTTCATCCTGTCAACGTGATTTGTCACAAACATCCTGAACAATGAAGACTCCCATTCTCCATCTCATGTCACTGTTTCCATTGTTAGGTTCTTGGCAGCACAAAACGACATTTTTTCCCTTTTCAGGGAAACGTGGACTTCATGTTGGCCTTGATCCAGATGTGAGTTCCTGCTTGACCTTTAACCCCTGTTGTAGTGCTGCTGAGTGACAGATCCATTAAAAGCCTTCGGCTCCAGTTACAGCAGCAACTCTGCTGCTTGTTTGTCAGACACAACCTGGAAACCAGAGCCTGGCGTCTATTTCAGGAACGTCGGAGGGGAAACTCCTGCTCTTTAAAACCGAAACAGGATCCTGCTGGGACACATCCATTTATCCAAAAGACACTTTCAGGAATGCAGGGAGCAGGTATCACACCACAGTCGTGTATTTTTGTGTACAATGTTTGACTTGTGGGATGAATCTACACGGCAACTATCAAACAATTTTTAGTTTTTTTAAAGTTCTAGAAATCCACAAGAAAATAATGTAAATTTACTTTTAATAATTAGAGCAACATAATCAAAACAGTTTGATAAAAATCAGTTAAAAGAAGATTGAGTGTATTTTAAGGCACAGCCACTCACATACATTGACTTTAATAGACACATTTATAATTAGAATTAGCATTTATAAACATTTATAATTATAAAACAGCACTAACACAGAGAAACATGAGTATAAAACACCCAGATGTGTCCAGTGGTTGTGTATCCCTGCATTTACAGGTTTGACTCTACTAATATTACTGAGAAATGTTGACTTTAACCCGTTTTTATTGAAAATGCCTGTTACATAGCATTGATGCGTTCTTCAGGCAGATGTTGTGTAAACTGACGTGAGAAGGTCACATTTTCAATGAAATGCAAATAAATACTAGACTATAGTTTTGAAAAAACTCAATTCATTTGTACAATTATTGATATTTATTCAGTTATAGCGGTTTTATGATGTATTGTACCTATTTTATTTTTATGGAAAGGAATAAACAAAAATGAGTGATGTTTCCAATCATAAATGGGATTTTCCAAAGGTGAAGGGAACAGATGTAAAACTGATGTTTATAATACAAATGGAATAAAGTTAACATCAGTTGAGTATTTAAGAGAAAAAAGGATTTAATTTAATTTCCTGTGTTTATTATGCTTTTATCCAGCTGGTAAAGCTGTTCTCAATATTTCTTGTACTTGTACTATGAATACTGTTTTATTCATTTATGTATTTTGTTCTGTCCTGTTGGTTATTTTCTGTTTGTTTTATATTTTCCTTTTTTTGAACTATTTATTAAAATTAATTATTATCATTCCTACCTCACACCTTCTTTGTCATACAGGCTCAATCTGTTTTATCTTAATGTGTGTTTATATATATATATGTACATACATATACATTTATAGTACTATACTATGTCGCTCAAAAAAGGTCATACTATACTATGTCGCTCAAAAAAGGTTATACTATACTATGTCGCCAAAAAAGGTCATACTATACTATGTCACCCATAAAAGGTCATACTATACTATGTCACCCATAAAAGGTCATACTATACTATGTTGCTCAAAAAAGGTTATACTATACTATGTCGCCAAAAAAGGTCATACTATACTATGTCACCCATAAAAGGTCATACTATACTATGTCACCCATAAAAGGTCATACTATACTATGTTGCTCAAAAAAGGTTATACTATACTATGTCGCCAAAAAAGGTCATACTATACTATGTCGCTCAAAAAAGGTTATACTATACTATGTCGCCAAAAAAGGTCATACTATACTATGTCACCCATAAAAGGTCATACTATACTATGTCACCCATAAAAGGTCATACTATACTATGTTGCTCAAAAAAGGTTATACTATACTATGTCGCCAAAAAAGGTCATACTATACTATGTCGCTCAAAAAAGGTTATACTATACTATGTCGCCAAAAAAGGTCATACTATACTATGTCACCCATAAAAGGTCATACTATACTATGTCACCCATAAAAGGTCATACTATACTATGTTGCTCAAAAAAGGTTATACTATACTATGTCGCCAAAAAAGGTCATACTATACTATGTTGCTCAAAAAAGGTCATACTATACTATGTCGCCAAAAAAAGATCATACTATACTATGTCGCCAAAAAAGGTCATACTATACTATGTCGCCAAAAAAGGTCATACTATACTATGTCGCCCAAAATGGTCATACTATACTATGTCGCTCAAAAAAGGTTATACTATACTATGTCGCCAAAAAAGGTCATACTATACTATGTCACCCATAAAAGGTCATACTATACTATGTCACCCATAAAAGGTCATACTATACTATGTTGCTCAAAAAAGGTTATACTATACTATGTCGCCAAAAAAGGTCATACTATACTATGTTGCTCAAAAAAGGTCATACTATACTATGTCGCCAAAAAAAGATCATACTATACTATGTCGCCAAAAAAGGTCATACTATACTATGTCGCCAAAAAAGGTCATACTATACTATGTCGCTCAAAAAAGGTTATACTATACTATGTCGCCAAAAAAGGTCATACTATACTATGTCGCTCAAAAAAGGTCATACTATACTATGTCGCCAAAAAAAGGTCATACTATACTATGTCGCCAAAAAAGGTCATACTATACTATGTCGCCAAAAAAGGTCATACTATACTATGTCGCCAAAAAAGGTCATACTATACTATGTCGCTCAAAAAAGGTTATACTATACTATGTCGCCAAAAAAGGTCATACTATACTATGTTGCTCAAAAAAGGTCATACTATACTATGTCGCCAAAAAAAGGTCATACTATACTATGTCGCCAAAAAAGGTCATACTATACTATGTCGCTCAAAAAAAGGTTATACTATACTATGTCGCTCAAAAATGGTCATACTATACTATGTCACCCATAAAAGGTCATACTATACTATGTCGCCCAAAATAGGTCATACTATACTATGTCGCCAAAAAATGGTCATACTATACTATGTCCCTCAAAAAAGGTCATACTATACTATGTCGCCCAAAATAGGTCATACTATACTATGTCGCCCAAAAATGGTCATACTATACTATGTCACCCATAAAAGGTCATACTATACTATGTCGCTCAAAAATGGTCATACTATACTATGTCGCTCAAAAAAGGTCATACTATACTATGTCCCTCAAAAAAGGTCATACTATACTATGTCCCTCAAAAAAGGTCATACTATACTATGTCCCTCAAAAAAGGTCATACTATACTATGTTGCCCAAAATAGGTCATACTATACTATGTCGCCCAAAAATGGTCATACTATACTATGTCGCTCAAAAAAGGTCATACTATACTATGTCCCTCAAAAAAGGTCATACTATACTATGTCGCTCATAAATGGTCATACTATACTATGTCGCCCAAAAAAGGTCATACTATACTATGTCGCCCAAAAAAGGTCATACTATAGTATGACGCCCAAAAAAGGTCATACTATACTATGTCGCCCAAAAAAGGTCATACTATACTATGTCGCCCAAAAAAGGTCATACTATACTATGTCGCCCAAAAAAGGTCATACTATACTATGTCGCCCAAAAAAGGTCATACTATACTATGTCGCTCAAAAAAGGTCATACTATAGTATGTCGCCCATAAAAGGTCATACTATACTATGTCGCCCAAAAAAGGTCATACTATACTATGTCGCCCAAAAAAGGTCATACTATACTATGTCGCCCAAAAAAGGTCATACTATACTATGTCGCTCAAAAAAGATCATACTATACTATGTCGCCAAAAAAGGTCATACTATACTATGTCGCTCAAAAAAGGTTATACTATACTATGTCGCCAAAAAAGGTCATACTATACTATGTTGCTCAAAAAAGGTCATACTATACTATGTCGCTCAAAAAAGGTTATACTATACTATGTCGCTCAAAAAAGGTCATACTATACTATGTCACCCATAAAAGGTCATACTATACTATGTCGCTCAAAAATGGTCATACTATACTATGTCCCTCAAAAAAGGTCATACTATAGTATGACGCCCAAAAAAGGTCATACTATACTATGTCGCCCAAAAAAGGTCATACTATACTATGTCGCTCAAAAATGGTCATACTATACTATGTCGCTCAAAAAAGGTCATACTATACTATGTCCCTCAAAAAAGGTCATACTATACTATGTCGCTCAAAAAAGGTCATACTATACTATGTCCCTCAAAAAAGGTCATACTATACTATGTCCCTCAAAAAAGGTCATACTATACTATGTCGCCCAAAATAGGTCATACTATACTATGTCGCCCAAAAATGGTCATACTATACTATGTCGCTCAAAAAAGGTCATACTATACTATGTCCCTCAAAAAAGGTCATACTATACTATGTCGCTCATAAATGGTCATACTATACTATGTCGCCCAAAAAAGGTCATACTATACTATGTCGCCCAAAAAAGGTCATACTATAGTATGACGCCCAAAAAAGGTCATACTATACTATGTCGCTCAAAAATGGTCATACTATACTATGTCGCCCAAAAATGGTCATACTATACTATGTCACCCATAAAAGGTCATACTATACTATGTCGCTCAAAAATGGTCATACTATACTATGTCGCTCAAAAAAGGTCATACTATACTATGTCCCTCAAAAAAGGTCATACTATACTATGTCCCTCAAAAAAGGTCATACTATACTATGTCCCTCAAAAAAGGTCATACTATACTATGTCGCCCAAAATAGGTCATACTATACTATGTCGCCCAAAAATGGTCATACTATACTATGTCGCTCAAAAAAGGTCATACTATACTATGTCCCTCAAAAAAGGTCATACTATACTATGTCGCTCATAAATGGTCATACTATACTATGTCGCCCAAAAAAGGTCATACTATACTATGTCGCCCAAAAAAGGTCATACTATAGTATGACGCCCAAAAAAGGTCATACTATACTATGTCGCCCAAAAAAGGTCATACTATACTATGTCGCCCAAAAAAGGTCATACTATACTATGTCGCCCAAAAAAGGTCATACTATACTATGTCGCCCAAAAAAGGTCATACTATACTATGTCGCTCAAAAAAGGTCATACTATAGTATGTCGCCCATAAAAGGTCATACTATACTATGTCGCCCAAAAAAGGTCATACTATACTATGTCGCCCAAAAAAGGTCATACTATACTATGTCGCCCAAAAAAGGTCATACTATACTATGTCGCTCAAAAAAGATCATACTATACTATGTCGCCAAAAAAGGTCATACTATACTATGTCGCTCAAAAAAGGTTATACTATACTATGTCGCCAAAAAAGGTCATACTATACTATGTTGCTCAAAAAAGGTCATACTATACTATGTCGCTCAAAAAAGGTTATACTATACTATGTCGCTCAAAAAAGGTCATACTATACTATGTCACCCATAAAAGGTCATACTATACTATGTCGCTCAAAAATGGTCATACTATACTATGTCCCTCAAAAAAGGTCATACTATAGTATGACGCCCAAAAAAGGTCATACTATACTATGTCGCCCAAAAAAGGTCATACTATACTATGTCGCTCAAAAATGGTCATACTATACTATGTCGCTCAAAAAAGGTCATACTATACTATGTCCCTCAAAAAAGGTCATACTATACTATGTCCCTCAAAAAAGGTCATACTATACTATGTCCCTCAAAAAAGGTCATACTATACTATGTCGCCCAAAATAGGTCATACTATACTATGTCGCCCAAAAATGGTCATACTATACTATGTCGCTCAAAAAAGGTCATACTATACTATGTCCCTCAAAAAAGGTCATACTATACTATGTCGCTCATAAATGGTCATACTATACTATGTCGCCCAAAAAAGGTCATACTATAGTATGACGCCCAAAAAAGGTCATACTATACTATGTCGCTCAAAAATGGTCATACTATACTATGTCGCCCAAAAAAGGTCATACTATACTATGTCGCCCAAAATAGGTCATACTATACTATGTCGCCCAAAAATGGTCATACTATACTATGTCGCTCAAAAATGGTCATACTATACTATGTCGCTCAAAAAAGGTCATACTATACTATGTCGCCCAACAACAGTCATACTAAAGCATTATGCATGTGTTTTAACCTGTGTCCTGTTATATCATCAGTTCTTTTATATCCTTTGTCGTGTTATATCATGAGTTGTGTTTGTCCTCCTTCTGTCAACACGACTAAGTCAAAGCTCAGAAACGAAGGCGTCTCGAGGTAAAGTCTGAGTCTCTGCAGCTCAACCTGCTGATCCAGCTCTGGTTGATGTGTCAGGCAGCGACAGCTCGATGTTGGACTGACTCTGCATTAAACACTGTGTTCTATCACTTAGTTTCCACCCCCGTCCAAACCGTAGAATGGAATTACAGTCTTCACTAAGTTTGTTGAAATTACTCAATTCTGTCAAATTAGCATGATTTAAGGAAGGGTGGTTTTATAATTGATTAGCCCAAGCATGATCCAATCATAAATTAAAATGTAAAAATAAACATGGAATACTTTCAGAATATTTTTAATGACAGATCTCCTGTCTGTTCTGCTCTGTTTCATGTTAGTTTTGTTGTTTCTCTTAGTTACAGTCTAAGGTTATTAAAAACTGTTTAAACAGGTTTTATGTATCAGCACCAATAAATAAGGTAAAGGATGATTGAGTCTGAGGTTCTTCAGCAAAGATGAATGAAGAATAATCAAACACATGATTCTCCACTTCGACAGATTTACATCACTGAACGTAGATTAAAAGGGTTTTCAGGAAAACAGGTAACTCACCTGGTCAACAGGATTCATCAGGATCAACCACACACTGAGGAAACAAATCAACATCTAGAGTAATAATCTATAGATTATTCAAATGATTAATCGATTAGTTGATTGGATCATCAAATGTTGATCAGTGTTTGTCAAAGCTGCAGATTGAAGCTAAAATGTCTTTTTTTGTCCACAACCCAAAGATCATCAGTTTACTATTATAGAAGAATAAAGAAACCAGGAAATAATCAGAGAACAGAAGCTGGAACCAGAGAATTTAATATTTGAAAAAGTCATTTATATAAAATCAGAATCTCTCTTATGCACATACACACAAATATATTCAATGATACAAAACAATATAATAGAAGGTGTTTCAGAAGTCAATAATATTAATAATAGCAACTGTGTAAGTGTTAGAATAACTGCTGTGGAATAAAAGTATCATATTATTTACAGTAAACTGACTCATTGACAAACAGAAGAATGTGAAGCTGCAGCACGTCCTGCTGCTCAAACAGCTGGAACCAGAAAGGGTTTTTGTTGGTTTGTTTTTCTACGTTTAGTCATGAACCCACTCAGGAGCGATGTGACCTGCATGGAGACGAGGTCAAAGGTCAATAATCTGAGGGAATCAAACAACAAACAAACCATCATTCAGCACCAGCGCTTTCTTTGACAAAGTCTGTTGTTTAAAAAGTCATTTAATTTATTACTTTATTGGGTTAAAAATGCAGAATCAAAAATTCTAGTAAATTTAAATAAAAAAAATCCAATATATATTCAATAATAAGCTTTTAGGATCTGATTTTGAAAAACTCAGAACCACAATTTATATATATATATATATACAAAATAAACTGTGTGATTAGGCTGCAGAATGTCTGCTGAGATGTTAAATTCTCCATAAACAGAAACCCCAGAATGTGTAGAATCAACGCGACTTATTGATCAGCTGATAACTGATCATCAGCTGATTCCTGCAACGTGAGTCAGAATGAGGAACAAACACATCTCCTTTATTTTTGGTTTTTCATCATCTTTTCTTTTAAACTTGAGTCATTTTGACACGTTCAGCTGAATAGGTCTGATGTGGAAGCAGAGGACGTAAAACAGACTTTATTCTGAGCAGAGTTCATGTTCTCATCTGCTGCTACTGGAAGTATGAAGGAATCCAGTAGAAGCTGAAACGCTCATCAAAAACACTCCAGTAAACGTCCTGACGTGAAAATATTACAGAAATATTATCAGTAAAGTAAAAATACTCAGTAAACTAGGAGTAAATTATACTAGTTTTAATCACTAAATACTGCACACGTGGGAGCATCTCAATGTTTTATTGGAGCAGGTCAGAAACTTTATGGAGATTGTCAGTAAAAGTAGAAATAAAATCTCTGTAAAGGTAAATAAATACATATAAATGTGGTATTCTATGAATAAAATTAAATCAAATGTGAGAAAATAAAATGTAAAATACTGTTCTGTCCTACAATTAAGAATAAAAAAGTAATAGTAAAAGTACTGCATTATAATATTTGGCACCTCTCACACAAATAAGGGAATAAAAACTGTGCTCGAGTACTTTATTTATGTTTAGTCATAACTTCAATCTGCTTTATTTCTCGGCTACGAGGGATTTGTTAGGATGTGAACTAGAAATAAACTCAGATCATAAATTAAATGGGAAAAAAGATTTAAATTAAATTTAGAAAAAAAAATATTTATTTGTCAAATTTAAGCAACTTGAATATAGAGGGAATATTAGATTTATTTAAAGAATGGAATTTTTAAAATCTTCATCTGAGAATAAAGTAGGAAATGTTCTTTAAAACAAAGATGGCGTCAGGTCCGTTTCCTCCATCATATGTGGTGAAACTTTTCAAAATAAAAGCAGGTCTCCTCTCCTAATTGTTACAGACAGAGTCAACAATAAATCAGAGGAAAAGATTTTATTTTCACAAGATAAATATACAAAAACAAAAGTGCTGCAAAGTTCTGCAGAAGCTTGAATATAAATAAACTCTTCCTGCGATAACGAACACGGAAACAGACGCAGACGCTGCTGAGGCCGATTCACACATCCAGAGATGAACCATCTCTGATCTGAGTTTAACAGGACTTTGCATTTTTAAGAACGTCATCTTTACTCTTTACACTTTCAGAACAGATTGTGTGACTTTCGTGTCTGAGAAGCTTCTGGAAATATCCGACGAGGCTTCAAAATAAAAGCACCAACACTTAAAATCAACATCGAGATGATAGACGCCTGCCTACGGTCGCTATGGCAGCAGCGTCTGTGATAAAAATGTCTGATCTGGTTGGGGAAGGATGGAAACAAATGGGAGAAAAATGGAAAAATGGAAAAAAGGAAAACCGCCGTCGTTCAGCTTGTCTCTAAACCGCCTGAGGCACTGACGGGGAAGCAGCTCCGTCCCCAAATAAGGCCTCATGAAAATCAACGAGTCACGACAGCAGGAAGCAGACAGAACGGTCGAGGAGCAGGATCGTCCGTCGTCGTGGAATCTCGTTAGTGTCGCTGTCTGTTTAAACTCAGAGAAACACTTCCTGTTTCTGAACCAATCACAGACGAGAAAGAAGAAAATAATACAAGTGAAAAAAGGCCGTAGTCTTCACCCCGTTATGAAACATCGTCTCATTCTGCAGCGTTCTGGGAAACGTGTTTGAGAGCAGAGAGAAGCGACAGGAGGAAGAAAAAAAAGACGACGGAATAAACGAGAGAAACGATCGAAGCAGGAAGGTGAAGCAGAGACGGACTCAGGGCCTGATCACCAGATAGTTCTAGCTCTGTGTGTGTGTGTGTGTGTGTGTGTGTGTGTGTGTGTGTGTGTGTGTGTGTATTTATAGAGCAGGTGGTAATCAATAGGCTGGTTGAGTCGTCTCCTCCTGCAGCAACAACCTCAGCTCTGGACTCAGCTTCAGTTCCTCAGAGCAGCCAACCTGGACCACAGGGACAGAGGAACTGGGTTAACTGGGTGAACTGGTATTACTGGTATTACTGGTTTACTGACTCACACGTCACAACCACATCAAACCTACAATCACTGACTTGTTTTGGAGCATTTCAACAACATCACTTACAGATTTCCTACATGTTTTCCTGTAGAGCTACAATCAACATTTTACAGTCCAATAAACTATTCACTGTTGAAGCAATTAACCCATCATTGTCTGGTTCGTTAAATGGACGTTTCATAGTGATTATAAAAAGTTTTTCAGTTGTGTTTAAAACTCAACTTCAGAAGCAGCTTCAGCATCCCGTGATGTTTAAACCTTTTTAAGAAAGTTAAACTCTCTGATATCAAGTTTTTAGGATTAAAACACATGACTTTTAAAAATAGTCAAATATAAAACTCATAGTTAGATGAAAGTTATTATTTATTCCATTAATATTTGTTGGATTTGACGCCCCCCACCTCCTGGACAGCAGGTCCTCCTTCCCCTGGCTCCTGGAGCTCTCGGCCCCCACCGTGGCGCCCCCTGCTGGCAGCTGGTTCAGCTGGTCCATGACCTCCAGGCCGCTCTCCTCAGCGATCTGGTGGATCAGGTCGTCCACCTGGTCCTGGGGGGTCGTCAGCGTCGTGGCCGAGCTCATGGAGTCCTCCATCACCTGTGGGGGGGCGTTTATGATTATTAATGAGTCGGGTCAGCTCTGATCATTGATCACATTAATGTCCTTCAATCCTCGTTTGATTTATGATTAGATATTTATATATCGTTAGATATTTTTATTTTCTGCTAAATATTTACAGTTTAACTCACAAAAAGAAAACTTCATTAAACTTTAACCTGTCAATCAAAATCATTTCATTTCATTTTATTACAAAGGTTCATGACTTTGGGCGTTTGACCCCAGGGAACATACTTTTTATTTATTTATTTATTTTTACTGTCCTAGAATAAAGTGTAAATGCACCTCCACTCCATTAGGGGGCAGCAGAGTGTTCACAGGGAGCATACAGCACAGAGTATGAGTATGAAGTGTAGACACCAAGGACAGGCGGAGAGAGACGGAGATAAAGAGACAAACTCTTTTCCTTCTCTTTCCTTTCTTACTCACTGAGGTGTGAACGTCCAGGTTCTGGACCTGAGTCTCGAACTTGTCCATCACAGCAGAAACTTTCTGCAGGTCCATGGAGCTCAGAGCTTTGTCCAGGGCTTTGGTCACCTGACCCATGTTCTTAGTCACCTGAGGATAAATTAAACTATGACAAACAGACAACACGAAAGGACTTTATGAAAGAACACAACAGACGGGGGGTGTTTACGGCCTTCATGGTGACGGCCGTCTGCACTTTGGACGCCACGGCGTCGACGCGGGACGCCATCCTCAGCCAGTTCAGCCCCTCGTTCTTTTTCCTAATGGAGTTCTCAGCGTAAACTCTGGCACATTCCACGTTTTTCTGCTGCAGAGCCTGAAAAACACACGAGCTTTAATCTCTGTTCATGAATCTGACGAGAGATTAAAATAATAATATTCACATTTACAGACACATTATTTATCACTTTCAAGCCTTTATTTCTTGTCATTTTTGGCTTTATGTATTTTATGTTGCTGCTTTTTAAAATTCTATGAATTTATTTTATTTTGATCAAATGTGATGAGTTTTTAAATACACTTGATTGATTAATTGATCATTTTGAAGATTTTCATGATATTCTAATTATGTGACAAACAGCTGTAGCTTAACACGAGGATTATTTGAACTGTTCTCAAAGTGATGTTTCATATAAAGTGAAGCTGAATCAAACTGATTATTTACATTTTCTTGATTCTTCGACAAGAATCAGCCTTTTTTTACTCATCGTCGCCATGGAAACGAGGACGAACACAGACGTGAACCAATCACATCACAGCTCCAGATTAGCTTCATGTTTTGTTTTCTATCTCATTCGTTTGTCTGACAAAGTTTATGCAAATCTAATGAAAATGTGTAAACTCTGAACTTGAGAATTTGATGAACAAAGAGGAAACATTATAAAATATTTCTCTGCACTAATTCTGAGCTGGAAACGACTTAAATTAAACTTTGCTGCTGCTTGTTTAAAGCCACATAAACATAAAACAAACAGCAGCGACTCCTCTCTTCTCTTTGCAGCTGCATGAGAAGCTGCAAAAACACGAGACGACGATGATTCAACAGGAAAACATGTTGGATGATGGAGAATGTTGCAGCCTCGTGGTTCAATGAGCTGAAGCTTCTGGATAAATAGGACATATTATAGAGATAAAACCTGCACACAGACACATGAGACCATAGCCTTGTAGTTGTTGAGGAACCAGCTGCACCAACGTCACTAAACTCACTAAATTCTCTAATTCTCTGCCACAGCGACGGCGCCCTCTGCTGGTCAACATCTGCTGTTAATTATACGATTTTATTATTTTGTTTTTACACACGACCAGTCAGAAGTTTAGAAGGCTTGGATTTCTGTTTTTATGTAAATTTGTGTAGTTTAATGTCTGATCTGGGACGATGTAGACCAGTGCTTCTATTTAAGATGTTTATTTTTGTTCATGTTATTATATGGTATTTGTTGATTTAGAGTTTTTATTTAATGTTGTTTTTTATAGACAAATGATTCTATTAATAGTCGCTAAAGTTTGACAAAGTTACAAAGTTTGACGTCGCTAACACATTCAGTCTTATATCTTACAGTCTTGTAATGAGAAGAATGAGGAGATCTACAAAACATGATGAGTTTTCTATAAACCACCAGTCACTTAGTAAATCACAGTGAAAAAAGAAAGCGATGAACCTGAGAGGGTTTCGTTGTTTCTCACCTTCTTGACCTTGGCCTGCTCCTTCTCTGACTCCTTCTCAGCTTTTTTGGCCAATCGCTCAAGTTGTTTGGAGGTGAACTGAAGAAAAAATTAAATAGAAAACAAAAAGGAATAAATAATATATTTTTACCAGTTAGAAGTAGAACTGCAATTAACAACTGTTATAATTTTATTTTGTATGTTAATAATACAATTAATTAGTTTTTATCATTAAAAAATGACTCAAATTCATGAATTGATGATCAAAATGGTTGGCGATAATGGGTAAGTAAGCATTTATTATTACAGGTGTAGTTACACCAGTTTATCAGATACGAACCTTCAGCTGGAAAAGTGTTTCTGTGGAGAAACAGGAAAAATAGATTATACATATACAAACAACTGAAATAACCATAATATAAAACTAAATAAACGAGGTCCTAAAACATTAGAAACTGTAACAGCAGGCTTTTTAAATGCTGTCAAACATATTCAGTGTTACCTGACATCAGGGGAGTTTAATAAAAGTCTGAAAAAAGGTTAAAATTTTGTCTCCATCCACTCAAATATACACTGGATGAAGCTCCGCCCATTTGAGTAAAAAATAAATAAATATACTTACATACGTATGTATTTGGACATATTTCCATTTATATGGTCTATTTTTATAAATTTGCATGTTTTGATTATTTAATTTAATTAAGCGACAGCAGCAATAGAATCTTCCTGCTCACACACTCACTCCTGCTCCGTCCTGTTGTGACATCACAACAGGAGCCATCTCCAAACGGCTCATGTTTAACACAACAGAAGGATTCCAGAAAGAATGAGTCACTTACTTCACAGTTTAGAGTTTAAATATTTACACATATTCTTATGTTTTTACACAAGCACTGAAAATGTTTATATTTTTATTCCATTTTAATAATCAGCCCCTAAATCAAGATTAAAAATCTACAAACTGAAACAGTCAAAACTTTGTAAAATACATATTCAAATACTAAAAGAGAAAACTACAATAGCATGGTGGGCCGTAAATAGCGTCAGAATAGTAATAATAATAGTAATAATAATAATAATAATAATAGTAATAATAATAGTAAATGTAACACAGAAGTACAAAAACTAATGATTTAATTATGTTGTAATTAGAGAATGCTTTTAATGTTTAGGGCTTTATCTACGTTTAACCTCCTGCTCTTTATGTAGTTTTAACTTTGATTATTACAGCTTCGTGTATTTTTCTTTCTATTTCGCTTGAAGTAAAAATCCAAACAGGTTTGACAGCTCGTCGATGCTAACGGCTAACTGCTAACTGCTAACGGCTAGCGGCGTTAAACTAGCGCGTAGCTTCACGCGGGAATGTTCCAGTCGTTAATGAACTCACCGTCCATAGCGACGCGTTCGTGGCTCCGGTTGATCGCAGATAAAAATCAGTTCGAGCCCAGAAACGAGCTCAGTTCGTCTTTATTTGTTTTGATCGAACCGTGAATCTGACACAGACACTTCCTGGTTCACAAGTAGTCACGTGGTCAGAATTCTTCAGCTTCTTCTTCGCGTCTTTGTATTTTTGTTTCTCAGCAGCAGCAGCGCCACCTACCGGCCGGTATCAGTATATGTTTTATTATTATTATGTATTAACTCATAAAAATACAATTCCGCTTATTTTCAAATTCAATCAAATTTAACGTGGAAATTAAACAAAGATGAAATTATCACAGAATATCAGTGCTAAACTAACAAATCATTTAATGTAAATATCCAAAAATAATAAAGCTGCTCAGATGTTAACCTTATGTTTTTTTTACGTTTTCATGTTAATACTTTATTCAGATTATATATATTAAATATTATACGTATTATTCATATCAGCTCTCAGAAGCAGAAAAAACATTTGACAACATATATTTTAATATATGAGTTTTTAATTTGCCTTAAGCGGTTAAATTGTTTTACCTGAGTTTGAATGTTCTGTATGTGTAGTTATATAAGAAATATTAATATATCAATAGCATTAATGAAGATAGTTTTATGCTTAATAATACAGTTAAAATATAAATTCAATACAAACAATTATAGATGTTATATTACTATGTAGATATGTAATTATATTCACATACATACATTTTGATTGTTGATACATGTTGATTTTTAATATGATGAATAGATCCAATAAATAACTTATTACCATAAATATTAAAATGTTTTTCATTTTGTTGGTTCTTCTGCAGGTTTTAAAGCAGCAATGTGATCAGTGATTATTGGTGTTGATGTGATTCTTCATTGATCAAACCAGTGAATCCAGTTTGTCCTGCGACACCAGATGTTTTTAGACCATGATGAAAAACAGCTGCACAACATGTGGGACAGAAACAACTGTTTTTATTCGGCTGCAGAAACGTCATCATCTCCATCTACAACTCATTAAACCACCGAGCGGAGGTAGAAAAAAGGTTTCACGCTGCTGAGGAGACAAATAATAAAATATAAACACTTCCCTGAGTCCTGAAAACAAAAAAATAAAAGTTCTCATTATACAGACTGTTGTAGATTATACTTAATGTTTAAATACAGGAGTATTTTATGTTTGGGTGCAATATATTTGGCACATTTCACAAAAATAAAAGCATCTGTTTAATAGAATATTAAAGTGTATTTATTTAATCTAAAACAGTAAAAACCCCCAGAAAAAGTAAATATAGTGAAGTAAAAATGTGAAATATTTCCCCTGTAATGTCGCCCAGCATGAGGTCGTATCAGATCAATAGTAGTAGTTGTATTTACGTCCTTTCACTTCTATTGTAACAGAAACACATTATCGACCAGCGCTGAACAACGAATATTCTGATAGTCGATTAAACTATTGATTATTACAATTAATTGATTAATAGAGCAGTTTTTTGGTTCATCAAAATGGTGGAAAAGTTCAATCGGTGTTTTACAAAGATGAAGATTTACTAGAAATTAGAAAACAATCAAACGTTGTAAAAGTTGGCCATTCATCTTTATACAGGACAAATTCTCTTCATTTGTGACTAGTTTGGTCTAAAATTAAAAATGTTTTATTCATATTGTTAATCTGATTTTAATTATTAAATCAAACTTCCTTTCATTTGTTTCTTAAAACAAGATTGAAGCTAAAATGTCTTTTTTGTCCACAACCCAAAGATCATCAGTTTACATTAAAAATGACTCCGATCCACTGATTATTAGTGATCGTTGTAAACGGACGTATTGACTAATCGTTGCAGCTCCAGTATTTACTAGAACCAGCTTTGAATGAAGCCTTATAAAAAACAGAGCCTGATCAGGTGAATTAAAGCTTCTTATCGTTAACACCCAACAACCAATGAGCTCGTTAACACTGATCATTAATTGAAGAGAAGCATGAACGAAGAGAAACGAGTTAGCAGACAGGACACACTGGGGGGGGTGTAAATGTCTGTACAACACGGGACGAGCACGACACACGGAGACAACAAGTCCATATCAGGGGAAAATGGTTTAATCTGGAGACGAGGCAAAGGAACACACCACACATGAACAAACATCGACCAAAAGAACACACACATCTGTCAGCTACACACTCCGCTATGGGGAAACAAACAGAAGTACACAGGTTAAAAAGGAGAAGAACAGAAAAAGCAAGGCTCCAACTAAACAGAATCTTCAACTAAGACAATTACCCACAAGTCGTCGATATCCTGGTGACGTTAAACTAAACGACAGCACGAACACTAACATGAAACTTACCACCATTTTAAGAGGATCCCAACCCACGAAAACTGATCTGAACCAAGCGAAGAAACACGCAGAGATCCACAAAACGTCTAAATCAGGCGTCTTTAGAGACTAAATTAAATTAAATAAAAAAATTGCTTGACACCAGCAAAGAGGCCGAACTCGACGCCGGTCAAAAGGTCGAGGGTCAAAGGTCGAGGCCACAGCGAGACGCCAGACAATTTTTTTTTCCAATATAGAATTTTTTTTCCTTTAATTTCCCATTATAAAAAAGCTTCACTGGTACAAAATACATATGAACAACCAGTTGTAGAAATTGGAAAGCCGGTGTACGCTTTTTTTTTTTTTTTTTTTTTTACTTTTTTAAATCCCACCCATGTTCATCAAAAAAAAAAAAAAAAAAAAAAAAAAAGAAGTGTGTTACAGATCACATCAAGATGCAGCAACTTTGGCTTTTTCATCATCAAGACAAGACAAAAACATCTATTAAATTATTGGCGTCCTACCGATTATCAGACAAGAAAATAACACAGGAAAAGTTGTTTTTTTATCCTCTTTTCTTTTTTTTGGATCAAGACAATATCTAGAGATGCAAAGCTACCACACGGTCAAAAATAAAGCAGCACTTTAGAAAATGAAGAACAGAAAGTGATTGTTGGCTGAGTGGGATTTGTGATGGAAGCCCCTGAAGTGAGTCGAGTTTCCTGTTTTTACCGGGACCGCTGTGGACTGTACATTGTGCTTTTTGTTTTTTATTATTCAATATTCATTCACAGTAACACGTCAACATTCCCAACTGCATCATTTCAGTGTTTGACACACAAAGTCATCATTTAATGAAAACCCCAAAGTCGCCTTTTTCCCTCCATCTGAACTTCCATCGATCGGTTTCTGCACATCCATTTAGCAAAAGAACAAAAACAAAAAAAAGCGTTAAGAGTTCACACTAAGAAAAGAGGTGTAACCTTCAAATGTAAGGGAAGTTTATTGTTTTATCTTCAGGTTTCTTTAAACCAACTGTTCAAATCGAGTACATCACAAATACACAGTTTCACCAATAAGTCAACACAGAAGGTGAAGGGGACACGAGCAGAGCTTTATGACACGAAAGAAAAGAAAAGAAAAGAAAAGAAAGGCGGCGAACTGCAGCAATCTCTGAACCAAGGCCTGTTAACAAGGATGTGTAGGCAGTTTCTAGACGTATATATATATATGGCACTTTGAATATTGTATTGCATTTGGATAGAAAAAACACTGTAAAAAGCACATGCCCCATATTAAAAAGTGAAATTACGTGGAACCTTTTTGAAAATCCTGGGATAAAATCACAATCACACACACACACACACACACACACACACACACACACACACACACACACACACACACACACACACTCTGCAAAAAAGTAATCTAGCTCCCAACAATTGTGCTTTAACGTTTCCTTTACAAAAACTACAACACTTCACTTCTTCCTCCAGCGCGGGTTCTAATTCTGGTTTTTTGGGATAAATTAATGTGTTTTGAGGAAAAAAGAAAAACAAAAAAGTGAAGGTCAAATGGTGAAAATTGTGCATCTTTTGTACGTGTAAATCCTGTGATTATTAAAAAAAAAAACCCTGAGTTGACAACTCATCAGGTAGAAGTTTTAAGGAAAAATCCTCTTAATTTTGTTTTATTTTACCAGGGAAAGACACAGAACACCACCCTGATTAAAACACCCACAAAAACAAAACGTGTAAACTTTAGTGCTGAACATATGGAATGTCTTTGTAAACCAACACGACCGCAGTGGCTTTTATAGAAAACGTGCGACAGGAAGTCACTGAAAAAAAAAGAACAATCAGCAAAATAAAAGCATGTGTGAGCGAATAGAAAAACGTGCAGAAAAACCAAGTTCAGGGTCGAGTCCCAGCGATCTCGTCTTCAGGGGCTCCCACGATTATTAATATCATAATAACATCAGTACAACCACAGGAAGAGGGAGTGGTCGCGTGTGTGTGTGTGTGTGTGTG
The DNA here is from genome assembly GCA_036785175.1 of Eupleurogrammus muticus. Classification (NCBI taxonomy): domain Eukaryota; kingdom Metazoa; phylum Chordata; class Actinopteri; order Scombriformes; family Trichiuridae; genus Eupleurogrammus; species Eupleurogrammus muticus. Next base: position 2,137,363 of record JAYKQN010000035.1, on the reverse strand, counting down.
TGAAGAAAGCAGATAACACTACAGGACAGAAGGCTGCGTAAATAAAAAAACACTAAAGTTTGACACATGGGCACTTTAACAACAAAATAAACTTGTCTGGTGTCTGTGATTCAGACGTGGTGAATATTCATCTTCAAACATGAGGCATCAGAACTGAACCAGAGTGAAACGTCATCAAAATATTAATGAGAAATTCACAGAAAAGTCAACAACAACAACAACAACGTACCATGAAGTTAAACATTAAATTCAACTTTTTTCTCTAGAACTCAGGAAAAAAAAAAAAAAAAAAAAAAAAGCCTACATATTGAAAATGTGAAAAAAAGGTTTTTTCTTCCCCAGAACTTTTAATCACAATTGATGAAAGGAAATTTTTGACTGAAGTGTTTTTTCTTTAAATTTACTAGAAATGAGCCTCGAAAAGTCAGATTTGTTTTTTTTGTCCTCTTTAAAAACGCGAGATGCCGAAGACCCGACACACGATGACATTACAACATAATCTACAAAAAAAACCCAAAGTTTTGCCTGAATTCACATTAGTTAAACTTCTATAGATTCAATGGTATAAAATATAGGTAATCTAAGTGTGCATTTAACCACAGATTGTCTATTTGTGTGAATCAGTTCTAAAAAAGTCGACTCATGTTTCAGGCAGTTTTCTCTAAAACTAGAGAAAGTTTTACCTTTTATTGTGCCATCGATAGTTCAAAAAACAAAAAAAACAGAAAAGAGAAATACATTGGATTTTTTTTGTAAATGAACAGAAAAGAAGGTTTAAATCGCCTTAAATGCAGAGTCGCCACCACTGAGGGTTAGTTACTGGTCAGACGTCTGTACGAGGGTTTACTCACTGAAGAAGCCAACATATTGCTAATGGCACCAAACAGCACAGCGTGCCGATCCCTGTATTCAACTTTCAAGTGAACTTTTTTATTTTAAGTTTTTTTTTTTTTTTTTTTTTTTTTTTACTGAGAGAGGTAAAAAGAAAGCGACACGAAAAAAACAAAAAGCAAACGTTAAAAATAAGAAATCCCACAGGTTTTTTTTTTCTTCCGTTTAAAACATTTGCAAAAAAAGGAGAAAAAACTGAATTGAACGTAGGTTCGTTTTCACATTAAATCGCTTGACCTCTCTCCACCTGTCACATTTCTATACAGAAAGAACAAAAACCAACAAATGAATGTACATGCAAGAAAAAACCCAAAGAAGTCAGGTTGAGCTAAGGTCAAGGGTCAGTGGGTGTGGCCAGGATTGGTCAGGCGAGCTTAGACATCACAGACACATGGTGGATGATGAGGCCAGGAGTTTGGCTTGGCTTTCAACATCATGAAGACATGCTAGGCTAATGATGAGCAAACAGGCATGGAGATTTGTTCTAAAAAAAAGGAACAAAAACACAACAGGAAGAGCGAGAGACAGAGAGAGACACAGAGAGAGAGAGAGAGAGGAGAGAAAGTTAGGCCACAGCACAAAAACGCAGATTCACCACATACAGTAAAAACACAAAAAGAAAGACGGCGTGTCAACGCTTCCCTCCAACACACAACACGATACAGGCTGAAGGACGCCCGACATGCACAGACCGACTGGGCGCCACAGGTCCAGAGAGCCACAAACACGGCTGCAGCAAAGATGGCCGACACACCCCGCCTCCCCGCAGGAAGTCACGTGACCTCCCCCGCAGGAAGTCACGTGACCTCCCCCGCAGGAAGTCACGTGACCTCCCCCGCAGGAAGTCACGTGACCTCCCCCGCAGGAAGTCACGTGACCTCCCCCGCAGGAAGTCACGTGACCTGCTCACAGGAAGCCGGTGTTTAACCAACTAAAACGAGAGAACACGTTTCTACAAACAGGTTCAGTGGATTTAGACGAGTTAATACTCGTTTGTGGATCATAACACTGTCTCAATGGAAGATGGTCTGTGTGTGTGTTTTAAAAATATATATAAACAGCATGTGTTATATTTTATTAGGATGAGTTAAAAGTTTTCTTCTAAAATATTTTACATATCCAGCTTATAAAATAAGTGAAATAAGGATCCTGTTTTTTTGATTCTAAAATTCAAAATAAAAAAAATTCAACTTTAATCATACATTTGCAGTTATGTGAGATTTCACCTTTAACATACTCAACATTGTGTTGGATATGTAAAGTATATTTTGTGCATTTTTGCATTGATGCGTTTATTTAATATTTCTAGAGCAACTAATGGATTTAAAGGAAAACTGATGTTATAACTCATCCTAGGATAAAAAAAAAGACCATGTGCTGTGAGAATGTAGGTATTACGACTTCTGTTTCAACCCATCCTAGGGAAAAAAATCCACAGACCAACACTCAAAGCTTTAAGAAAACATCTTAAATCCACTAAAACTGTTTGAATAAAACATGTTCTCATTTGTTTGAACAAGGAGCAGCTGGTGGTTTTTTTTTTTTTTTTATTTCATTTTTGGCAATTAAAAATCCAAAAATGGAATGTTGACTTTTTAGTTTATTTGGTTAATGTTTATTATTCTAACATAAAAAAAAATAATAAAAAAAAAGTAAAACAAATGTTGGTAATATTAAACCAATACTAAAACCAATACTTCAGATGAAAATTATTATTAGTTGTTTTTCGACCTGAGCCTAAAGTTGAAATATGACCTGAGTGGAGGTGACGCGTGTCGGCCATCTTGCTGCAGCCAGGTGATCCCCTGGCGTGTTTTATTCATTTGTATTTTTGTTAAAATCAGGAGACCTGGAGGATGGATGGAATGACTGGAAGAAGGTTGTTAATAGAGAGGAAGAGGAGGAGGAAGAGGAGGAGGAAGAGGAGGAGGAAGCCTAGCGCAACGACACCACAGGAGGAGGTAAAGAGGCAGAGTGCAAAAAGACTTCGACATTTAGGATGACGACGAACGAAGACGAAGGACGAGGAAGATGAAGCAGCAGACGAAGCTGGACTCGCCGCCTGGTTCAGCCCTTCAACAACTACTGATCCTTAGTCAACCTGCAGCCATGGACACACACACCTGACGCTGTCACACACACACACACACACACACACACACACACACACACACACTCACACACAGTCACACACAGTCACACACACAGTCACACACACACACACACACAGTCACACACACACACACCCCTCCTCCTTTTTCTTCTACTCATAAATAACCACACATTAAAAATATTTAAACCCGACTCAAATTACATGAGAAAAAACGCAGGAATGAAATACAGTAGAATGTGGAAAGATCATTTTTTAAATAATATTTTTTATATTCTCGGGTTCAGGGCGAGTCCCCCCTCCCTCCTGTGGCGGCCCCCCCGCCGAGTCTCTGGGCCGGAGGGTGAACTTACCCTAGCGGTGCTAGCTAGCGCTGAGCCGGGGGGGCGGCCCGGATCAGTAGGGTTTGCTGTCGTTCTTGGAGCGTTTGAGCTGCACCTTCAGCCTCTTCATGCCGATCTGGAAGCCGTTCATGGCCTGGATGGCGGCCTGGGCCGACACGGGATTGTCGTAGCTCACGAACCCTGGGGGGGCACATGGGGGCAAAATACATAATTAGATTAAAGGTGGAGTCGGTTCATCAACTTCTGCTGTGATGAAGCCTCAGGAGGTTCTGGACCAAAACCTGGAGAAGCAGCGTTTTGTTTCCTGGTTAAATAAATTAATTCTTCTCTTAATCCTTAGTCAACAACTGTTTAAATGTAGTTTATGTGAAAGTGTTAAATCTTTATAATTTTCTCTTTTCGCATTTAAATGATTTACTCCATTTTTTGTAATAACTGACTAAAACATGAGGGATCTTGTGTTTTTTTAAATGTATTAATTTTATAAAATAGCATTAGGGTTTTTTTATTCTTTGTGTTTTTATATTTTAACAGGATGAATTAAAACTTTTCTTTAGTGAACGTAGTGACAATAAAATACTTTACATACCCAAATTATTCAAAATAAAATAAAATTCTATTTTAATCATATGCAAAGGAAATTGTGCAGTTATGTGTTCAATTTAATAATTCCAGAAAAACTAATTTATAGTAAATCTACTGTTCTAACTCATCCTAGGATAAAAAAAAACGACCAGTTGCTGTGAGAATGTCGGTATTATAACTTGTTTCAACCCATCCTAGGAAAAAAAATACTGAGTCATACCCGACTCAAACGTGTGGAACCCGACTTGTGTTTTTTATTTCTTTATTTTTTTAATTTACCATTTTCCCTCCTAAACATCACACTATTGTATAAAACATTTGTAGATTCCACAGTTTTGTCCTGTATATTTCAATAAAAAGACATTGTAGGTAAATCTATATTTTCTCTTCTCTGTATTTAAGCTGCTGATGTTTTGTAAAGTTCTCTATAAATAAATCTGAATTTTAACTTGTTTTTGCTTCACAAAATGTCCCAGATTTATTTAATGTCACATGCTCTCAATCCGTTTAAATTACATCATATCACATTTATGTAAGAATGTATGTTTCAGTGACTTCAGCTGATCAGAGACGACGTGGAAAACGTGACTTTGACCCTCAACAACTTAAAGAACTAAATAAAAAGGTCAGAGTTTACAGGATCACACTGATGTTACAGATAAATAAGCAGCTCCAGTGATAAATGGTGAACTAACAAGGTTTAATTGATTAATCGACCAATCGCCTGATCTCTTGTGAACTCACCGAAGCACTTGCTCAGGTTGGTCTGTTTGTCGATGAACACTTTGGCCGACACCACGTTCCCAAAAGGCATGAACATCTGCAGCAGGTCCTGGTCCCCGAACTCCTGGGGCAGGTGGTAGATGAACAGGTTGGCTCCCTCAGGTCCTGGTCCAGCAGAGAACAGGTGAGGTTAGTGTCTGTGAACTGTGTGTGTGTGTGTGGGGGGTCCTGACCTCCTGGGGGGCTCACCTTCCTTCTGGCTGCCCGCCATGCTCTGCTGCAGCAGCGACTGGCCGTACAGGGACGGCAGGGCCGACGCCGTGTACTGCTGCATCCCTGAGTACGCCTGGGTCAGCGCGTCCATGGAGCTGGCCACCGACCCGTTGGCCATGGAGGCCCCCAGGCCCCCGTTCATGGCCCCCATGCCTGCAGGGCCACAGCGGGTGGTTAACAGTGAAATACAGGTGTAGAAAGACTGAAACCAGGTGGTGTAAAACTAAAATACTGTAGTCACTCAAATATAGTTAAAGACTGAAATCAAGTATAAACAGCCCTCTGTTTATGGTGTGTGTGTGTGTGTGTGTGTGTGTGTGTTTTCTCACCGCTGACGCTGCTGGTCAGAGCGTTGAGGTTGTTGAGGCCCATGGAGGTCCCAGTCAGACCCTGCAGGGTTCCCAGAGAGGCCAGCGTGTTGATGGCAGCGCTGGATCCAGCTGTTGAACCAGCAGCTGGAACACAGGAAGAAAAGACGATGTGGACCCAGCGTTCCATCACACAAACAGACGCTCTACGCTCAGACAGGGCGACATGGCCGCAGGGGGCCGTTAACGAGCTTAACGAGCCGAGGCCGTTACCGCGGCAACAATATGCTAAACCCAGGCAGATGGAGCCAATGTATATTCACACAATTCACGGATTAACGAGGGGCGCGGGGCTCTAAAATTTTACATGTGGATGATTAACTCCCATAAAATAAATGGAGAGAGGCTGAGGCTCATTAAGCAGACAGCCAATCAGGGAGGTTTTTACTGGTGTTCAGATCCACTGGTGAGTCCATGAAACCAGCACACAGATCAGTAATCAGAGGAAAAAAGGAAAAATAAATAAAAATGTCATATATATAGCACCTTTCTACTAATTATTATGAGTAATTAATAAAATTAAAAACTACACGTTAGGAAAAGGGTGAGGGTTGTTGAACCCATTTAGACCTAAAATGTTTGCAAAACAAAAAATATGATACAACCAGACGTCCAGTAGCACAACTCTGTTGGTTTGGCGTCATTTAATTCACACAGTTGAGTTCTTAGAACCCATGTGACAGCAAAATGTTGTGTGATTGGCTAACAGACGTGAGCTTTTTGAGGAAAATTAAATGATTAATGTTATTGTCCACAAATCAATATTTTGTTGGTCACATGGTTCTAAAAACCGACCAGACGGGGGGTCTAGAGAATCACATTCTGAATGTCGTGAAAATTACACCAAACCAACGAGAGAATGAGGGTTAAATGATAAAAACCTGTTTAATTCCTCTTCTTTCAACCCCTCATGCAGCTGCTGTTTATTGTGAGGTTTTATTGGTTGTTTTTATTTATTCTATTTTCTCAGTGTGTCGCCAGCTGTTAACCCGCTGTATAAATAAAGTTGGGTTGAAGAGGCCGGCGTTCCTCCCTGCTGCTTTAATGGTTCTACCTGGGCTTCCCAGTGCTCCCAGTGCTCCGCTGCTGGCCGACAGGCCGCTGGAGGACGGGCTCCCAGAGCTCTGGGCCGCCGCCGCCGCTGCCGCCAGCGTGGCCAGGTTCTGCAGCTGGAGAGGGTTCACACCTGGAGGGGGCAGATGTTAGCATCAGGATTCACAATGAGTTAAGAAACTAGTCACTGCAGTGGTTCTCAAATAGTGAAGCTCCATCAAGGGGGGGCGTTAGACCTCAGGGAACATGCTCTTATTTTTTTATTTGGATTTTATTTTACTGTCCTAGAATAAAGTGCAGTTGCACCTCCACTACATTAGGGGGCAGCAGTGTTCACAGGGAGCATACAGCACAGAGTATGGTTTGACATGGTCAGTCAAATATGTTTAATTAAGGATTTAATGTTATTTTTAATTTCAGATGCACTTTAAATCTTTTCTGTTAGTTAATAAAGCTATTCTTTGTTGTAAGCTGGTCCATATTTCTTTATTTTTTATTCTCTTATACGTTAATAAGGACACATAGCATTTTCATATTCAACAATCACTGGTCAGAAATTACTTAAACTGATGAAAATCAGACTTCAGGACTTTTTCTGGTTTTTTATTACTACTTAAGGATCAGTCTCAAAATCTTGATTTCATGGGATTTAAAAGTCTTTTTGTACCTTTTTATGTCAAATGGTGCAAATATAAAAAATAGTAAATCCACCTAGAATATAACTAGTTGATGCATGTGTTTTTAGTTTTTTAGAACGTATTTTTCTGGTTACAGTTTATCCCTTATATTAAATGTACAGAGATAAACCAGAGTCAAATTCCCTGTTTGGCATCAACAAGCTTCACCAATAAAGACAATTCTGAAGCATTAAACCTGTTTATTTTTTTATCCACCCATAATAAAATCTCTTCTCCTCCATGGCTTGTTGTGAACCTGCATGTGTGTTTGCAGCAGAACGCTGAGGAACTACTGTAATGAATAGTGTAATGAAACGCTGTGAGAACGCGGTCACAAGACGCGAGCGTGTTTATTCGTGGAGGGTGAGCTCACCTCCGAGCCTCTGGATGCCGTTGAAGCTGCTCTGGTTACTGCTGGACGTGGCCTGCTGCAGCAGCTGGAGGAACAGGACACGTTACAGCAGCTACAGCCCACAGAATACACAGCTGCAAGGATTTTACATATTACATTGACCAGTAACTTGTTAACGATGGTTTTATAGCAGTTTGTCTTTTGGATAAAGACTCCTGCAAAGATTGATGTTAAAAGCTGTAACAGACAAATTAACAAATCAAAGAAAAACATGACAAAAATGTACGAAAATGTCTGAGAAGGCGATGAGGGTTAAATAGAGATAAAAAAAAAAAAACTTTTTATTCCTCTGCATTCAACCGCTCATGAAGCTGCTCTGATTACGAGGAAACAACTCGGGTAGGATTTATTATATCATATACAGCTGCAAGGATTTCCCAGAATTACAATAATTTCCATTAATTCATTAATGGATTAAAGTCACTTAATTATAAAATAATTAATCGATTAGTTGTTGGTTCATTAAATGGTGTAAAATGTCTTTTTTTGTCCACAACCCAAAGATCATCAGTTTACTATTATAGAAGAATAAAGAAACCAGGAAATAATCAGAGAACAGAAGCTGAACCAGAGAATCTGGACATGTAGAATTAAAAATACACGTTGATTAATGTAATAGTTGTCAAATAAAAAACAATTATTCACTGGAGCTTTAATTAGAAAATAAAAATGTTATGTTCAAATACACAAATGAACATTATCCAATAGATGAGCACTGATTTCATTCATTTCCAGAAGAGAAATGTGGATATTTGATTAAAGTCACGGGTTTTTAGCTCAGTTTGACATGTTAATAAAATGTTGTATAATCAGACTCTGAATGTGAACAAACATCTTGTTGAAATCCTTCAGAATGAACTGGAGAGTTCAGTAAGTGTTAGAACAGCTGATCAATCAATCGATCGATCAATCACTGCTCTAATATCAACAAATGTCCAGATAAACACTGATAGAATCATTGATAAGTAGTTATCACTACTTAAATCTTAAATTTTACCATCGTAAACGCAGAGGATAGTGAGAAACGCAATTTCGATTCCTTTGTCAAGTACATGTGAAGTAATTGACAATAAATAAACTAATACAAACACTTCCTTATATTTAGTGATGATGCACTAAACTGATTTTCTTCATTTTCCTCGTCCACTCATGGATGTGATCATTCTCTCTATCATCAGGTCGTCTCGTCTAGAACACACTAAACCTCAGTGGTTTCAGATTCTTTATTCAGGGAACATCCAGGAGGTCTGAGGCGTGCTGAGCAGCATGTGACTCATGTGATGATTATGGTCATGTGACTTCAACATGGCCGCCAACAGCTGAGCTGTTAAAGAGCAGATAGAGACGACAGCTCTGGTTTTATCAGGATATCTGATCGGACGTCATCTAGGGAGAGTTTATGAAAACTAACCTGCAGGATACGCAGTATGTCGTTCCTTTTAGAGATCCCACTGTCCCCTTTAAACATGGTTAGTTATTAGAACATGAAGATCACGTCCACCTACGCGTTTCCTCCCTGAGAACAACCATCACGTTATTCACCAACTATGAGAGATTCCAGTTATTCTCCAGTTTCATTCCTCACTTCATTCTGAAGGATTTCAACAAGATGTTTGTTCACATTTAGAGTCTGATTATACAACATTACAAACACTGATCAATATTTTACACCATTTTATGAATTAAATGAATTAAACTACTCCTTTCAATAACACTAATAGTCACTAGTTGCAGGTCTATTATATTATTATTGATCCAATCATATTCTACTCTCCTCTCTGCCCAACATTTATTCATATTGCTTTAATATTTTCACAAATTCTTGTGTTTCGTCTTTATCTGGATGTTTTAGTGTTTTTGTTTGCAACCTCCTCAAAAATGAGACGATTTGCTCTAATCCAACAATAAAATAGATTTAAAAAGATTAACATAACTTCGTGGAAATGCAGAGAGAACCGACTGTTCAACTCTACAGGATAAAGACGAGCTGAACGTCCAGAGACGTTAAGAAAACGTCTAAAACGTGTTGGTTCTGCAGCAGAAAGCAGCTTTTTTTCTGGTCACTCACAGCCAGGTACTGGGGGGTGAGGGTGCCCAGGCCGGCCAGGTTCCCCCAGGTGGAGGCGCTGTTGAGCTGCTGGATCTGCTGCACCAGCTGCTGCTGCAGGCGCCGCTGCTCCTTGTCGCGCTGCGTGTCGGCGAACTTCGCCACCAGAGGCGAGGAACAGCCCTGGAGCAACGGGTGGAGACGGAGGGAGACGTTAGACCGGTTCTGGAGAGAATAGACGGGTTTATTTACCGATGCAGGGACGTAGAGAGGGGGAGGGGAGGTCCTCTAGGTCCATCAGAGGCGTCATTTAGGTGTAAGGCAAGGGACTCACCATCCTAAGGTTAGAAAACTAGAGTAGTCTACATTTAAAGCTACAGACTATCAATAATCACTATTATTGATAATATCAGCTATAGACTATCAATAATCACTATTGGTGATAATATCAGCTATAGACTATCAATAATCACTATTATTGATAATATCAGCTATAGACTATCAATAATCACTATTATTGATAATATCAGCTATGGACTATCAATAATCACTATTGATGATAATATCAGCTATGGACTATCAATAATCACTATTGATGATAATATCAGCTATGGACTATCAATAATCACTATTATTGATAATATCAGCTATGGACTATCAATAATCACTATTGATGATAATATCAGCTATAGACTATCAATAATCACTATTGATGATAATATCAGCTATAGACTATCAATAATCACTATTGATGATAATATCAGCTATGGACTATCAATAATCACTATTATTGATAATATCAGCTATGGACTATCAATAATCACTATTATTGATAATATCAGCTATAGACTATCAATAATCACTATTATTGATGATAATATCAGCTATGGACTATCAATAATCACTATTGATGATAATATCAGCTATAGACTATCAATAATCACTATTGATGATGATATCAGCTATAGACTATCAATAATCACTATTATTGATAACATCATCTTCAGATTGAGATTCTCTCCAATCACTAATTAATCTCATTTTTCTCTAAATGTCCCTTAAAGGATATTTTTCTACTTTTTAATCTCTTAACATTTGAGTGGACAAATCTGCTTCAGCCAAGTGAAGAGAGTCAAATAAAAAAAACTCATATTTTTCAATGTAATCTATGCTAAAAAAAATTGAAACTAATTAAAATAGAAATTCTATAATATTCAATATTCTGCTAAATATTGAACTGTACAAATACAAGATAATATTACTATATATATATATATATATATATGTTTTATACTCCTGTGTAAGTGGCGTTAATGTTCATTTACCTTTAACCTGTTATAATTAAACGTACGGAGGGTGGTGACCCTCGCCGTCACCAAACGACGCCTCTGGTCTCAAGACAAGTTTTTTAATGCCTGTTGCATTCATATGAAGAGCTAACGCACACACAGAGGACATCAGGACATCTGCCATGCATAGCTGAGCCAGAACACATTCCAAATTAAAATAGATAGATAAATAAATCAGAGGGGGGGCACAGGACAGAGAATCTGTCTCTGAATCTGAATCACAGACAAGCAGACGAAGATGGAGACAACACTTAATCATACAAAACATCACATCTGGACGAGGATGTCTGGGTGTACGTTACCTACAGAAACAGCATCACACACACACACACACACACACACACACACACGCACGCACGCACGCACACACACACACACACTCATGGACACAAGGCATGCGGTGCAGGGTATTTCGAGAAGTCTAGAGCCAGACGGGGACCAGGCTGGACAGGGAGAATGGCGTCTGCACCCACGGCAGCTGAGAATCAGGAGGTCATGATGTCAGGGCCGCGGGGGGTCGGGTGGGGTGGTGGGGGTGGTAGGGACACCAGCACCACCACTGGGGCTTGTTCAGGTTTTAATCTGGTGTTATAGGTTTGGTCTAATTAGACTGATGATCACTGGGGAGCCTGTGACCCCAGCTGTCAATCATCGCTGCTCCACTTCAGCATCAGGACCAGGTCACTCTGGTTCCACCACAGTGGGTTAATACATATTTTATATACATCAATAACTGATGATCTGGAATATTTTCAGTAGATAAATAGATATAAATAGTCTTGAGTTGAGGCCCTAAATATTCTTAATGACAAAAGCAAAAGCAAACTACAGTATAACAGACATACTGTTGAAACGTCACTTTTTTCTAATGTCATTTCTCCTATTTCATAACTTTAGATTTAACTGTGTGAATGTTTATAATATAGTTATGTAGTAAAGAAGCAAGATTATTTCTTTCCTAATTGAATTTTTTTTTTCTCCCTCATGTTGGGACTTTTTTATGAATTTTTTATCACATTGACCATTTATCTCATATTTGACTTTTTAATATTTTTCAATTTAATCTTTACTAAAAAATGTAATTAAAATTTGAAATTAATTTTGTTTAATAAACATTTTAATTAGGCAAGTGAAGATTATTCTGCTATAGATAGTTATAGAGATGTATAAATATATATAGAGAGAAATTTGTAAGTTTCACTCATGTTTATTTTTCCTGGTCCAGCCCAAATATCATTTAATGTGATCAACATTGAGATTAATAGAAATTATAGGACTGCAACTAAGAGCTATTTTGATAGTTGACTCACCTATTTAACACATTATTTTTAAACTTTCCATCTTAAAATGCTCATCAGAGTAGAAACTAATATATTATTGGACTAATGGTTGTGGCTCATGAACTAAAATATCAGGATCACTAAATAAAACGCATTTGTTTTCTCCTTTCAGAAACGTGTTTGATGAACGACACCATCGGACCTGATGGGTTCTTCATCTTTCCAACACCAGGGGGCAGCAGTGTGTATGAGGGAGGGGGAGGGGATGAGAAATAGGTGCTAAGGGGTACAGTACCTCCATAGTCTGAGAGTGATGCATGGTTTTGATTGCATTCGATGCCATTGCCCTGGTAGCAAATGTGACAAACGCACAGCCTGTAGGGGGGGGAACAGTAGGAGGGGGAGGGGAGGGAGGGGGAGGACGAGAAGAAACAAAACAAGACAGAAGGTTTGGACAACTCGTTATGAACCCCAAAAAAACACATTACAGTACAGAGAATGGCAACTCCCAAGCACACGGACCCACCCTCACTGGTTAGCGACACAGAGAGAACACGACAAGAGGAACACGTGTCACATGAGCACAGTGATTGGCCCCCCCAGGAGAGTCATGGTCAAACGGTGATTATATACACGTAATACACACCGAGGCCTGGATCTACTGATGTACACACACACACACACACATATAGGAGCTGAGGCCATTAAACAGGTGATAAAAATGCAGTTTCATCATATATTCAGTAGTGGAAAAAAAACAGCTGAAATTAAAAGATTCTGGAGTAAAACGTCTGATCTGAGGTTTTTTTTAGGTCTTTTCTCCTTCCTCAGCAGCGTCGCCTTTTTGTGATGGAGGGGGTGAAGGGGGCGGAGCCGAGCCGCCTGCCAGCTGAGCCCACGGAGCGGTTGCCAGGGCAACGGCCATTGTGCCGGACGGTGGACGAGCGCGGCGGCGTGCGACACGGGAGGCTTAAAGTGTGTGTGTGTGTGTGTGTGTGTGTGTGTGTGTGTGTGTGAGAGGACTACGAGGTTGTGCCGCTGGAAGTGAACAATGCTCGACTCCAGGAGGGGGGCGGGGCTTAGTGAAGGTGGAACAGGAAGTGGCCACCCACCTCGGCTCTGGCCGTCCGGCCCCCGGAGGATCCGGCACTCCTCGATCTGCCCGAAAGACGAGAACATCATCCTGACCTCGTTCTCGCCGTACTTCTTGGAAATCATCCCGATGAAGAGCTTCCTGTCTTCTACCGCTGCAGAGGAACAGGCAGGACCACGGTTCAGGACAGATTTGATTTAAATTCAGTATTTTAATTAGAATATTAAACGAAATCACAATATCTGCCAGAAAAATCATAATCCAGTTTTGTCTTTGACGTGAGCAGCGTTCACCTGCTGTCAGGTGATAACAGGACGTTAAAGGTTGACCTGTCCCTTTAAAGCAGCGTCACAGACGGTAAAACATTTCGCTCCAATTAGGACGATTAGAAAGACTTGTTATGACTATGTTTTTCTATCCTCTGTTTGTATGAATCTCTAAAGACACCATCATGGTCCTTATGTTTTAGTCTTATTTCCTGACTATCTGCATCACCACCTCTAGTGGGTGGAACCTGAAATCACAAGATTTCATGTTTTCAGTCTTTTACGCCATTAGACAAATAGAGGATGCTTTTAGCTCTATGGGTTGCCCTTAGTCCTGGAACCAGCTACACATTTTATTATCTGTTAAAACAGAGTCCTGCTTTTTGTGAGTTTGATGTGAATGTATTTTAATGACTTTTTCCACTATGTACTACCGTGTCATGTTTAGTCAAGAAAGAAAGGTCAATCTCAATGAGACACACCTGGCTAAATAAAATAATTAAAATAAACTAACACACTTGCAGCCTCCAGCTGTGTTTTTTTATTTAAGGACAGTATCAGCCTCGAGTCTCCAGATCCTGAACCTGCTCTCAGCCCTTATCGCTTCCTAAAGCCTTTAATCCTCCTAACCCTCGACACTAGACTCAAACAGAGCTAAATCCTCCATTTCACTCCCCCCCAAAAAAAAAAAAAAAAAAAAAAAAAACTCTTGGCCAAATATCTGGCACTTTTAAGAATTTTCCTGGTTGGACATGAACTGGTTTTTAAAGCAACTCACCACTTGTTTTCTCGCTGTCAGCAGGTTTCATCTGGATAGGATGATGCATCTGAAGGAGCAGAAAAAAACAAACTGTGTTTAACATGTTATAAACCGTGTAGCTTGACCTGGTGGTTTCTTATCTTCACACTCATCGTTGCTTTAAAACTCATCGTTGCTGATTCAGGAGGAAACGTCTGAAGATCAGATTCTGCTGGTTTCACATCTGGAAGCCATAGATTCCTATTGTCCACATCTCCTCATCCTACACCAGTGCTTCTCAAATAATGAGGCTCCATCAAGGAGGACCTGCTCTTTTTTTGATTTTTTTTTTACTGACATAAGTGTAACTGCACCTCCACTCCATCAGGGGGCAGCAGAGTGTTCACAGGGAGCATACAGCACAGAGTATGAGTATGAAGTGTAGACACCAAGTGACACCATGAAAACATATTTAACAGGGATGAGAAGACAGGCGGAGAGAGACGGAGATAAAGAGACAAACGAAAGTCTCCCAAAGCTAAGACGAGGAAATATGACGAAGCATATTACATTAATCACCTACTACCTTTTAATAAACCAGATCAAAAAAGAGAAATTAGAACCAGATATTTTAGACATTTTCTTCTTGTAACAATTAGTTGGTAATTAATGTGATAGTTGGACACTAATCGATTAGGTAGTTGTTGCAGCTCTACATTTAAGTAATTAAGTTAGTTCATTAGGCAATAAATGCCTGTAAATATTTAAATGAGACTTCTGATTAGTTGATTAATTGGTTTGCTGCAACTATTGCAATAATTTGCATGTATTTTAATAAGTGCTTAATCAATTTTAATCATATTTAAAAAGAAAATGTCCAAATTCTATGGTTCAAACTTCTCAAATAATTTTCTTTGACATATTTGGGGGAATTTTATGTTTATTGGCCTAAATTTAAAATGTGATATAACTAGAACATATGCTATAAAAAATGTCATATCCATGGATAATGATGATAAATTAGACATAATAAATGCTGAATGTCCACTTTATATTGAAGTTAATTAGTGTTTGTCTGTTAAATGACTGGCTTATTGATTCAATGATTGATCCATTATCAATATCAAATATAGATAAATATATCTATGGACAAGGAGAAAGCAGAAATGAAATGTTTTATTAACATCTCCTCTGTGAGTCAGTGGTTTTCAGCCTGTTTCTACGCTGCTGCACCACAGAACCCTGCCTGGCTGCATGAGGAGCGTCGCCACGGCGACAGATGGCGTCTCCGTAGGAGAACGGGCGAGCAGCGGCCGACTGAGAGGAGGAGGAGGAGGAGGGAGAGAGGGGAGCAGGAAACGACACGAGCACAACGCTGAGTCGCCCGCGGTCAGCGACGAACGGCCAGGACCACGCCCAGAACGCCCAGAACGCCTCACACCACCGAACGCCTCACGCCACCAAACGCCTCACGCCCGGCGGCGCTGCACTCATCCGTCAGACGGGTCGATGTTTCCCTGAGAGCGGGCTGACAGGCGGCTCCTCATCAATAGACCCAGACACTGGTGTAATCCAGTTGTTTGTTATCGATTGAATTGATTGGACAGGAAGTGACAGGCAGAACCCGATTTATAGAGATTTAACAGGCAATCACACTTATTCCAGTCAACTGGGCTTTTATCTCTACATAAATCAGGACACACACACACACACACACACACACACACACACACACACACATAAAGACTTCAACTCTGTCTTTTCTACCTGCTCTGAGGAATAAAAATGCAGATGTGCAGCAATAATTCATGAAGACCAGCAGTAATAATTCCTTCCACTTTGCAGCAATCGGGTGAATAACCTGTTGCTGCCTGATATAAGGCAGATCAAATAGATCAATTGATAGATGATTATTGATGAGGAGGGCGACTATAATCTACAGATAAATTAAATGATTAGTTGTTTGGTTCATAATATTCTCTGGTTTAGCTTTTCTGTTTTCTTTAGTCATTAACCTGATTTAATACTAATCGATTAATCGAATCAATTATGAAAATAGACATTAGTTGCTGCCCTAACTGCTGATTTCATTTTAAATTCAGAAGGTGGAGGTGTAGCCTGTACAGATATATCAATATAAAATATTTAATATCAGCGAATAGCAATGATTGATCGTTTTAAATTATCTATATAAAATGTTGATTAATGCAAAAATATTCGATATTAGTGGATAATGATTATTGATAAGGTTTAATTATTTCTAATACGACCAAAATAAAAAGGCTAAATGTGACATATTAAAGGTGATTAGTGTTTACAATAGATCAATAAATCATATTGTATTGAGTGTGTGTGTTGGTCAGCTGGTTTATCAGCGTGTGTGTATCAGTGTGTGTGTGTGTGTGTTGGTGTATCAGAGTGTGTGTGTGTGGTGTATTAGTGGGTGTGTGTTGGTGTATCAGAGTGTGTGTGTGTGTGTGTGTGTGTGGTGTATTAGTGGGTGTGTGTTGGTGTATCAGAGTGTGTGTGTTGGTGTATCAGAGTGTGTGTGTGTGTGTGTGTGGTGTATTAGTGGGTGTGTGTTGGTGTATCAGAGTGTGTGTGTTGGTGTATCAGAGTGTGTGTTGGTGTATCAGAGTGTGTGTGTGTGTGTTGGTGTATCAGAGTGTGTGTGTGTGTGTTGGTGTATCAGAGTGTGTGTGTGTGTGTTGGTGTATCAGAGTGTGTGTGTGTGTGTGTGTGAACTCACCCCACTTAAAGTCTTAATGTTGTGCAGTGCATTCTGGGCGTCCAGTGCAGCTTTTCTGGTATAAAAAGTTACAAAACAGCATCCTGCAGAAAAAGAGAAAGACAAACATTAAAACAACGTCTGCTGCTGCAGAGACGAAGCTGAACAGAGATGGAAGCGTTTTAACACACACACACACGCACACACACACACACGCACACACACACGCACGCTTCGTTAAGAAGGGTCAGCGTCCACCCTCGTTTACGTAAGAATCAGATCAGAAAAACACAGGACGCTGGTGAAATAGCACAAAGAAGGGAAAGCGAACAGGAGGAGGAGGAGGGAGATGCTGGGGGAGGGGGGATGAAGAAAAGAAGAGCGGGGGGGAATAAAAAGAGAAAGCCCCCCCCATCCTTCCGTCCCAGCAGACCGCCGGTGGCGCTCAGCCTGTCAGCTCCAGTGAGGAAGTGGAGCACTGCAGCGTCTCTGACCTACATACTGACGACCAGCCGAGCTCTCTGCCGCCCCCACCTGGCCCCCCCACACACCAACACTACACCCCGACCAGAGGGGGGGTATCAGATGATTCTTTCATGACCTGCAGAACAGACCTGAATACAACAACGGATGTGATGGAGCTTCAATGGACCCACAGTGGAGGCAACAACCAGGAATAGGACGACAGGAGCAGGAATGACGACAAGACGCAGGTTAACATGAATACCAGTTAAAAATATTAATAATGAGAGCTACAGGCAAGGAACGTGCTGATTGTCAATTTATGGATTAGTAGTTTGGTTCATTAAATGGTGGAAAATGTCAGTCAGTGGTTCCCAAATCCAAAAAAAATTAAACTAAAATGCCTTTTTTGACAGAACCAACAACCCATAGATCAGTTTACCATCATAGAACTATAAAGAACCCAGAAATAAACAGATTTAAGAAGCTTGAACCAGATGTGTCGACATTTACTTCTTAAAACTAGTTGATTAATGTGGTATTGAACAACTAATCATTGCAGCTCCATCTATAAGAATAAAGAGGTGATAAGATAACGAGTGAAGTACTGCATTGGTATCACAGCTGCAACAATTAGTCAGTTAATCAATCAATCGCTAATAGATTAATTACCAACTATTTTGATGAACGTTTAATCGATCAGTCATTTTTACTGATAAATGTCCAGATTCTCTGGTTCCAGCTTCTGTTCTCTGATTATTTCCTGGTTTCTTTATTCTTCTATAATAGTAAACTGATGATCTTTGGGTTGTGGACAAAAAAAGACATTTTAGCTTCAATCTGCAGCTTTAGAAACACTGATCAACATTTTACACCATTAATGAACCAAACTGCTTAATTGACTATGAATAGAGGCTCTGCTGTTGTTTATCAGAATAATCACAACATTCCTGGTGATCAGATGTGAGCAAAAACACACAAAACTATTTCATTCTCTAGATGTGGACACTAAAAGGATTTAACGCTGGTTTCTTCTGGGGCAGTTCTCATATTTTCTGCCGTTTCACTAAAATAAAAAGGTAGTGAGCACCATTACTGGGCCCTGGTGAAGGACGTATTGTGGTTTATGGAAATGAAAGAACATGAGGAGCCCAGCTTTGATAGAAACACCACTACCCCCCACTACTAGTCCACCAACGAGTGGGAGGAGACGGCGGCGGGCGTGGCGTCACACACACACACAGACACACAGAGACACACACACACACACACACACACACACACACACACACACACACACACAACGCTGTGATCAGGCCAGATTATCTATTAGAATACATTAACATGTCAATAGGCCATCACAGCTGAGAGCTGCACAAAGAGCAGGGAAAGAAGAAGAGGGGGCTTTGAACCCTCCGGATGAAACACACACACAACCAGTCACACACACACACAACCACAACCAGTCACTCTCACACACACACACACACACACACACACACACACACACACACACACACACACACACACAATTAGCCACTCCCTCTGAACTGAACACACTCAATTATTTAGAGGCATTAGATGCGTGTACATTTATTGCTAAAAGAAAACGTCTGATCATGTGACTGTTTTGCTGAACATGGATTTACATACGGTTCTTTTTTCTGATTAAATGGTAAATTACACAGAGTTATAACGGAAAAAAAAGTCTCTGAACTGGAGCTGTAACCAACGACTATTTTGATAGTTGATCAATCGATTGATCAGTGTTTGTCAAAGCTGCAGATTGAAGCTAAAATGTCTTTTTTTGTCCACAACCCAAAGATCATCAGTTTACTATTATAGAAGAATAAAGAAACCAGGAAATAATCAGAGAACAGAAGCTGAACCAGAGAATCTGGACATTTATCATTAAAAAATGACTAGATGGAGGTTCATGTAATATTTACCAACTAATTGATTAATCATTGCCGTTGTATTTAGAACCATCTAACACACAGACTAAGCAGAAATGTAATATAAAATAATATTACTATATATTTCAGTCAAAATGAGGATTAATCAGATATCTGGATGAACCATGGGTTTGAGTCATTTTTAAAGATAAATGTCCAAATTCTCTGGATCCAGCTTCTCTTCTGATTATTTCCTGGTTTATTCTTCTTATCGGGTTGTTTTTAACGTCATAGTAGAAACCCAACCCAAATAATCAACTATTCATTGCAGTTTCTAATCACTCTGAGACAACGCGTCTGCGTTTTGACGTAGAAGCTGCTGAACGGAAGCAGCAGCTTGATCTTTGCTTTTTTTTGCCTTTTCAGACAAACTGTGCTGAATGTGTCCTGTCACTGATTAACTCAGGCAAACACTCCTCCAACACTGATTCCACAGACTCAATCAGTGGAAAAGTGGCTGATAATGGTCCAACGGTGCCAGCGATTCAGGGACGGGGTTCTACCCCCCCAGACCGGGTCCAGAGGCCTGGACCCGAGGCCAGACGATCCAGGCTGGTTAAAGGCTGCTATGTTACTAAAGAAACAGACCGTTTAAAGTCCAGTTTACACTGGATGGAATCTGGTGTCAAACCTGATAGAAAAAAGGACGTATTTATTGGATAAAGGCCATTAAAGTGCTGGAATGCAGCGTTTTTGACAGCATCCATTTCCTCAGAGATAATGTTATAATCCAATAGAAATACTCAGAGACACTGATTTTAATGGGAGATGCTTTGCTACGAGAAAATCTCTTTATTCCACCTATTTTAGATAAGATCAGTTGTTATTCAAAGAGCAAATGCATGAACATTACACCAAGTTTATTCCAGATAAAATGATGTTCTCACTATGATCTACAGCTGTATTTTATTTATTTTACTCTAGTTTCGCTGTTACAGCTAGAAACTAAAAGCTAAGCTTCTGACAGAGTCAAACTCTTTAGAAACCGTTCTATAAAGTCCATTAAACATTCATTTAAACCAAACAGGATCCTTTAGCACAGTAAGACTAAGAGTTGGGGTTTTAGCAGTAAAAATAAAGACAGAATATTAAGTAGAAAAAGAAAATGAGACTTTAATACTTCACATAACCGATAAAAACGTTACCCAATTATTTCTGGTCTCACAACAATTAAAAAACCAAAACCAGCACTGGCTGTAATAAAAATAGTGAATAAAAATAACAGGAGGCTGGATGTTCCTTCCATACGGTTCTCTGCTAGAGAAAAGTAAGATCTGCACACGGTGATGAGCAGGTGTCATCTCTGTTTGAACCTGACACCAAAGACGATGGAGTCATCTGGAATCACAAACAGCTGCATGACATGTGCAGACAGGCAGAGCCTGAAGGAAGCATGGTGACGTGGCAACAACAGGCTTTGGTGTGGGATTTACTATGAAAACAATTAAATGTGGGTAAAATAACTACTGTAACAGCAGGTTAGAACCACCTGGTTTTTGTCCAGACCAACAGTCCACAACCCAAAGATCATCAGTTTACTATTAAAGAATAAAGAAACCAGAAAATAATCAGAGAACAGAAGCTGGAACCAGAGAATCTGGACATTTACTTATTAAAAAACGACTCCATGCATTAGTTGTATATGAAAATATTTGTAGATCAATGTGATAGTTGGTAAATAATCAATTAATCACTAATTGCTATAGTTATAATTTATGCTTAAAAATCACAATCAAAATCAAATCAAGGATGACATCATCATCAAAACAATTACAGGGAACTAATCGTTATTCAACTATTTGATCAATCGACTAATCCTGACTTCACTTCTGGCCAGTTTGGTATGAAACCAATATTCAGAGAATCTTAAATTTACAGCCACTAATTAAAACATTTTGAGAAAAAAAACGTTGGGAAACACTGACATTTTTCACCTTTTTATAAACAACTAATCACTTCAATGATCGATTATTCAAAATAGTTTTTAGCTGCAGCTCAAATCATGATGTTTTATAATAGAAACCAAATAAAGACAAACTACAGAGTGTCCAGTCTCACTGGTTATATTTTAATGATGAACCCTGTGACCCACCTTTGCTCTGGGGGGGGTTCTGGGTGCGGTCCCGGAGGATGTTGATCTGGTGCACAGCTCCGAACGGCTCAAACAACTCCTTGAGTTCCGTTTCCGACCAGGCCCGCGGGATCTGGCCCACGAACATCTTGATGGAGTCCAGGTCGGGCTGGTCCAGGTGCTCCAGCGACCCGTTCATCTTGCTGCCGTTCCCGTTGCTGGAACGAGAGACAAAACCTGCAGGTGAGTAGGTAGAAACCCTTAAACCTGCAGGAGAGTAGGTAGAAACCCTTAAACCTGCAGGAGAGTAGGTAGAAACCCTTAAACCTGCAGCTGAGGAGGTAGAAACCCTTAAACCTGCAGGAGAGTAGAAACCCTTAAACCTGCAGCTGAGTAGAAACCCTTAAACCTGCAGGTGAGTAGGTAGAAACCCTTAAACCTGCAGGTGAGTAGGTAGAAACCCTTAAACCTGCAGGTGAGTAGAAACCCTTAAACCTGCAGGTGAGTAGAAACCCTTAAACCTGCAGCCGAGTAGAAACCCTTAAACCTGCAGCAGAGTAGAAACCCTTAAACCTGCAGCAGAGTAGAAACCCTCAAACCTGCAGCAGAGTAGAAACCCTCAAACCTGCAGCGGAGTAGAAACCCTCAAACCTGCAGCGGAGTAGAAACCCTTAAACCTGCAGCGGAGTAGAAACCCTTAAACCTGCAGCAGAGTAGAAACCCTCAAACCTGCAGCCGAGTAGAAACCCTCAAACCTGCAGCCGAGTAGAAACCCTCAAACCTGCAGCCGAGTAGAAACCCTCAAACCTGCAGCCGAGTAGAAACCCTCAAACCTGCAGCGGAGTAGAAACCCTTAAACCTGCAGCGGAGTAGAAACCCTTAAACCTGCAGCGGAGTAGAAACCCTTAAACCTGCAGCAGAGTAGAAACCCTTAAACCTGCAGCAGAGTAGAAACCCTTAAACCTGCAGCAACAGTTTCATTACCTTCGTAGCGTATAATTGATTCTGAGCCACCTGGAGTTAGTCTGATTTTCCTCTTTTAGCTCTGTTTAAGTTTCTAACATCCTGAAGGGAATATTTGTCTCTAGACTTTTCAGTCAACTTTTGAATTGTCTATTTGCGGTTTAATTATTTATATTTTTGCAGAACAGGTTTTTCAGAGCGTTTGACGACAGATGAACACTTATTGCATCAGAAACAACAGACACAGCGTTAATAATAAAACAACGAAGCTGCTCAGAGTCAGAATCGGTGCTTAGTGCGAGTAAAAGGGTTTTTACTGCGTCTCTACCATCATGAAGCTGAAATGCCCCAAGAATTATTTTTAAAAGAAAAAGAGAGATCCAATTATTGCGATATATCTGCTAGAACAGTGGAGTTTTTTAAAGGTCTCATCACATGAGGGAAAGCTCCAGTTGTGACGACAAACATAATGAACGGTAACAGGAGTCATGTGAAGGCCAGATGTGTTCTTTCATGTGGGTCCTCAGAAATAAAAAAGGACGTATTTATTGGATAAAGGCCATTAAAGTGCTGGAATGCAGCGTTTTTGACAGCATCCATTTCCTCAGAGATGATGTTATAATCCAATAGAAATACTCAGACACTGATTTTAATGGGAGATGCTTTGCTACGAGAAAATCTCTTTATTCCACCTATTTTAGATAAGATCTGTTGTTATTCAAAGAGCAAATGCATGAACATTACACCAAGTTTATTCCAAATAAAATGATGCGCTCACTATGATCTACAGCTGTATTTTATTTATTTTACTCTAGTTTCGCTGTTACAGCTAGAAACTAAAAACTAAACTAAACAGTAAGAATAAAACCTGGGGTTTCAGCAGCAAAATAAAGACATTATTAACAGAAAAAGAAAAATGATAAAAACTTTACCCAATTATTTCTGACAATTTCCACATGTGACTTATTTAACCTAATCAGTGAGTTTGATTGTGATTGATTATTACTGCATATGTGTGTGTGTGTGTGTGAGACTACTCGTCAAATCAAATTTAAATGAGACTAATGTTAATCAAACATGCTCAGATATATTTTTATTTCCAATCAGACTCAACATTATGAGTGACTCTGAATCAGAGCTACAACCAACAATGGAGATGACACACACACACACACACACATCTAATATGTTCTAATCAATAAAGAACATGGATATAAATGTTTCACATCAGTGGATGATGAGGATTATTGATGAGGTTTATTTATTTCTAACAACCACCATAATATAAAAGGCTGAATGTGACTACTATATTAAATTAAAGGTGATTAGTGGTTTGTCTGTTAAATGACAGGTTGTTTGATTCAATTCATTTTATATGTTCAGCCCAGAATCACAAATCACAGATTTGCCCCAATGTTCTTTAGTTTGTACAACAGCAACAACATCCCCTGTCCTTAGAGCCTCACATCTACAAGGTAAAACTCTAAAAACAGAAGAACCTCAGGAAGAGAAACAGAGGAGGATCCCTCTTCAGGACGGACAGGCTGCAGTAGATGATGTGTGCAGGTGGAAACATTACAGGGAAAACTGGACATTAGATTCAATTATCTTTAAATTAAAAAAACAAAAAGAGAGATCCAATTATTGTGATATATCTGCTAGAACACTGGAGTTTTTAAAACGTCTCATCACATGAGGGAAAGTTCCAGTTCTAACGACAAACATAATCAATGATTGATTCATAAATGATCAATAGAACCAAAGTTTATGAGTCAAGGAGAAGGCAGCATTGTTTCTTTTGTTTTAACATAAACCCTGAGTGACGGTATTTTCTGATCGTATTGATCTGTATGATCTAGTTTTACTGTCCAGACTGGAAGCTGCAGACCCAGGAGAAAAGTCAAACGGATGTAAAAGTCATTCAACACAGACCTCTGGACGCGAGCCATCCATCTCCTACAGATGGAGCCGAGCCGCTCGGCAGAAACGCCCAACTCCTTCAGCGACTTCAGCGACATGCTAACAGCTCGTTCCTCCACCGCTTCTGAAAATCCACCTCGGCTTGAGCTGGTTTTTATTAGCCGTCAACGCGCAAAAAAACAAGAAAGCCCCAAAACAAGGCTCCAGGAACAGAACCTTCCAGGAGAACAGAACCGTCCAGGAGAACAGAACCGTCCAGGAGAACAGAACCGTCCAGGAGAACAGAACCGTCCAGGAGAACAGAACCGTCCAGGAGAACAGAACCGTCCAGGCACCTCGCGTGTTCCCTGCATCAGCTCCTCCGGCCCGTTGGCGATGGTACAGACTAAACCTACGGATCATTCGCCCCCCGCGGGGGAACAATCACGTATTGTTTCCTCCACGCCGGGTTCAGCACAATGGGCCGAGTCACCGAGACGCCTCCGACCCGGCGAGGCCACGTCGGGTCGGTTTCATGGTGGCGTTCAGCTGAGAAGCCTCAGATGTTATTAATGAAAACTACACCTAGAACCTCACTGTAAAGGAAAATATTTAACCCCCTTATATTCATTCAGCCTCTGTAGCTGTACCAGATAAATTAAATAAACTCCCCATGAAAAATGTAATTAGTGTAAATACTGGAAAAGTTGTTTTTATAACTGGCAACTAAAGCAATAACTGATTTAATTGACTGGAAATGACTTTATTTTATAGAATTATTTTATAGAGCTGCAGCTTGCATCTACTCAATTAATCCATTAGTTGATTGGTTCATTAAATGATCAGTGTTTTTCAAAGCTGAAGATTGAACCTGTTATAAAGAATAAAGAAACCAGAAATAAGAGAAGCCAGAACCAGAGAATTTGGACAACTAAAATTACTCAAATTCATCAATTATCAAAATAGTTGGAGATTAATGTGATATTTAGCCAATAACCTATTTCATTTTATTCATATAACATTTAAAATGACTCCTGATTGGTTAAAGTGCTGAACATGTATAAATAACTAAAAACAGAAAAAGCAATAAAATGCTGAGATAAAAATATTTGTATTAAAAATAACTCAAATCGAATAATATTAATTGTTGGAGCTCTTTCTCGGTTTACACCATCCATCTTTATAGAACTGTGGCTAAACCTCTTCATTCTCTACATTAAACAGGGCTGCAGCCAATTACTGTTTAGCCTGCTAATTAATTGATTTTAGTTATTTAATAGGGTGATGTGAAATGGCAACCAGTTCAGTCTAAAATGTCCTAAACGATCAGTTTACTCTTCTAGAAGAATAAAGCAGATGAGGCTCATACTGGACCGTATGAAGGAGGTGGGGCAGCCTCCATCGGCTGTTTTACGGCCTGTTCTACAGCGTTGTTAACTCGCCACGCGGCTATAACCGTCCGTGTTAACGCCGCCCATCCCCCCAGACGGCCGGCAGCAGCTGACCGCGGGTCGGAACCAGAGCCGCCGCAGTTGGCGCTCGCTGCCGTCGGGCCGTAAAAGAACAGGTGATTTATCTGGACGCGCGTGCTCTGACCGCCCAGCTATGCCGGCGACACCTCGCCGTGCCCGTAATAGAAGGAGCGGCCAAGTCGCAGCGATTCTGAAAGCTCAGCGGTTTCAGCGTTTTGGACGTTCGTCATCTCTGTGGGCCCGAGGGGGGGTCAACATGGCTGTTTATGATCCTGCTGCCAGGACCACGACCCACGCTGCTCTGGACCGGAATTCACCTCCGATCCAGACCAACAGTCCACGAGTTTACCGTTATAAAGGAAAAAAGAAACCAGGAAAAAATCTGAACAGAAGCTGGAACCAGAGGATCTGGACATTTCATCAGTAAAACAGCTCCATGCATGAATTGTTTATGAAAATAGTTGTAGATTAACGTGATAGTTGGTAAAGAATCAATGAATCACTAATTGCTATAGTTATATTTTAGCTAATGCTTAGAGGAGCCATTGGCAGTCTGAGCTGATTCTACATTTCATAACATCTGACAGCTGTCAGCAAGGAGCAGCAACGTCTGTGTCCACCTCCGTCTCTCTCTGTGCTTCCAGGAAGTAAAAGAAAAAGAGGCAGAATACGATGTGACAGGATGGATCAGGTTTAACAAACACTTCCAATAAAACTGTTTCTGACAACTTAAGGCTGACAACAGAAAACAGGAGGATTTAAGTGTTTGCAGCAGAAACACAAACAGCACCAAACCTCGTTAGATTTCCAGTAGAAAAACAAAACGCTCTTTAACCTCCAATCAGCACTGTTGTGTTTCTGATAGCGACTCATCCAGATATTTTTCCTCAGATCCTGCTGACCTCAGGTCGTGTTCAACCAGCCAATCAACGGGCAGCGTGTTAACAGGACCCGCCCCATTACCCCCGTAATCACGCCGTTAGATATCAGAGCAAACGGACTGGGGCTCAGACAGGAAGTTAAATGTTCAGGTGGAGGTTAACGGGCAGCAGCACCTGAAACCTCGTTAAGAGCAGCAATTACACCTGATTAATGTCACCCATTATCCAACCTGTGGTAGGAACCAGGACGTTTAATTAATACAAAACATGCATTATTAATGCTTCCAGTTCATGATTCTTTCTGTGACTGGGCCCAAAAAAGTAACTACGCTGTCAAAGACGGCTCGTAGTGGATCAATCCGTCTATTATTAAAAGGAATAATTGGTTGGTTCATTAAATGGTGAAAATGTCAATGTTTCCTAAAGATGAGATTAAACTTTTTTTTTGTCCAGAGCAACAGTCCACAATATAGAGATCATGAGTTTATTATAGAAATAAACCAGAAATTATTCAGATTTAAGAAGCTGGAGCCATTTAAACATTTTCTTCTTATATATTGCTCAAATCAATTATTAAATAGTTGATTAATGCAAAAGTAAATTATGTCCAGTCTGGTATCAAATCATTTAAATATCCTTACTATTATAAAAGCCCAGAAAATCTGATTTTCAGGGCTAGAACCAGAGAATTTGGACATTTTTTGTTTAAAAAAAAATATATGAAAACCGTCAGGGATTAATTTAAAAGTCTACAAGTGATTGACTAGTCATTGCAGCTCAGAGACTCCGTAGTTAACGCCACAGCGAGGCGTGAACACAGATTCACACACCGAAATAAAAATAAATGTCCAACAGTAAAGATCAGCACCAATCCAACAGAGAGCCTCCATCCAATCCATTACCCCCAGCAGACGCAGGATTGAACTTCACGCCACCACATAAAGAAGCGTGTAGGTCGCAGGTAGCGTGACCCCACCCGTTATTATCCCACTGACATTATGCTAATTGCTACCCACCTCCATTATCAAGATCAGCTCCTTTTGCTGCTTAAAACACCACTTCAGTCCAGACTAAAACTAAAATTAATGATTTATTATTAAAACAATCAATTAGTTGATTGGTTCATTAAATGGTGGAAAATGTTGATCAGTGTTTTTCAAAGCTGAAGATTGAACCTGAAACTTTCTGAGCACATTGACATGATTTAAAGCATCATTCCATGTGGAAAACTCAGGTTTACTCATAAATTAGACTTTAGATCTGTAACTAATGACTATTCTGATAGTTGATTAATATTAATAAATAATTTGGTTCATCAAATGGTGTAAAATGTCAATTCTCAAAGTTGAAGATTGAACCTTAAATGTCTTTTTTTGTCCAGACCAACAGTCCACAACCCAAAGATCAGTTTCTTCTTAAACTCAAATTGCTTGTTCTTATAATAAGTGATAATATTAACTGTAATTAGTGAGCAGCAGATGATCAGCTCTTACATAACCAGTCCCACAGTATCTTGTTTGCTCTACTAGAATTCAACCTTCGATCCGTGCGGCCTCAGGTAGAACCTGAACTGTGATCCTCCAATGCTGAGTGTGGAGGTTCTGGTGGGTCCAGTCCTGTAATTAAGGCTGAACCCAGCCCAGGAACTGGTGACCGGGCCCGGATCAGAGCCCCGGTCCTCCCACCAGGACAAAAACACAAAATCTGGACCTCAGCGCCCCGTCCACATCTGGACGGGTCAGGATCCCGGCTGCTAAAGGCTCAGGTTAAGTCCTGACCGTCACTGTCAACCATCACAGGGATAAAATCAATCAAATCCATGTGGACCAGCACTAATCCATCACCTCGCTGTCACAGATAATCCCCCCAGCGTGTGAAGTATGGAAATCACCGTCAGGTTTTACAGCCAGAACACACGGCTTCAGCGTTTAGGAGAAAACACAACCGAGTTCCACCATACGATAGAGATAGACATGCTCAACAAATTCCTTGTTCTTTATCGTATTCTCTACTTTGTCTTTTTGCTGAAGTTATATGTTTGTGTGATGATTTGGGTTGTTTATTATATGAATATGCACACATATGTATATTATAATAATTGTATTTTCTTTAGTTTCACACGTCAAATGGATTTGTAGGGTTGCAACTAAGTGGTGAAATCTCACTTAAATCTGCAGAATATTATAAAACGTCCACATTATAATGTCCTGAATCTCAAAGTCATTTTTGTCTTCCACTCTCTGCATGGTAGAACAGTGGGTTTTATTGTATGTGTGTTTTGTTCTATAAACACTGGCCCAGGTTTTCTGATTGAGATTTCTTATTCCACAGAGAACTGCACACAACCTGTATTCAGAAACTCGAGCTTTGAAGTTGTGACATCACAAGCGTCAAAACCATTCAACTGGCCAATAAGAGAAGCTCATTAATATTAACGACCTGTATTAAATGTCCTGTTCAGCTATCTCTCTCTCTCTCTCTATATATATATATATATATATATATATATATATATATATATATATATATATATATATATATATATACACACACACACACACACACACACACATTTCTCAAAGATGATAATACTGTAAATCACATCACAGAAATACAAATGTACGATGTGAGAGCTTCTTTACTTTCATAAAACAAAGGAACGAAGAAATTCAGGAATTCAGGGAATGTTCAGCATTTCTGCTTTGAATCCAATTACTTTACATGATTCTTTTCCTCAGGCCAAAATAGATAAGACTTTAATCAGGTTTATCAAATGACGCTTCAGTTATAGATCACAGGACGTTGATGTGATTCGCACCGACCGCACAACAACATCCTGACAGAAAAAACACAACCAGGTACTCAGATACTGTACTGGAGTAAAAGTAGAAATACTGACATCAAGAAGTATTTAGCCAGCAAGTAGTCCTGAACTGAGAAGTACAGGATGTATTTATGTATTAAAAGTACAGTTATTATACTACTTGTTTCTCTAAAGTAGAATAGGTAGTACAAGTACTTCAGAAGTGCACTTGAGTACGTTGCCTGTGTAAATGTACAACAACAACTGTTGGATTGTCTCGTCCTTGAGAGCAGGGCCATGAAATCTAAAGGACAAGGCCCCGGTTTGTTGGAGATAGAACTCAGGAAAAAGTGTAAAACATCTAAATGTTGAACAGTCCTGCAGTGAGAGGCGTGTGTGGGTCGGAGGAGCGTCTTTGTCCCAGAATCAGCCGACGTTACGTCCAGAAAAGGACGACGTTTTAATCACGAACCTCTGAGCTCGCTGGGGACGCTAAAAAGGAGTTTTTAATCATTAAATGCACCAGTATTGTTTTTAACCAATGTGAAGTCAATTTTAGATTTGTGTAGATTAGTGTATATTTCCCACAGCGAGCTCAGAGGTTCATGTTTAAATCCACTGTTTGAAATCTGGCAAATACTATGATGTAGTACTGTTACTAAAAACTGGTTAACATCGATAAACCAAATAAAAAGATTATGTTTTTAGTGATTAAAATAGTATATTACAGAAGTAAAGCAGCAAAATAAACTAGAAGTATAACTAACTATGAACTAAAGAACAGTCTGTATGAGGATTCTTACCTCTAATACTTTAAATACTCTCAGCTGATAATACTTATGACCCTTATTCGAGTAAGATGTTCAAATGCAGTACTTGTACTTGTTGTCAAGTACTTCTTGATGACACTAGTTCTGCTTTTACTTGTGTAGAGCATCTGATCTGCTGGTCCACAGCTGGTTCGTGTCTGTTCCTTCCTTGTTTATGTGGCCCTGTCACAAGATTTCCATTAATGGCTCAATAATGAAGCGAACCACGTGTTTTCTGGCGTTAAGTAAGCACTCAGCGTTCAACATGGACGGAGCTAACGCTGCTAGCCGCCTGGAGGCTAACACACACACACACACACACACACACACACACACAAGCAGAACTAGAACATGTTTCCAAATTAAAAACAACCAACATAACAATCACTATTAGCTCAAAAACCAGACATTCTATCGCTTATTTTCACGCCGCCGCTTCCCTGTAAAAGGTTGAACACGTACCGTCCACAACTCGGTGAATTGTTGTCGCCTAAAGAAGCGAACTGAAGCTCAGGAAAAGCTCAGTAAAAACAGGTTGTTTGGGACTAAATTCCACTCGGTGGGTTCGTTTTCCGTCGGCTCGGTGCCGTTTTTTTCGTGGACTGATACCGAAACCGTGTGATCTCCGGAAGCACAGACCGCATATGAGACTCCGCACTTCGGAGACTTCGCGTTACCGCTCTGCGTTTTATAGGCTCCGTTCGTTTGGCCGCTGCTTTCCCCCTAAATGGACCATTTAAACCTTAAAACACGTTCTTACCTGAAAGCCACAGTTGTTGCCCGCCACTACGGGTTGTTCCTTTTCTTTAGTCTTGCGTATGTTTTAAATTAAAAAACGTGTTTTTATCTTCCTCGAACTATGGCTTCGGAGCGTCGATGTTTGTCCTGCTCCATAGCGCCCCCACCTACACTTCACTATGCAGCAGAACACCCCGGCAGAATGTTGAGGAAAATGCAAAATAAATCGTATTTTAATAGAAAAATAAGACATTAAGAGAAAATAAAAACCCCGTCGGGACAGACAGCAATATTGACTATAAGTCGAGCCCGGTAATAGATTATTGTCTGTAGGAGAAAAGCAGAAGCGAAAAATAAAATCAGAAACTATGTCATTTCAGAGCGGTAAAAACGAGACTCTCCAAAGCGCCTCTAATGCTTTCGCGGATCACACGTTTCGGTATCAATCCAAGAAAAAAGGAATCGATGAAACAACCACGCAGGGCGTATTCTGTTATTATCCGCACCGGCACGACCCGCGTTAACCATCGTCGTTAAACTTGCGATTAAATCATGAATATATAAAATATAAATTCTTTACAATTAGTTCTGATATACCGCCAGGAAGGACAACACCAGTGTCTTTAAATTCAGCACGTTTTTTAAAATGTGTAAACATATCGGAAGAAGCAGGAATTAAATAAACGAAGCCATTGTCTCATTTCACACGGCTAGAGTTGGGACTCCAGAGTGAGGCGGCTACGGAAGCACATGTCACTTGACTGTTGCAGCGCGCCGATAGCAAAACGCGTTCAGTTCCCCTGACTTCAGTAGTTCAGTTAGGATAACACCCATGCGTGTTTTAAACATGTATTTAATTTACTTATATCGTGGTTAAATAACGTGCTGTTTAAGTTAATCAAACTAGCACCAACTCCTGTTTGCTTAGCGGCGTTAGCACTCCCCAGTTATGCTAACGTTAGCTAACTCGCCCTAAACCTGTTTCATCTCTGCAAACAAAACACGAAAAGGAGAGAGGGCTTGTTGATCGATACCGGATCGATATTCGGATTTCTTACTTACATTGTGTCGTTTGACGTCAATAACCGACTTTCGGTCAGAGGGAGGAATTCCAGGTTGTAAGCAGAAGTCATGCTCAAAACAAAAAAAACGACGTCTAAAAAAAATCGAACAATGAGTCCGAGCCGCTCGCGAAGAAGCTTCAACTCCTGCGAGACGTCGAAGGAGACGAAGCGGAGCAGGTGCAGGGGGGGGCGGCTTCAGTAGAGGAGAGGACCCGGGCTGAGAGGGGCTCCGATCCGACCTGATCCGATCCGCCTTAGTCCTCCTTCCTAGTTTCTCCTCGTTCGTTGCTGGACTGAAATAAATCAGACTGAGCTGCAGCAGAATAGGGGCGTGGCCTCCTGCTGCTCCACACGACTGCTGCTGCTAACACTGGTGTTAATGCTGCTGCTGCTAACACTGATGTTAATGCTGCTGCTGCTAACACTGATGTTAACACTGCTAATGCTGCTGCTGCTAACACTGATGTTAATGCTGCTGCTGCTAACACTGATGTTAATGCTGCTGCTGCTAACACTGATGTTAACACTGCTAATGCTGCTGCTGCTAACACTGATGTTAACACTGCCAACACTGCTGCTGCTAACACTGATGTTAACACTGCTAATGCTGCTGCTGCTAACACTGATGTTAACACTGCTAATGCTGCTGCTGCTAACACTGATGTTAATGCTGCTAACACTGCTGCTGCTAACACTGGTGTTAATGCTGCTGCTGCTAACACTGATGTTAATGCTGCTGCTAACACTGCTATTATTGCTGCTGCTAACACTGCTATTATTGCTGCTGCTGCTAATACTGCTGTTACTGCCGCTGCTAACACTGTTAATGCTGCTGCCAACGCTGATGTTAACACTGCTGCTGCTAACACTGCTAATGGTGCTAACGCTAATTGCTAATGTTTGTGTTGCTGTTAGTGCTGCTGCTAACACTGCTGCTAATGCTGACGCTAACACTGCTGTTACTGCTGCTGCTAACACTGATGTTAACACTGTTAATGCTGCTGCTATCACTGCTGTTAATGCTGCTGCTAACACTGCTGTTAATGCTGCTGCTATCACTGCTGTTAATGCTGCTGCTAACACTGCTGTTACTGTGACTGCTAATGCTTCCACAAATCAAGTTTGCACAAATCATACCCAATGATAACCAATCAATCAACGTCAGTAATTAACGTAATAGGTGGCAATTAATCAATCGATTAATTGTTACTCATCTAATCACAAAGCTAATGAAATGCTAAATGTCCTAACCCTAACATCCTTTTGTTTCTATTATTTATTGTCTTTTCCTTGTATGTTGTTTTTAATTTATATAGGAAATGTCGTATTTGGCTGTAAACTGACTGAAGTTTAATTAAAGTTTGTAAAAACAAAGTCTCCATCGGACAAACAGGTGTCGCTCTACTTATAGTCTATGATGTTTAATCTGCTAAGTGGCCTAGGTCGTGTATTTAATGATTCATTCTGTAGCGTCTGTCAAAAAAAAATAAAGAAAAAAAGAACAGAAAATTCCATGATTCTGTGGAGGAGTCAAGGATTTAATGTTCATGATTAGAGAGCCAATTAAAATGTTCAAATATAGCAGCCAGGTCATTAGCATCGTTAGGATAAGGCTAATAAGGCTAATTAGGCTGCTGCCAGGCTGGACTCTAAATTAGCTACCTGGTTTCTTTTTTCTTAATTGATTGAATTAATTGATTAAGCAAATAATGCGTGAGTGTGTGAATAGTGTGAACTGTTAGTGGAGTGATTGATAGGTTTGTCTTATTGATTAGTGGATTTTTGTGCATTGAATTAGTTTAATCCTGAACTACTATGAGCATTTTTATGGTAAAACTGTAGATTCAAAAAAGGCCTGTCTGCACTATTTCATTTATTGGTTTTTCAATAAAATCTTTTTGAAAATTAGTCAAATAGTTGATAAATTGAGTATAAGAAGTATAGTTGAGGACAGACTTGAGGTAGATTTTACAGAATTTTATTATGTTTTTTATTGTGTTTTTTTACACTGTGCGTTAACATCTGATGAACTTTAAATGTAAAAAGAGGATGATCTGATTTTTAAATGAGGAAAACTACAATTTGACTGTTTTTTCAATAAAATTGACTTGAAAATGAGTCAATAGATGATAAATGATTTTTTCTAGTATGCTAAATATATTATTATAGTACAGCATGTATTTTTAGTCTTTTTTCACATTGTGTATTAGCCTGTCGATGATGATATTATTCAATCATTTTTTTGACCTGCCCGATGGAAATTAGCCCAGAGGCTAAATCTGACATATTTATATTTGATTCTAAACGTTCATTAGCACGTTCACATTCCTGGTTAAAACTGTAGATTTAAATTGGAGGAACTGCATTTTCTGCAGAATGTGGAAAACTCAAATTGTCTTGATTTGGTGATGAAATCAGTTGAATAGTCGTCAGGTTAAAGACCTTATTTAATATGTAAAGTATAATACTATGGTGCAACATGACATTTTATACTTTGTACTATGTATTACCTTCATCGTTTTATGGACCTGCCTGATGTAAATTAGGTTAAATTTCATCCTAAATGTTCATTACCATCGACTCTGTCCCTGTCGCAAATAAAACAAACAAACCATAAATCTCTTCTAATGAGATAGTGAGAGGATTAAAACACTTTCTGTGCCCTCAGTGCTGTTTTCCCGGGGGTCAGAGGTCACGGTCTCCTTTGTGTTTCCCTGGGGGGTTGGGGGGGCGTTTTCTTTTGTTAAAGCGGACTCGCTGGGCGAGGCCTCCGATCTTTGGGGGATGAAGCGTCGTTGCTGCCTGCTCCTCAGCAGCCGCAAACCAGCCCCCAAAAATATTATTCATAGCGAGTGTTGGAGAAACATCCTATTTATGGAATCCACTTAATCCTCGTATCCATGGCGATTTGAAGGCGCCCCGGCTCTGTGTTAAACGGGTTTCGTGCGCACACAATGGGAATCCGCGACCCATTTCTCGCAAAACACGGAGGACGGCGGCTGAGCTCACTCTGGAACACACATTACCATTAAAGCTGGAGGGGGGGCACGCTATTAAAAAAAGAAGTAGTCTGAACCTCCCCGGAGAATCAGGTTTCATTAAGATGGAGGAAGGAGAGAATGGAATCATGTCATCCGTCTGCAGCCTGTCTTCCCCTTTTGACTCAATTAGGTCTCGGGGGAGATTATTGAATAGATTTGTCATAACAGGAGCAGGATTCCTGTGAAGAGCCGCTCCAGTTTCCCTCATGTAGGAAACATACAGGTCACACACACACAACATGCCATCACACTCACTTCTACACATATATGTGTATATACCGTATTTTCACGACCATAAGGCACCATACTAAGTACTGTCTCTACTGTCTCAGTTCTGTGTGTCATTACTGTATTTAACACACACATAAGGAACCTAACTATAGGGGAGGGTTAATATACATGAATACATATATACAGAAATAGAGCAGGAGCTAAACTGAGTTTGGTTGTGTTTTATTTAAGTATTGATTACAGAGTACTAACATTTTTTAATCATCATGGTAAAACACACGGATAAAACAAGCACACAAGTGTGTGTATTTAAAAATAGAGCGGGGTAATGTCATCAATCAAACCATCAAAGTCCTCATCCTCTGTTTCTGATTCCAACAGCAGCTAAATCTCCATCAAACATGCCAGCTTCACTTTCTTCACCATCAGAGTCACTTTCCTCTAAATGATGCGTTATAATCCGCTGGAAGTTGCTGCGCTACCGTAGTCCTGGTCTGGATGGAGAAATGGACGGAAATGTTTAATTTCCATTTCTCCTGCTGCTTTACTGCTTTTAGTGGAATGGTGACGTCAGAACGCTTCTCCCACTCTCTCTTTGCTCTGTGATCCACTGATCCAGTCTCTGCTCTGTGATCCACTGATCCAGTCTCTGCTCTGTGATGCACTGATCCAGTCTTTCCTCCAACTCGTACCACCTGTCTTATGTCTTAAACTCAGCTGTGTAGCTGATTTCCTTCAGTTTAAACTGTGCTTTATCAGCGTGTCTCTTTACCATTTTCAGGTTGTTAAAACAACGATGTTCTGCATAACGCACATCCCCGTTATTTTATCTACAATCCATGCCCACACTTCCCCTACATACACACATAGGGAGCACCAACATTTTGAAGGAAATATAAGACTTTAATGTGGCCTTATAGTCGTGAAAATACGGTATAGGTTGTATATCTGCGTTGAAGTGGATTTCAGAGGCCTGCTTGCTGCTGCTTCTAATACTCTAATCTCAGATTATTCCTGCTGCAAATCCTGTCATAATCCTACACATGTACCATGTTTTTTAACGGTTTCTCAGTCACTGGGTCGTCGATTCAAGACGAAACTGAGCGTCGTGAGGTTTAGCAAAAAAAAAAAAAAACCTTGAACAAACGAGGCCACGTCGCGTCTCTCCCAGAACTTGATGCAACTCTCTCCTCTTCCTGGCGCTGCCGCTCGTTTTTGCAGAATGGCGACGAAACCAGAGGGCTCCTCTCAAAATGGAGAGAGGAACTTATCCCTTCAAGAGGAAAAATCTACTGTGTCAAGATGTAATAAAGCAGACGTGATAACGCCCCCTTATCAGGGTGCAACGAAACGTATGCAAATCCCACCATAGCGGATGTAAATGTTGCTGCTTGTTCTTTTTAAACCCGTTAAAACCCAAGGCTCCAGGATACGGTGCAGCAGGAACCATGAGGCCGAGGCACGGTGTGAAGTAATAATACAATACAACAGGACTGCGGTTAGCACAAATATGAGATTTTTTGTGATATTCCAGTTTTCATTTGCTCTGTCACAGCATCACAAATAGATTCTGATGCTTCTGTCTTCACCTACATGCTGTAATAATAACAATAATAATAATAATAATAATAGTAAATTTTATATTGAAAACGCTTTTCATTCAAGGTGCTACAGGTAAAAAAAAGTAAAGAAAACAGGAAACAAAAAATGGGCTGTAGACTTCTTTTGAATTCAGGTTTCTTTGTGATTGTAGAGATATTCCTAATTTATTCATCATTGATATCATTTGTTGTGAAATAATAATGATGATAATTTCCACGAATCCAATCATAGGTTTAGGTTTGTCTTTCTTTTCTTAGCGATTCAGACAAAGCACTGCATCATTATTTTTGAACTTTGAGGTGAATTAAATCACTGGATTTTTTTTTTCTGTTTTCGATGCACAAGCTGATTGAAGATGAGATTGATGCTTCTGGGGTTTCACACACAAAACACACACACACACACACAATAGCAACAAAAAGCCCCCCCCCAGAAGATGCAGGTCCTGGTTTGACAGCGTGATGGGAACATTACAAAGCCTACACGACAACATCCAGGACACAGACAAAGATGTGAGTGGTGGAGGGCCGGAGCCCCCACAAAGACATGAGTGGTGGGGGGCCGGAGCCCCGCGTACCTCATGGCCAGGTCCTCGTTCCTGGCTGCAGGGGGGGGCGGGCAGCGCATGCTGTTGGCATACAAACTCTGCACCAGGGCCAGCTCGGAGGAGTGCTCCAACATCGGTGCTCCGGACGACCAAAATCCAAACGCTGCAAAACACACACTTCCTCCTCTTGCCTGTTACTCCCTGTGTGTGTGTGTGTGTGTGTGTGTGTGTGTCTTTCTCTCTGATTCCTCCTCCGTCTCCTGCCTGCCTTCCTCCCTTTTCTTTCTTTCTCTCTGGCTGGTTTGGGTGCAGCAGAGCGTCGCCCCCCCTCCGCTGCCTGGCGTGGCTGAAATAATCTGATCTGACAGACGCTCGTAGCCTCGTGTTGTTGGAGCCGCCTGCAGCAGCCTGGGAGCAGCTCTGCAAACGTTAAATTCTGTTATGACAACATAGATTATTAAATTCATCATACTTTTGGTTTTTAATTGGATTTCACTTATTTTTTTAAGTAGATTGCACTTATATTATCCTCAACTAATTTTACACATAACTAATTGTACATTTGTTTTTTTTTATTTTTTAGCAGCAACACCCACACTGAAAAAAATATTTTGTTTGTTTCATGTCAAGTGCTTGCATGAAATTCATTTCATCTAAGTCTCTCTCTCTCTCTCTCTCTCTCTCTCTCTCTATATATATATATATATATATATATATATAAATATATATATATTTATATGGTCTTACTAGTGAGAGATATGTACAAACTGACTGGTCTGGACATTTTGGGTTTACTGATCAACATTTTTCACCATTTAATGAACCAAACTACTTGATAGATCAATGGACCATCAGAATAGTTGTTAGTTGCAGCTCTGCATATAAACATAAAGACATGAATACGTGCTAAATGGGAACAGATTTCTGCAGTAAATTTTTACTGCACTTTGGTACTGAAATACCCGCAGCGTTTGTAAATTGAATTTAAGTGTGTGTGTAAGTGTGTTATGGGCCCACCTGTGTAAAGTATATCAGAGCATAATGTTCTATACTCATGTGATTCTGCAGCAGAATCCAGGCCAGCGAGACGATGCCTGCACATTCCACTTTAATAAAGCAGAAGCCAGGATCATTAACAGAATCCAGAGCTTTAACAGCCTCTTTTATCACAAGACGCTGAGCTGTGTCCACTGCATCTCATTTACATGGAACTAAGCTCATTTGCCTGTGAATATTATTTGTGAGACGGGTTGAAGCTTCTCTAAAAATTCCCTCTTAACCAACCGCCGCACTTATGTTTTGCTGCAATTATTACGTCAGATTTGGATTTTTTTTTTTTAAAGCAATTTACAACAATATTCTTCACATGAAACCACGGCAGGAATTAAATGTAGGTCTCCTTCTCCCATAAGTGTTTGGTCCCATTAGAGCAACATGACATTAAGTGGGAAAGTCATCTGAAACAGGGTCATGTTATAGCGAGTGTGTGTGTGTGTGTGTGTGTGTGTGTGTGTGTGTGAGCTAGAAGAACATGAAGAGACTTTTTCTCTGATCAGGGAACAGCATCTTCTTGGTTTTCAGCTGCTTCTGCTGACATGAATATTTTAAATAAAGATGCTTGTAACTCACTGAAAAACATATTCTTACTCCCTGTAAATGTTATATGTGTTTATCTGGTTTATTTAATACATTTAATGTGTGATTTAATCATACAAAAGGTTATCAATTCTAAAATGTATTAGGACAAAGTACAGTTGAATTTACCTTTAATTTACATCTTCTGCATGTGACATGAAAAATATTTGGTTTATTTCATTGTCTGATGTTAAATATACTGAAGGTTAAGATACATAGAAAAGATTTAATTAGACTGGATTTAACCTAAATATGTTTGGAATTAAACTATTACATTGACTAAATCTACAGAACTAAATTTAGTACCAAAATTAAAAAGTAATTCTGTTACTTACTATTAGCCACTGTTAGCCACCGTTAGCTTCTGTTAGTTACTATTAGCTACCACTAGCTACTGTTAGCCGCCGTTAGCTTCTGTTAGTTACTATTAGCTACCACTAGCTACTGTTAGCCGCCGTTAGCTTCTGTTAGTCATCGTTAGCTTACTGTTAGCCGTCGTTAGCTTCTGTTAGCTTCTGTTAGTC
This sequence comes from Eupleurogrammus muticus, assembly GCA_036785175.1. Taxonomy (NCBI): domain Eukaryota; kingdom Metazoa; phylum Chordata; class Actinopteri; order Scombriformes; family Trichiuridae; genus Eupleurogrammus; species Eupleurogrammus muticus. The sequence continues at coordinate 2,097,728 of JAYKQN010000035.1, read as the reverse complement.
GTCGTTAGCTTACTATTAGCCGCCGTTAGCTACTGTTAGCTTCTGTTATTCGTTAGCTTACTGTTGGCCGCCGTTAGCTTCTGTTAGCTGCCGTTAGCTACTGTTAATTTTGTGCAGAAAATTAAATAATTTTAAATAAAATTACATTTTATTTCACTTTTTATTTCACTATACCAAAAAGAGAGGTAGAAACATTTCTATTCTAAAATCTCTAAAACTCTAAAATCATAGTAAGTAAATTCTACTTAAGATAATGATTCTGCAACTACTGAAAAAAACAGAACAGGTAGTTCTAGCGTATAAACCTGCATATGAAGCTGTAAGACGTCTATAACTGGGTTAACTGTGAAGCTTTAAATACTCGATGCACAGACGCAGCGAGTCGTGACCTGCAGCCACTTCCTGCACAAAGTGAAAGTTGAAGCATGAACTGGTGCATGTGATGTGTAAAGAGTCACATATCAGCAGATGTTTGCAGCTGGATTCATGGTGAGTGAAAGTCACCACCAGTTTTCTCTTTTTACCACTCACTGACGTCTCTGGGGACTGATTACAGAAAAAACGAATACAGACTGTGTTTTGGTGAGTTAAAACTGAAACCGTCACAGCTCGCTGAACGTTGTTGTTCAACATGTCCCTGAATTTACACGTTAACCAGAAATTATCACCATTTTCATATAAATAAAGCAGGGTCAGAGGAACACTGTACTGTAACTTACTGTTGGCTACTGTTAGCTAATGTTAGCTACTGATAGTTACTGTTATCTAATGTTAGTTTCTATTAGCCACTGTTAGCCAATGTTAGCTGCTGTTAGCTATTGTTAGCTACTGTTAGTTACTGTTATCTAATGTTAGTTACTGTTAGCCACTGTTAGCTGCTGTTAGCTACTGCTAGTTACTGCTAGTTAATGTTAGTTAGCAATGTGGTAATGTTAGTTAGTAATGTTAATGTTAGTAATGTTAGCCACTATCAGCTACTGTTAGCCACTGTTGGCTAATGTTAGCTGCTGTTAGCTACTGCTAGTTACTGTTAGCCACTGCGAGTTACTGCTAGTTAATGTTAGTTAGTAATGTGGTAATGTTAGTTAGTAATGTTAATGTTAGTAATGTAAGCCGCTTTTAGTTATTGTAAGTTACCGTTAGTTGCACCTGAATTTACACGTTAACCAGAAATTATCACCTTTTTCATATAAATAAAGCAGGGTCAGAGGAACAGTGTACTGTTACTTACTGTTAGCTAATGTTAGCCACTGTTAGCTACTGTTAGCCGCTGTTAGCTAATGTTAGCTACTGTTAGTTACTGTTATCTAATGTTAGTTTCTGTTAGCCACTGTTAGCTGCTGTTAGCTACTGCTAGTTACTGCTAGTTAATGTTAGTTAGGAATGTTAATGTTAGTAATGTTAGCCACTGTTGGCTAATGTTAGCTGCTGTTAGCTACTGTTAGCTACTGCTAGTTACTGTTAGCCACTGCGAGTTACTGCTAGTTAATGTTAGTTAGTAATGTGGTAATGTTAGTTAGTAATGTTAATGTTAGTAATGTTAGCCGCTTTTAGTTATTGTAAGTTACCGTTAGTTGCACCTGAATTTACACGATAACCAGAAATTATCACCTTTTTCATATAGATGAAGCAGGGTCAGATGAGCAGGTCACATCAATTATGGCAGAAAGTCACTTTTTACTTATGTAAAAGTAGAAAGTTAAAGTAATATATAAAATATATGAACTGTGATAATTTGCAGTTTATGTGTCAAATACTGAATGAATAGATTTGAATGAGTGAAGCAAAAGAATGAGAAGTGTGTTTAACGTGTGTTGTAGTGTCACTTTAAAGGGATTTTACCAGTGGAAAAAATGGATGATAGTTTATGATTAGGGCCACAGAGCAGGTCAATTAATTCAACTTCTGTTTTCTGTCAGAAAATCACTTTATGACAATTGTCCAACAAGCTGGAACCAGAAGAATGTTTTAAATGGAACGAGTACACATTTTCTCCTGAAGGAAACAGACTGTTTCTACTGAGTTGCTCTGTAAATAAGCGGCGTGTCTTTATACAACAGCGGTTTTTAAAGGTGTAATCCACTTTATGAGGTTCGTGCCGCCGTCGTCGCTCTACTGGAACCAGGCAGTAAAATTTATGATCCAACAGATGCTGAACCAGCTGCGACTGAACCTGAGTCGACAGCAGCTGAAAACACGAGAGGCTTCGGCCTCAGGGAGGATTATGATTTAACGTGGTAGAAATAACAGATAATCATCAACAAATACTAATTATATACCAGAAACACATCTAAATATCTACTGAACTAATTAAGCTTTAATTGACAAAACAGAGGAGACGACATAAGAGAAAGAAACAATAAGAATGTCAGTTATTCCACATTCATTCCCTGATTAATATTTAGTGTTTTCAGCAGCAGGTGACGTTATTTCCTGACTTATAAACGATTTACAAATCAAAACCTGTAAATATTTTATCCCTTTAAGCCCTGAGGGATTCGTAACCTGCACAAAACAAAACCCTAACAAGTGAAAATGTTTTGTATTTGGTACAATAAGTTTAACATTGAGTAGAATCGTCTTATTCCATAGGCAGGAAATCTGGGAAGTTTTTATTTCCTGATCTGAATATGGTCAATTTAGTCTTCTTTGAAGGAAACAAGACTAACATTCTTAATAAAGATTGATCAAATTGACTAAAATGAAAAAAAAAAAAATCAATTGTTTATAAGTAATAAAAACATTTTTCTTAAGAAAAAAAGTATTTCAGCTGATATTTAAATTGTTTTGCACCGACTTCACGTTTCTGTGAAGAAACAGGAACTGGATCATTTTCTACTTTCTCCAGTTGTCAGGATCGACCCTCGATCAGCATCAGTTCCTGTTAACAGACTTTTGCTGCAACAGAAAGTCTCATCTTCTCCCCTGATGACCTTTTTCTTTGCAAATTCTTCCCCAACGTGTTTAATCCCACATTTAAACTCACATTTCCCCCGTTAAGCTGATGTTAAAGGGACTGAACTCAGCCTGCAGAACAGTGAAATGAGTTATTTTGCATGCGGCAGAAGTCACTTCACTTCCCCTTTCATTGGTCACATCATTTTTTCCACTTCCTCTTTGACTTTTTTTTTTTCACCGGAAGCTGCTGAGTAGATTTCCATTCGTCTGCTGCGGGGAAACATGAATTTAAAGTGTATGAGCAGGTTTATAAAATAGTTACTATTACTATTGTAAGTCTATTAGTTTTCACAAAATTAGCTCATAGAGACGATCAGTGAGCTGTCATTTCCTCCAATTACCGTATTTTCACGACCATAAGGCTCCGTACTAAAAGGCTCAGTCTGAGTTCTGTGTGTCATTACTGTATTTAACACACACATAAGGAACCTAACTATAGGGGAGGGTTAATACACACACATAGATATATACACATAGATATATACACACATAGATATATACACATAGATATATACACATAGATATACACACACAGATATATACACATAGATATATACACATAGATATATACACATAGATATACACACACAGATATATACACATAGATATATACACACATAGATATACACACACAGATATATACACACGGAGCAGGAGCTAAACTGAGTTTGGTTGTGCTTTATTTAAGTATTGATTACAAAGTACTAACATTTTTTAATCATCATGGTAAAACACACGGATAAAACAAACACACAAGTGTGTGTATTTAAAAATAGAGCGGGGTAATGTCATCAATCAAACCATCAAAGTCCTCATCCTCTGTTTCTGATTCCAACAGCAGCTAAATCTCCATCAAACATGCCAGCTTCACTTTATTCACCATCAGAGTCACTTTCCTCTAAATGATGCGTTATAATCCGCTGGAAGTTGCTGTGCTACCGTAGTCCTGGTCTGGATGGAGAAATGGCACCGAAACAAAAGCACCAAGACGGAAATGTTCAATTTTCATTTCTTCTGCTGCTTTACTGCTTTTAGTCAAATGGTGACCATAGCAACGCTTCTCCCACTCGTTCTTTGCTCTGTGATCCACTGATCCAGTCTTTGCTCTGTGATCCACTGATCCAGTCTCTGCTCTGTGATCCACTGATCCAGTCTTTGCTCTGTGATCCACTGATCCAGTCTCTGCTCTGTGATCCACTGATCCAGTCTTTGCTCTGTGATCCACTGATCCAGTCTCTGCTCTGTGATCCACTGATCCAGTCTCTGCTCTGTGATCCACTGATCCGGTCTTCTTAGGTTCATTAAAACTAAAATATTCGCCCTTTGCTTCTCTCTCGCAGCGAGGTGTTGCTGTGTGAAGTCGCCTTCAGGCTGGTTTTCTGCTTATTGTTGCTCCACTTGTGTGTTTGACCTTCACTGAGCAGAATGATGCATGCGAGGCTGGTTTCACATTCAGGCTGTTTGTGCTCACAGGGAAACACTTTAAACACATACAGGCTGGATTTTATGATGATTATATGGAGAGAATAAATATTAAATAAAAGCTTAGGGCTGCGTCAGCTCTTCTGATTAAACTGTTCAGAGACGAAAAGCTGGAACCAGAGAAATCTAATGGATTATTGAAATAATAATCAATCAGATAGTTGAATAATCAACTAATATTTGTCTGAACATTGTTAGATATTAGTTTAAATATGAATGGGAATAATTTAATATTACAAATACCAAATGACTGGATAATATTATTTCTTCATATCAGATATTTATAAAATGTAATAACAGAGCTGCAAAAATTAGCCAATTAGTACCAACTGACCAATTAATTAATTAGTCTGTGTTTATAAAATCATCCAAGTAATCGAATATTCTTATTATAGCAGCTCTAGTCATGATAAGAAATTTACATTTTAGAGTCCACAATAATAGAAAATAATCACATTCATAAGCAACGAGAGAATTTAGGAATTTTCTTCTTAATGACTCAACTTGATGTTAGTATAAGTAGTTGTTGATTGGTGTGATAGTTGGCCTTTAATCAATTATTGATTTATTTTTAGCTTAATTAATCAACTAATCTTTTGTTGTGACAGAAATGTTCAGTTTAATATCAACAAAGGAAGCAGAAATATTTAAGAGGCTAGAAACAGAATGTTCTTGTTAGTAAAAGTAATTAATCAACTATCAGAATAGTCAATGGATCAATTAGTCTATTTAGTCAAATGATGCAGCAGTTATCATTTTAAATGCCCTTTTTTTAAAAGATAATTAAAGCTAAACATCCACATCTGTGGCCACAGGATCAGTTTTTACTTTTCAGAAACAGAAGTTGACGTAGAGAATGTGTCTGAAAACACGTGTGATTGATTTTTAAGGAACATCCTGTTAATGTAAAACTCTGTCTGTCTCTACCTGCAGCAGAAACAGAAACATCCACGACCTCCAGAGGTCGACGTCGTAAAACAGCCCAGCGACAAAAAGAAGAAATTAGACCAGAGCTGCAGAAATGTGCCTGATTATCGTGATAGTTGAGTGATAACATGTTTTACTCGTTCACAGCCCAGAAAACAGGAGGAGACACCTGTTCCCTCCTCACACTCAGGCCTTTTCTTTCTTTTTTTCTGCTGTGATGCTGCAGGCGGCTTCGCTCTAAAGGAACGACGCCACCTGGTGGCCGCTCAGGGGAAAGAAAAACAACTCGCTGCAAAAAGGGAAAAAAATAACCTCAGACATTTTTAGACATAAAAACTCATTAAGGAAACTTCAGACCTGGAGCAGCTACAGGAGAAGGATCCTGATCCTGATCCTGATCCTGATCCTGGATCTGAACCAATGTGATTTTCACCAACAACACGAACAAACTCAACATCTCAAACTCTGGTTTTGTTAAAATATTTCATTCTATTTTTTTTGTAAAGCAAAATGCAAACAAACAGCTAATGGAGGAAAATGAATAAAAAGGGGGGTTTGGGGGGGTAAAGGTAGAGAAACACATCCAGGCTGAAGAGGAAAAAAAAGCAGAAAGATGCACAAAAAGGTGGAAAATCTGCAAACAGTTGTGATGTTGACGGGATTTTAAAGTCTGTGAGTTACAGACGTTTTATCTTTAATATGAAACATCAGTGAATGAATTACACCACGAGCACAGCTACAGTAGAACTCAGGAGAAAAATAAAAATACAAACTTTAAATTTAAAAAAATGTACAGAAATTACAGGAAAAAAAAAAATCAAGAGTTAAAAACCCAATATCTGAAAATGGATTTAAACAAGTCAGGATCCTAAGAACAGAATGCACTTGGCTTTTTGGAGGCTGGTATTTACACGTTTATACACCTGATGCGTTCTGCGATATTTACACCACGTTTATTTCATACTGCAGCTTCTGGTGGAGGCGATTTCATTCAGGATCAGAAATAAAGACGACGGGCGTTAGTTTGTTCTCCGCATGTTACAGAAAGTGTCATGATCTCCCACATGTGGACATTCATAGCGATTACAGGTGAGAACTAAGGCTGGATATGTGCTGGTTAAAGCCTTTTTTATTTTATTTTATTTTTTATTACCAACTCACAATACGTCGTTAAAAAAATCATCAGAAGTTGGTATCAGCCACAACGTCTTTCTTCTTTTTTAATTTTTACAGCAGTGCCACAAGTGTTCAGTGATGGCTTCAAGTCCAAAAAAAAGTCCAAAATATGTGCTTTTTATGTTGCATAGTCTCAATGCAGTTTGTGTTTCCTTTTCTTGTGTTTTTTGTCCTTCTTCTTGCTGGAACATTTCACACAAAACCACTGCTGGTCCTCAGGAGGAGCCGCACAGATCCCAACACAAGGCCTGGGGGGGGATGAAGAGGAGGAGGAGGAAGAGACAGTTTCTGATTAATTAATTAGAAATAATTTCTGTCTAATAAACTTAACACTTATGGGCATTCATATATATATATATATATATATATATATATAGTAACATGCATTATAAGTGGTGTATCATTATTATATTTGTATATATTTATATGTATTATTGTTTTTCATAGTATTTTCTTACTTCATTGATGCCACCAGTTTTCAGCTTTCAATTCTATTTATATTAAAATTATAAAGATTTTACCTAAATTATATGACTGAATTCAATTTATCATATTTTAATATATTTCATATGTTGCTGTAAATGTATGTGTGGTCATTTGTATATTTTCGGAAGTGTTTTTTTTTTAACATTAGATAGAAGCCGTTTATCATTTATTTTTATAAAGTTGTGAATTGTCTTGTCTGATTAATGTGATGTAATCACCTCAGTTCAATAAGTACAATAAAACAATTAAAGCTGACACAGGATTTCATGTCAAATTAATACAAAGGATTTTAACTACTGAAAATTCCTACATCCCTATGAGATTAATAATTTCTAAAGAAACAAATCTCCACCAGAGAAACGCATACAATTATCAGCAATAATGTTTGATTTTAAGTTTTCTCTATTAAAACCACCTTGTTCCTTTAACTGGATGTTTGAGTTCAGAGTAGAAAAGTGTTAATTAACATTTCCTGAGTAATATGAGTAGAGTCCATCCTGTAAATGCTGCGACACACAACCATGGACACATCTGGATGCTTCAATTAACTTTAAAAGCACTAATTAAATCCTAAAGTGTCTCGTACAGTTAAGGTGTTATAAATAATAAACAGAATCTCACCAGTGATACCAGTCGTCACAGTCGTCACAGCCGATCATGGGGCTGCCGTCATCAGGCTTGTTGCATCCAGGACAAATCCAGATCTGGTTCCCCCACTCATCCCGAATCTGAGCAAAATACAATAAAAAGGATCAGTATCGATGTTTCCTGATCTTCTATAATATATTAATAATCAGTAAATGCATAGGTTTGTTAATAAGAATTCATCAATATGGAGGCAACTACAGTTCATAGTGTAGATTTATAGTAAAAATATATTTCACTTCTCACACATTTAATAAAAAGAGACAAGGCAATAGAAAGTAGAGTAAAGTAAAGTAACTGTAGACGTCAGATAAATACATCAGATTGAAGTATAAAGTACCCACAGTAAAGTTCACCTGCTCTTTTTCTTTCCTCTTGTTGTGTTATGGAGTTCATCCAATTTGAGAAAGTATGTTGTAAAATATTAAAATATCAGCATCTTACAGTAACTAATCAATGCAGTAAAGTGAAGTATTGATTAGCTACAGTAAAGTACAAATACCTCCAAGGTGTACCTGAGTAAATGAACCTACTGGAGAAACTTTCTCTATAAAGTAACACACAGAATAAACGTTTCATCGACCAACAGCACGTGTTGTTTCTATCATAGTGGCTTTGAACAGCTGATAAACGGCGTCGTGACGTGCACCAATCAGCACTCACCACGTAGGTACTGACAGTTTCTGTGACGACGCTGCGGACCGGCGGCTTCAGGGCGGCGGCGGCGGGCGACAGCAGCGGCGCCGGGGGCAGCAGCGACGGCAGCGCGGGGGGCTGCGGCGGGGGCAGCGGGGCGGGAGGGGGCGGCAGCACCGGCACGACGGGGGGCGCCAGGACCGGAGGAGGGGGCGGCGTCCGGGGACGAGCACCTGGACCCGACTTGGCCGTCGGCGTCTTCACCGCTGGAGGTTTGGGCTCCGAGTTCGGAACGACTTTACTGATCACTCTGAGGACGCGATACAGTCACCAATCAATAATCAATAATCAAAGAGCGTTCACTGAGCAATCACTGCTATATAACATTCATGTCATTTACAGCACGTCGCATATATATGATGGCTGTATGAATGAGAATAAAATGTAAAGGAATAAAAGATCAAACACAAAGAGGAAACTTCATAAATATACACGTAGACAGAATAATGACAGAATACAGTAATAGACAGTGAAAAATCACATTTAGCAGAAAATACTAACAAAACTGATCTAACAATCTAGTAATTATTATATAACACACACACACACACACACACACACACACACACTATATATATATATATATATATATATATATATATATATATATATAAAAGACTTTCTTGTACAGTAAAGAGCTGACTATGTAACATGAACAGAAGTATTAATAGAACCAAACTTAGTGATGTCACAACAAACACTCGTCCACTCACATCTTATCCTGACCAGCCCCCACGCGGAGCGTCAGTCGAGGGATGACGGGAGACGGGAGAGGAGCCGGAGCGTCGACCTTCACCTGGGAATGAAAACACTGCATTTCAGCCACTTTACTGGAGTAATACTAACTAAATACCTAATACCTGTAGTAATAGTAATACGTATCAGCAAAATAAGCTTATAGTACTCATTGTGTTATATTCACACAAAGTGCAATAAAATTTAAAAAAAAATTATATTGTGAAATATTAAAGTCTTTATCTGAAATCTAACTGATAGGTGAAGTATAAAAAAGTACTTTAAAATTGTACTTGAGTGAAGGAACTACACGGTTAAATTCTCCACAGGTATTTTTCCCGCTCTTTTCTTCCTTGTTATATTATTATAATAAACTACTTTGAAGTATAAATCGTACTTGAGTAAATGTCCTTTAATGACATTTACCTTCTCCTACACATTCTCTTTGTCCTTTTCCAGCTCTTATTCTTTCCTCTCATTAAATAGAATATGCAGCTTCTGAGTACTTTACACATTCACCTTCTCCAGTCGGATTCTCTCCTTCTCCTTTTCTTTCTCCTTCTCCTTCTCCCGTTTTTCCTTCTCCCGCTCTTTTTCCTTCCTCTTCTCCTCCTTCTCCCTCTCCTTCTCTTTGGCCTTCTCTCGCTCCTTGTCCTTCTCCTTGTCTTTCTTCTTCTTCTTCTCCTTCTTGTCCTTCTTCTTGTCCTTCTCCTTGGTTTTGGCCTCCTTTTCCTGTAGGATGGGGGCGAGCGGCGGCAGCATGGAGGAGCCCATCATGGAGGACGCCATCATGGAGGACGCCATCATGGAGGACGCCATCATGGAGGGCGGCATCCTGAGGCAGGCGGCGGGGCTGAAGAGGGCGGAGATCTCGCCTGGCACGAACGGGGCCAGCGACGACGGTTTCTGCCGCTCGTCTTTGCTCTTGTCTTTGCCCTTGTCCCGTTTGTCCTTGTCCTTCTTGCTCTTCTCCTTGTCCTTCTTCTTGTCTTTGTGTTTGTCCTTGTCCTTCTTGGGTCCATCCCCATCCCTGTTCTTGATCTTGATGGAACCTTCCGGCAGGGCGAAGTCCCGCGGGCCGAAGTGCTCGTCGTCCTTCAGGCCGAACTCCTTCCAGGGCAGCTTGCCGTCCTTGGAGAACTCCTTGTTCTTGTCGCGGTTCTTGTCCTTGTTCTTGTCCTTGGTCTTCCCCTTGTCTTTGTCCCGGTCTTTGTCTTTGGGTTTGTCCTTCTCCTTCTTCTTCATCTTGGTCTTCAGGTCCTTCTTCAGCTTCTTCTTGACGTCCACTGGTGAGACGAACTTCTTCTCCTCAAACAGCTTGAGCAGCGGTTCTGGTGTGGGTGGTGAGGCGGATCCAGAAGACACGTACTCGCTGTGGCCCGGGGGCTGGGGGGGCACCGGCACCGGCGCTGGCGCCGCCGGGCCCTGGTTCACCTTCCGAATCACCTCGTTGATGGAGTCGTCCATGGTCCAGTTCCCCAGGCCGGCGTGCGGCTGTATGTGGAGCGGCGTGGAAATGTCCTTGATGGTGTTGCCGGGCCCGGGGGGCAGCTTGGGGCCCGGCGCCGGCTCCATGATGGTCAGCTTCCTGGGGCTGGGGAAGCCGTCGCTGTCGGAGTCGGAACCCGAGGAGAAGGCGAACGGGTCGGGCTCGCGCTCTGCACAGGCCCGCGCGATGACGGCGTCGATGGAGTCGTCGATGGCCGTGTTGTCGGGCTCCGGCTTCTTGAACGGGCCCTCGGCCGGCTCCCGGTCCTCCAGGTTCAGACGCATGTGGATGTTCTCCTTCCCCATCCGCTCGCTCAGCGCCGCCATCGGGAGCTTGTGGGCGTTCTCCGTCTTGATCGGCGGCTGAGACGCTTTGACCGGAACCATCTTGGGGCTCTTGGGGCTTTTGGGACTCTTGGTCCTGCCGGGCGACTTCTTGCGCTCCTTGGATGGTTTGGGGGAGTGGATGGGGCTGCCCCCCACCGGGACAGGAATTGCCCCTTTCGGGGACTTAGTCCGCTGCCGGCCAGGGGAGGACACCTTGGGTTTCCTCCCCGGGGTGGCGAGGGCCTTGGGGTCGGCGTGTTTGGGGACAACCAGCTGGGGTCTGAAGGAGGGGGGCAGGGCACCAGGCGGCGTCTCTGGCGACAGGGGGTCGAGGCTTTCGTGAGAAGGCAGCATGCCGGGGGGGCAGCGCTGGGGGTTCAGGGAGGTCAGCGGCTCGCGGGGCTCCGCCCCCCACTCGGGGCTGAGGCCCGGGTAGAGCCGCGGCCGCTTGGCCGTCGGCATCATGCCGGCGGTGGCGTCGGGGCTGTCCAGCGGCCTCTTCAGGGGGTGGTTCTCGTCGTTCACAGCCTCGTCGTCCTCAGGCTCCTCCTCCTCGTCCTCCAACGCCACCTGCATGGCCTCCGCCGACGTCCCCATGTCAGGAAGAACCTCCTCCTCCTCTTCTTCTACAGGAACGACACAATAGAAAGTTCTCAGCTCGGCTCACAACAATTAGATATTTCACTGAGTCGTCTGCATAGATTTGACCCAAAAATACAGTTTTATACACAGTTGATAGGGTAAGATTAGTTTAAATGTCTTCATGAAGGTTTAAGGTTTAAATTCTGTTTGTATAGATGCTGTGTTGCACATAAAAAACAGAAAACTGTTCCTGACTGAAGCCAACGATGTTCAACAGGCTCCAGACTGATGTATATCAGTGTATATCAGAAGCTGTGCTTCTACAGCTTCTAAATATACGATGAATACAGTCAATAGTAGAATCAATCAATTAAATGCTTGCTGTAACAGAGTCATTTTTTAATGATAAAATGTCCAGATTCTCTGGTCCAGCTTCTGTTCTCTGATTATTTCCTGGTTTCTTTATTCTTCTATAATAGTAAACTGATGATCTTTGTGTTGTGGACAAAAAAAGACATTTTAGGTTCAATCTGCAGCTTTAGAAACACTGATCAACATTTTACAACATTTAATGAAGCAGAAACCTCATTTATTAAATGTTCCAATAAACGACAGATTAATCAACTTTCAGAATAGTTTTTAGTTGAAGCGTCCTGTCTGCATACACCAACCTTCTTGCAGGGAGACGAGCGGCGGCATGTAATCAGGAATATAATCCTTCCTTTCCTCGGCGTCGCGGGCTCCGGGCTGAGGAAACTGCAGGACGTTGTTCTTGCTGACGGGGAAAAGCGGCGTCTGGTGGGCGAAGGCCACGGGCTCCAGGTTGTGGACGTAGTCCTCCAGCTCACTGAGACTGACCCCCAGCAGCCTGAAGGCCTGGCTGACGTCGTCCAGGACTGGGTCTGTTCTCCCATCTGGGGGGTCACAACACGTCACACTATGACCTCTGCTTAAACTAGTGGAGGATGATGGCTATGGTTCTATCTTCATTACTTACTGAAAAAATAAAAACTAAATTTGCTGATGATAAGAGCTTGACTTGTGACATCAGTTCTCGATCAATATTCAGTTTACACAGGTGTGATACAGAAACCTGAAAATAAAATTAAACTCCATAACCCTGAACAGCATCTGAAGTAATGATTTAATCAGGATGGCAGTGAATCATCGATTAATTGACTATTATATTAATTTCAAACTATTTCATTCTTGTTATAATGGATTTGAGTAGTTTTTTAGAACAGAAACGTCCAGATTCTCTGGTTCAGCTTCTGTTCTCTGATTATTTTCAGGTTTCTTTATTCTTCTATAATAGTAAACTGATGATCTTTGGGACAACAAAATACATTTGAACCTGACTGTGTTATAATGTGAATTTCAGGATTTCTTGAACACACACAGACTATGAATGAATGCATAGATTTCCCTAGAATGGAGGAATGAATGTGTTATACCTCTTCTAACGTTAACACAGTTTTATACAGTTTAGATAAACTAATGTTAAAGGAAATAAACTGATTTCATGAAGGTTTAATGTTCATTTTTATTAAAACTTCTTTAGAAAGTTGTTGATTCAACACATATATTAAGAAATTGTACTTTTTGACGCCGAAGAATTGTGTTTTATACAAGAAGGAATTACAAATTTATCCTTTATTGGTTTAATTTGGGTGAACAGAATATGTTGGTGAACATACAAACAACTCAGAATTAGAGATGCAACAATCAGTCGATTCATCAGTTAGCTGACACCTATCACATTAAACTCCAACTACTTTGATAACTGATTAATCAATTTTAATCCTTTTTCAGAAGAATATCTGCAAGCTCCAGCTTCTCTTATTATATATTATTGATTATTTCCTGGTTTCTTTATTCTTCTATAGTAATAAACCGCTGATCTTTGGGTTGTGGACGAAAAAAATAAATAATTTGAAGTCAACAATGTTCAACAGGTTCCTGACAGATATATACATTGAAATAAAGTATTTTACTGTGAACGAACAGGAAACTGCTTCCACATCATTACTGCGACGTGATGTTTTCATCTAGAATGTTGTCAAACACATTAAACAGCTCAACACTTCTGGGGGTTTTTTGTGCGTCATTTTATAGTAAAAATATCTTTATTCATGGAAGAAATCATCAAATTCACAATATAACGCAGTCAGTGTTGTTAATCATCCTGTAAAACAACTTTTATCACTTTTAATACGACACGTTTTTAGTTTTTGAAAGTCGCCTGCTTCCGTCATGATTTAATGATGATAAAATCATAGTGATTATTCCCACAGTTGATTAATCTATCGATTCGTTGTTTTGTGTAAAATGTCACGCAGTGTTTCCCGAAACTGAAGATTGACTTTATAGACGTTAAAATGAGCAGAAACTCAACAGGTTAAAGGTGTTAAACGTGACTCTGCAGATAAATGGGAATAAAAGTGAATATTTTACTGAATAACAGGAAGCTGCTCTGTGACGTCATGTTTACATCTAGAAAGTTGTCAAACAATTAAACAGCTCAAACACTTCTGGTGAGTTTTTATGCAGCATTTTATGGTAAAAATATCTTTAATCATGTAAGGAATCAAATTCGCAGTGTTTATCTTCCTATAAATAAACTTTTATCACTTAATATGACACATCTAGTTTTTCAAAATAAAAGTCATCTGCTTCTTTCAGGACTTCATGTTGATAAAATCACAACAACTATTCTGGCAGTTGATTAACCTATTGATTATTGAAACAATCGATTAGTTGTCTGGTTCATAAACGGTGTCAAATTCTGTGTTTCCCGAAGCTGAAGATTTAAAGACGTTAAAACTCAACAGGTTCTAAACGTGACTCAGCAGATTAACGGGAACAAAGTGCGTATTTTACTGTGAAGTAACAGGAAGCTGCTTCTACTTCTCTCCTGTAACGTTTACTCTTTTTTAATTTATTTATTTTTGACACATTTAGTCGTGTCTCCCATCGTGTCGCTAGGGGGCGATAATCACAGTCAACAACAGCGTGATCGACTCGTCCGCGTTTATCGGTTGTAAAATACAAAAATAAAAGAAGAAAGGACAAAGTTGAAGTAATAGAGGGACTCACAGAGCTCCGAGTAGCGGTGGCAGACCCGGGCCAGCTGCTGGATGTACCGGTGCAGCACGTCGGACAGCAGGTCGCAGGCTGTGAGCTGCACCGCGTCCCAGCCCAGCGCCTGGCAGATCTGCGCCACCGACACGCGCAGCAGCGAGCGGGCGTAGCTCTCGCACATCGTCGCTGATTTTTTCCCGCTCAATCCCTGCGCTTCCAGAACGCTCCCGCGGTCTTCATGGTGTCGCTAAACCCGCATAGTGGGAGGGGGGCCTGAGGAAAAAACCCGCTTTAGCGCGGCTGCTTCGGGGGGCATCTACTTCTGTAAATATATTGGCGCTTTTGCCAGAGTCGCCATCTTGATTCCAACCGATAGACCCATCCCCGAAAATCTGAACCGCGCATGCGCAGAAAGTGAAGGTTGCCCCTACAACTGGCTCCGGCTGCGCCGCGTTCACGTTCTCGTCGGATGCTCGGAGTTTTTTTCGTAGTCTAAAGGTCCTTTTTTCGACTGCGGCGTTTGTGTGTTAAGTAGAAATACTGTCATCTAAAAGTACTTAATTAAAAATACATGTCTTGAAGACAAAATATTATCAGAAAAATGCAAATAAATTACTAGAAATAAAAGAAGTAGTATATTAGTAATATATTACTGTTTTTTATCACTAAGACACACATTTCAAGCAGCTTTTGTCGTAGTCAATTACTAATCTTAGCTTAGATATTTTTACCTAAGTAAAGGTAGAAATACTGTCATCTAAAAGTACTTCATTGCAAAAACATGTCTTTATTTCAAATAACTACAGTAAAATAAAAATAACAGTAATTTAAGTAGAAGACAAAATATTATCAGCAAACTGTACTTAAGTTACTAAAAATAAGCACATTTTAAGCAGCTTTTGTAGTCGTAGTTTATCAGCTGATCTTGACTGCGCATGCGCAGAAAGTGAAGATTTCCCTGCTTACAACTGGCTCCGGCCGCGTTCACGTGCTCGTCGGATGCTCGGAGTTTTTTTTTTAAATGAAAGGTCGTTCTTCCGACTGCGGCGTTTGTGTGTAAAAATACTGTCACCTAAAAGTACTTATTTACAAATACATGTCTTGAATAAAGTGTAATAAAAATACCATTAGCAAACTGTACTTAAATTACTACTAATAAAGGTATTATATTATTGTTTTTATCACTAAGAACACGTTTCAAGCGGCTTTTGTAGTCGTAGTTTATCAGCTATTAATCTCGACCGCGCATGCGTAGAAAATGAACGTTCTCTGCCAGCGCCGGTTCATTGTTTTATTATTATTAAAAATATTATTATACGGTATTAAAAGATATTTTTTTTATTGTTTTCGACAAAGTGAATGATTTAAATGTGAGTTTTTTCGCGATTTTCGCGTCATCGTCGCCCCGGGGCATGACGGGAGGTCCCCAGGGCTCTACTGCGCAGTCTCGATGGCTCGCATAACGCGGAAGTGAGTCCGGGTCAGGAAGTTTTTCGGCGGCCATTTTTCAGTCTGGTCTCCAGATCTGATTAAACACCCATGTTCCGTCTGAGCTGCGTTCACGTGCTCATCGAATGCTCGGTTTCTGTTCGTTGACATTTTAAACAGGTGCGGACAAAGAACTCAAATATGTTACTGAAGTACGAGTTGAATACTCTCAGCTAAAAGTACTTAGAACAAAAAACGTTGATTCAGTAAAAGAAATTGTCAGCAGAATGTACTTAAAGTATTAAAAGTAAAATTTGTGTATTATAGTATTTCTTTTTATTACTAAAACACATTTAAGCTACATTTAAATGTTGTCATTTGCCAATGTGTATTTTTGTTTAAAGGCAAAGCTGTTTTTGGTTTTATATTAATGCTTGTTTTTTCTCATATTAAACACAAAGATTCTCTAAAACTATAATATTGTTACCTATTTTATTGGTTTGTTTATTTTATTTGTATTATTTATTGAATTATATTTTTTACTGTAAGTTATTTAAGCTATATCTTATTTATTAACGGTGCTACACAAAAAAAATTAAAGATTATTATTATATTATTAGTGTTATTGTTCTCAGGGTCATGGTATCAAATACTTCACATTACATGTGAACAAAGAATTTATATGCAGTATGTAACTTAATAAAATGTTTATTTTCATTATTATATTTTCATTACTATTTGTAGTTATCTATTCACTTATTTAAATGCAAAACGATTCATAGTTTAATCTTTTGCCTAATATAAAACAAAAGAAAAAAATTGACTTTTAAAGGATCGTACAATAAATGGACTTCGTTTCGAACAAATAATTTAAAAATAATTGACAAAACGTTTAATTCCGTCCGCATATATGACGTCAAAGACAGATCCTCGTTTTCCCGATAAATTTGACAGCATTTGAACGCAGCATGGCAGCTCATCGGTTTCTGTCGTCGCGCAGGAGTAAAAAGTCCGGTAAAAAAGGTGGATATTAACGCATTATTACCGAAATACTCGATGTTTTAGATCAATAACACGTGTACGGTGTCGCATCCGAGGAGAAAATGTCTGGAAACAAACGGGAAACTGCTCGAATATCGAGAAACAAAAACAACGTCGGGTTCGGTTCCTGCGGCTGATTCGCTGAGTCACAGCAAAGTTGGAGAAAACACAACTTATAATTAAATAAATTATAACCAGCGGGTTTAACAGCCAAACACTTTTATTTAGATTAGTATTTAGTCCGTTTTTGTATTTTTGCCTCTCGAATAAAATATATGTATTCATATTAGATATGATGTATTTTCATGTATGACTCATTAATTAAATCGATCATTGTGAAGTGTATTGTATGTTTCAGTGGGATTCACGAGACATCACGAGACATCACGAGACATTGCCAGTTAAGGGTTTAACCTGCCTGAAAGTAAAAGGCCCTATAGGTGATTGGGGGGTGGAGGGATAAATCTATTACATAATACAGAATATATAGAACATGTGCAAACAAACATGACAGAAGCTGAGACTTTTATTTTGAAAATAAATGAATAAATAATAAAAAAAAAACCATATTAGTGACAGAAGTCATAATTTGGTGCATCTACACATTTGAATTTCCCAAACAGCTATAGATTTTCATGATTTTAAGCAATGAAAAGTAAATTAAATAAGTCATACATACTCTAAATACGCTGCTAACACCTGTTAGAGCCTGTTATTCTCTCCTGGTTAAAGATTAAATAAGAATTTCCCATTGTCTGTTTATTGCATCACTGTCTACAGTCACTTCTACTGGTATTTGAATAAAATAAGGCTGATATGACCTAGATGAGGGACTTTGCTCTATTTACACATCATCATCCACTCATGTCTGCTTAAAATAAACTCTCTTAAAAAAATAGAAATGTTTTTATTCTCAGTCACTAAATGGAACGTAAACATCAAAACGTACAACAATCAGCTCGTGTGCACGCTTCCAAGTCTTCTCAGTCAACAACTTCAAGAATATAAATTTAAATATATAACAGACAACTTGAACAGCTGAGTTTAGCTTTGTTGAGAGGCTGGTTCAAATACTGTACAACATTAAAGTTTTCACCTTAAAAAAAAAAAAAAGTTAAACCTTGTAGAACAGTCTTTTTACAACAAAAAAATCCATAATTAACCACCAGTAATGATTGTGCTGCAAACACGAAGTTTGAATCATAGAAAAAAGGCAAAATATACAGAAAAACTAAAAATCTCTTTTCAAGTTTTAAAATACAAAACACACTATGGTACCTTTATTATTAACAGCAACTTGCCTGTATACTGGTAGTTCTGTAAAATATTCCATTGTAACTGAAATATAAGTTATTTTACAAATAAACAACATGAACATAGAAAACAAACAAATATAATGTAATATTTATGCTGCGTACAAAAGAGCTGTGGCGGTGAGTTTACTGGCTTACTGGTCAAAGGATGTTTGACTGCTGTGTACTTTATTAGCAACCTTTTCAGCTCATAAATATTTCGCTCAGAGAATTTGTCAGGAAAGAGTCGACACTCATCGTAAAAATTCCGTTTCTCCCAAATGTAACGTCCGTTGCATCTGGAAGAGAAAAAAACAACACATAAAACCTTCTGCAATGGACAATAGAATATTTATAGAACAACTCATGCAGGTTTCATTATGTAGGTTTTAGAGAATTTATTTTCTGCGGACTCCTTCACTTTTACAACTCTGTTTCCTAAAGTTTTGGAGGAAAAAAAAGTTTTCTGCAGAGACTTTAAAGTAGAATATTAGGAAAGTAAGTAAGTTAAAGCCTTTTTTCACTTAAAGTATAACATTAATCAGACTTATCTACATGTTTGATCAATTAGTCTGTGCTTTTAAATGTGCCTGATGTAAAATGAGTTTTAAAACACAAACTCCATCATCACACATTAGCTTCGCTACAACTACACCTGGTTTAATCATTTAAAAACAGATCACTACACAGTTTCATGTATTTTTTGCTTGTTGGAGCCGTGTAGCAGCAACATGAGTCAAAAATAGACTCAAACAGAGTCAGTGGATCCTCCGGTGACAGTGTCAGTACATCAGTGTCTCACCAGTTATAAAAACAGGATACCGGGCCGAGGCGTTCTGGACCTGCAGGCGGACCAGACACGACAGGTAATCTGGTTGATCCCTGGACACGAGATCACACTCGTGGTACGGCAACACCTCCACAAGTCCGGCTTCTTGGCACCAGGTCAAGAAAAGCTTCTTCTCCTTCGCCTCTGCACTCAGTCTGAACAGGAAGGAGGACGTTGAACGTTACTAGACAAACATTTATTCTACCACCACGTCTCAACAAAAGCACCAAAACCTAGCGACGCTGTCTCTCTACTTCTGTGTCTCAGTCAGTGAATCCCTGACATTAGAAAAGTGTAAAAGGTGAAACCACAACGCTGACAGCAGCAACTTCAGGATCAGCTCTTTGTCTTCAGAGCTGTCAATTTTCCACAGATTCAGGAGCCGTTTAATTCAACGAGTTACTCATGAATCTGCAGGTTGGGAGCTATTTTTAGCCTTGAGATGCTCTGTGAGTGCAGACCCAGATTTGTAAGATATGAAGAGAAAAAGCTCTTTGAAAAGCTGTGGCTAGCGTACAGGGAAGCGAGAGATCTGAGTTTGAACAGTTGACCCTCACCTTGCATTCTCTTTCAGGCGACGACTGTCTCGGTAGTGCAGCATCCATTTCCACTTTTTGCTCCTGCAAAGCTCTTGCATGATTTCTGAAATCTTTTTCATGTTGCCTAAAAAAAATAAATAAAACATAAACAAAAGGTGAGATAATAGATTAAACTGGGATGAATTATATGACGCCAAGATTCAAACACATACAGAGGCTGAGCGGCTCCAGTGCAGCTTTGTCAAACATTATGAATCCTCCCCTGGTGAAAAGTTCCTGGTGGGTCAGGTTCATGACGTCGTCCGGTTCATCGATTCCTACAAACTGAACATCTGGCGACTTCTTCAGCTGCAGCAGATGTGGAATCTGATAGAGAAAAAGAGTGGAATCATTATTTCAAGATTAAACTATCTCTTATTTTATATATATATCTTAACACCTATTGATTTGTTACCTCACAAATGTGTTCTGCGATGTCTTCATTCCTGAGGACGATGAGAAGAGACGAACGTTCGTCTCCGAGGAAAAACTGGGACGGATGAACGGCGGCGTGTCCTGCTGCCTCCAGCTGAGCCTGGTGGAAATCAAAGAGAAACCAGATGAAAAAGTTAGAATAATTTGCTTCACTATGAAGAACAGATGCTAATAGGCGTTTCTAAGCTGTTAAAATTGATTTCAAACACTGTGCTACAACTACACTTGTTTAAAACATTACAAAATTAACTAGAATTATCAATAGAATGTGAATAAATAGCAGCTTTGGCAGTATGTTGTGTGATATATATGTATATTATATAGATGTATTGCGTTGCAGAGATGTCTAATGTCCGTGCAGCTAATCATGTCCTGTAATACCATGTTTCACCTCAGGGGGTGATAGTGAGTCACTGCTGTGAATAGTCATTAAACTCACATTACCTCTTGATTGAATGTTAGTTTAATCTCATTTAATTTGACAAAGAAATCATTCAAGCTGATATAGTTTTCCCACTTGTTTTAATCTGTAGTAAATGTAGGATTGTAAATATGTGTTATCTAACTTATCTTCCTGATAAAGAAAGTGGAGAACCTGATCAGACCATGAAGGTCCAGGCTCTAAAATAGACAAACAAAGGTCCTGCTCAACACAGTCATCTATGAAGATAAAGCTAGGAGGAAATGTAGTTATAACCCTATTTGCAGGTCAATTATACTGTGTGAATATCCAGAGTTTAAAAACGGAATGAAGGGAAATGGGTTATAGATAAAAAGGTTTTATTCAATCCAAGCCTCTGATCTGATTAAGGAGCAAATATAATATTTGTCCCTGCAGATTTTGTACCTGAAATAGTTTAGAAACTCTGCATTAAATGTTTTGAGTCTTACCCTGGTTTCCTTAAAGAAGGCATCATCCGACGTCTCCAGGATGTAGAACCTGTACTTTGTTCTGCAGGATTTCTTCACCACTGAATTCAGGTTACTCCAGAGGCTCTCGTCCAACTTTCTCTTCATTGGACCACAGAAGTCGAAATGGTTGCTCTGTTCGGTCTTTGGGAAAGTTCGATCCATCTGGAAGCTCTTGGGTGGAGGTGGAACTTTAGTGCCAGCACAAACATTATTCATCATCACCTTGTAGGCTGTGGTGCATTCTGTAGTCAGACCAGAAACCCAAGCACTGTTCGGCGGGTTTCCAGTTGCTTGAGATGTTTTTTCAGAGTACAAAGTCGTTTCTTGCTTTTGGACATCTGTCAGGAACTTCCTGTCAGACATGTCTACCATGATTTTTTGTTCAACAAGTGACGGTGCGTCCAAGTGATCGATTGGATCATCCCGGTCATCCAGATTTGAAAAACTCAGGGTCACAGGAGCAACACCAGGAAACACAGATGTGTCATGAGTGACCTCTTGGCCGATGGGCCCCCTGTTACTCCGTTTCAAAAGCTGTTTCATTTGTTCTGAGAAGATGAGGCACTCCTGTTCCATGGATGCCTGGGTCAGGTTGTCCTCTTGGCATCTTTTAGAGAGTTGCTCCAGACGTGAAGCGATTTTCTGACTGGTGTTGTAAACTGTAACTACAAGTGAGCTTTGACGTTCTCGAACACGGTTTTCATCGTCTTGATAATCCACAACTGACATCAACGCCCCCAAATCTCCCTGACCCATCTCCGTCTTCTTTATAGACTTTTGTCTGACTTTGTCATCTGAACCGTACGTCAGTGAACGTCGGTTTCCAACAAGTTTAGAGGAACTTGCTGCAGAGTCAGAAGACGGCACAGAATTGGACAAACAAATATTGTTCAGTTTTGAAAGGTCTGGTTCTTGGTTCCGATACGAAAGGTCGAGATGTGAAAATCTCGTTTTATCCAAGTTGGTTTTGTGGTCATTAACAATTGAAAACCAACTACTCTTGGAAGGAAGCTCCACGGCCTCCTGCTTAATGTCATTTAGTCTTTCAGGATATCTCTCAGAACATTCCGTCTTTCTTTCTGGAGGCATGGATGTCATGTATGTGACAATAGGATTATTAGTCAGTTTATTTCCTGTAGAGTTTTCAGTATGTCTTACAGTAGCAATGGAATCTGGTTGGCTTTCATCAGTCTTAGATGGTTTCACAGCCATCACTGGTCTCTGACTGTAGGAACGAGGTTCATGGGTCAACTGCGTTTGTGATGATGTTTTATGTTGATCTTGGTCTAGTTTATTGGCTTGAAAATACTCACAGGGAAGAAATCTGTGGGGATGACAATAATCTTGTCCGACAGAGGTTTTGTGTGATTTATCTTGTTTTTCAAGGGGCTGTCGATGAAAGGTCAAGTCACTTTTATTTAGTTTCAACCTAACACTGAGCATTTCCTCTAGTTTACATTTGAAAGGTGCTATGAGTGAATGTTTTGATGATTCTGTGTCGAGTTTTTGTGAGGTAGAAGCTGCCACCACCGCTGGCTTTGGTTTGATTATTTTCTTGTCCGTAACTTCCGCTGTGGTAGTCAAGTACTTGCTGCTGTTGTTCGGGGCTTGATCCAGAGACTGTAGAACTCTCAGAGTCCTGAGCCTGAGCCCAGAATGAGGACCTCGACAACTTTTATCTGTAAACGTGTGACATTTTTTCTCTAGAGGGATTCCATCATTTAGGGATGTTGAGATTCTGCTAAGAGTAATGTTTTCAAAGGTTTCACTTCCACTACAGCCGTTATTGGAAGAAGGTATATACGTATATGGTTTCTCATCCATAGTTGGAGTCGGACACCTGTCGTCAGACTCAGTTTCCAAAACCAATGGCTGACTGATTTCATTCTCATCTGAGATTTGGTGAGCTGCTTGTTCCATTTCTTTTTTGTACATTTGGGATGGAGTGTACACCTCTACAGGTAGAAGGGCTTCAGAGTAAGTAGATTCACCAATAAACGGTATTTCATTTTGCCCACCAATGGCTTCTTCAACCTTGTCTTGTAGGTGTGAGTCTTGTGTTATGACAGATTCCTCTCCGGTAGTGTCTTCTCCAATAAATGGGATCACAACCCCATTATGGACCTTTTTAAATCCCTCATTTGTTCTGTCTCTGTTCCAAATGTTTTGTTCAATCAATTCTACTGCAGCTCCACCCTTTTCTTTATCCTCACACTGAGGTGAAGGAGGCTGTTGATGGAATGGTTCTCTTTGACTATCGGCCTTGTTCTTTCCCTCAATTGATTTGGCATCTTGATCTTCATTATTACCACTACTTGTTCCAAAGTTGAGGTTTGTCATTATGTTATTCTGGTTTCCCGTTTCAACGGTGACCGCTGGCTGGGGAATGGACTCATCTGCGTGAGACCATCCTAATGAACAATGACTTTCTTTGATTGTGGGTAATTCTGGCTTGTTGGATTGTGCTTTATCTCTCAAACAATTATTCATTTCTGAATCTGCCTCAACTGCAAGTTCATTATGAACAGGATTCATGCTTGATGGATTGTCAAAGGCTGTATCTAAAATGGCATCTGTCAACACACTACCATTTGTAGACAGCTCCCTCAAATCCAAGTCATGGCAGACTGGTGTTATGCTGTCTGCAAGTGTTGGTTGCTCATTCAGTGGTTTGCGGAGATTACACTCTGGTGTGATGCAATCCTTTGTTGAATCATGGCTGTCATACAACAGTAATGGCTGGTTCCTCAAATCACTGATATCCTCCTCAGCAGAAACGGAACTCTCTTTTTCATCAAATCCATTTTCTTTGTCAAAGCAAATGTCATCACAACAATCGTCATCTTTATTACTATTTTCAGCTTGGCCTGGTGAGACTGTTTTAGATTCTTCTCCTTCCAAAGGTTTTTCACTGCAGACTGCACCCGACTCTTTGTTTGTGGAATCATCATCTATATGCTCCACCTTTGGGGAAGGTTTTATGTTGCCTTCTCGGTGTGGGTTTTCCTTCACTGCCTTGTTTTCCCCATCTTTGGATTCTGTTTCATCACTCTCAACGGAAGGAGCCACATCCCCTGTTTCTTTTTTAGGGTCCCCCTGTTTGTCTATCAAAGTTTTGGATAAATCCATCTGTTGCTTTTCCATCAAACTCTTCTCTGTAGCCTCTGATTTTTTGATGCCATCTTCCATTTCTGTCTTCTCCTTGGATCCAATTCCTATAGTAGTTCCATGATCTTCTGGCTGAACAGATTGTTCTTCTAGCTCTTCTTGTTGAGGAATTACTGCTCCATCACTTTTAACAGTTGGTACATCAGTGTGCTCCAGGCAGCCAACGTTTGTTAAAGGAGTACAAGTCCTCTTATTTTCAGAGACACTTTTG
The DNA here is from genome assembly GCA_036785175.1 of Eupleurogrammus muticus. Classification (NCBI taxonomy): domain Eukaryota; kingdom Metazoa; phylum Chordata; class Actinopteri; order Scombriformes; family Trichiuridae; genus Eupleurogrammus; species Eupleurogrammus muticus. The sequence continues at coordinate 2,073,251 of JAYKQN010000035.1, read as the reverse complement.
ACATCATTCACATTATTGATAGTCTCTGTGCCAACGACCATCTTCCCATGACACTGGAAAAAGAAAGCGTAAATGACATAGGAATTACATATAAACACCTTTTACTCTGTGAAAATTATGTTTGTTTCAAACAATAAATATTTAAAATCACATTTAAAAAGGCTATATCCAATTGAATACTAAATGGAAAGGATTGTCAACAGAATTACAGTAAAAAAAGGTCAGATCTTGTTTATGACTGTAGGTCAGAGTCTAGAGTTCCTCATTAGAATATAACTAACTATGCTGACAATTGTATGCCTTATATGACTAATGCATATATGCAATAAACCTTTTTAATTCACCTTATTTTTGACGACTATAGGGAAGCTACTATTGTGTATTTGTATGCAGGATTTCTGGCGAGGCAACTCCAGTCACTGACTAGCTTCACCACATCATCCAACAACAATTCTGTGGACAACTATGACGTTGAGGAAAAAAATATTTTTTTCCATGCAACAGCTTTAGAGGTGCACAGGAATGTTTTGACTGCTCACACAACCTTGTTAGTTAAGTTCATCCTAGTCAACAATCATCGAGGTGGCACAATAGAAATTGAAGTTGATAAAGGGTTTAATTCCACATTCTGAAATACATTGAAATATAACATTAGTTTGTCCTCTTCCATTAAAACCAAATTGGAAATTATTACCTCGTGTAGTTCAACTGGTGACTTGATGAACTCTAATGTTGCACTAGGATCTTTTTGTTTCCTGATCACAGAAGTAGTCTTTCCACTCCTTTCTTCGCGTGGACCTGAAGTGACAATCCCTACATTGAAATTTCTCTGTGACAAGTCTAAAATCTCAGATCTTTGCCCCATGTTATTTGTAGAGATGTCTTTTTTGCTGAGGTCTAGAGCATTTTCTATAGAAAGGTCAGAATTGTCTGTTAACACTGCTAAAGGGGCAAAGAAGTTGTTGTTGAGCTCAGAATGAACCGGTGCTGATACTCCTCCACTGGACAGTTCCGAAGGGTCATCGCCCTCAGGATATGGCGACGTAAAGTTTGACTCAATGTGAAAGAACCTAGATGTTGACCGACTATAAAAAAGCCCTATCCACATATGGACGATGAGTCGCAACTCCTCATGTGTCTTTATGTCCTGCATTAAGAATTCCCATGGGCTGTAAAAAAAAATGTTAAATACATAAATATTAGTGCCTTCAGATCATCAAATTCTCCACGCATTGCTTTTATTAAACTAGAGGCAAGTAAGCTCGATAAATATGTGACATTTATTTCACTGACCCTGTTTAAGTGAATAATTTACGTACCCATGCAAAGCTCGGATGATGGCTCGATTCTTTGAGTCAGTTGAAAACTTGCTGTCAAGATGGAAGTTATAGTCTTCTTTCCATTGCCTTGTGATTTGAAGAGTTCCATCCTTGTTAACAAAGGTCCTGGATTTTCTGAACTTTGTCCTGCATACCATGTGGTCATCCAGGGATTCTGGACTTGTGTAGTTGTCTTCACTTCTGTCTTCTTGACCAACCAAGGGATGTAGTGTTTGAATTCCATTACCATGCATTGTCTGGTGATGGTGCAGCAGTCTAGTAGACCCACATAAAGGGGATACCTGGAAGGGTGCACCTGATAAACCCAACAGTAGAGAGGAAGATGGGGGCAATGAGTAAGCATGTTCTTTAGATACCAAACCAACCAACTCACTGTCTGCCAGAAGATGGCTTGGAGAAGGAGACTGAAGGGGCTGAGTGGGTCTAGCAACAGACTTTTTAAGCAGAGCATGAAGAATTGACTCTTGTTCAGCACTGGTAAGTTCTTTTGCAAGGCCACACTTCTCCAAACTTGACTTAGGTTTTCTCTCATGTTCTGCATCTGGTTGTGGAAGGACCTGGCCATTACTGGCACCAAGGGCCAAGTCAGCAAGTAAGTTCAAAGCATCTGAAGATGAGCAAGCAGTGTGCACCTTTTCCTCAATAGTCTTCCTGACAGAAAAAGCCCTATTACACTCATTGTTTTCAAGTTTTTCACTTGCATAACAGGCTGGAGTTTGAAAATGCAACCACCCTGTGAAGACAAAACAGAAGAGAAAAAAGGAGACACTGCATGAAAATAAAAAGTAGCACAATAAAAGCATTTGAAAAATACCAGCATATGACAATTATGAGCTAGTCACCAACATGTAAACTACACCATGTTTTCAATTGTAAGTAGTGGATTAAGATGACAATAAAACCACTTTGTGTGTAGATGCATGGGACTAGCAAAATGCAGTGCAAGTAAGAGAAGGGCATATATTAAGCAAAGTGATAGCAATAGCATGCTGGCGACAGTTGTAAAAGCGACAGGTCAGTTATAAAGTCACGAACAGTACTGGAGAGATTTTACACAACATACAAAAATCAAGCATTCCGAATCCCAGCATTGTTAAACACAACTTACATTTTTTTTTAATATATTCCGCAGAGATGCCTTGGTGCTTCTTCAGTGTTTTAATCCTCCGCCTCCTTGGGAAAATCGATGGAGGCCTTTGTATAATTTGAAACTGGTTGTCTGATGTGCTCTTCCTTACTTGGGTTTCCTGGCCTTCTATTTCCCTTCCCTTATTTGTTTTCACTTTAGGGGTCAGGCCTAAGGCATACGCAAAAACAGGATCAACCGACAGCATCTCTGAAACCTCACTGACGCCTTCATTGTTTTGGACAACTGCAATTCCACCTGTACTCCTCAACATCTCAGTGTCTGGGTCACCTTTGCTTTTCTTAAATGAGGGCTCAGACTCTTTGGGAGATTCTGCAGTTATTCCATCTGAGAAAAGATCAGTTTTTCTCTTTCCTCTTAAAAGTACAGTTTTCAGTTTACTCAACAGTAATTCACCCTTCATAGAAATCTTTCCTGGGGAGACACTTTCATTTTCTTGAACTGCTTTTGAGAGAGAAGTGTCGCTGCCATCTTTCATTGACGAATGCTCAGAACTCTCTGAATTAAAAATTAGTGAAGCACCGCCATCATCTAACGATCTCGAATTGCCAGTTCCGACCAAAACATTTTGAAGGTTTCCTCCATCTTTGCAAGTCTCTGCCGTTTCTGTGTTTGACTCTTTCCTCACCTCTACATTGGCATTTGCCCGGACATCAACCACTATTTCCTCTCGGATCGGTTTGTCTTTCTTAGCTTGAAGTTTATCCTTTAAGGAGTTAACCTGATCTGCAATGCCCACGGAACCGTGAGGAATCAAGATTCTTCCACATTCACTGATAACTGGCTTTAAATCCCAGCGCTCAGTTTTCTTTCTCAAAGGATAAGCATCAATTTCCATTAAAATGGTGCTTTCCAATATCTGCTTTCCAGAGTCAGTTTTGTTCTCTACTGTTGCTGCTAAACCAGCAGTAGCAGATCTCAATTTTTGAGTAATTGATGACATTTTTTTAAATTTACGCTTATGCCTTGGTCGTTTTCTCCAATCAATGTCTGAAGTGTTTTTCACCTGCGATTGGTCTGATGATTCTGGTGTCTTGTCATCCTCCTGACACTTTAAACCATCATTCTCCACTGTTTTTACAGTTTGTAAGCTGTGATTCTCAACACATGCTTTTGGTGTCCTTTTCTGAGCCGTGTAATGTCCCCTGCGACGTTTCCACCGTCGCGCCTTAGCGGGAACAGTGACCTCGGGACAACCCGAAACTCTCCTATTTTTGACAATCTTGTCATTTAGAGAGTTCACTCCTGATGTTCGCAATATGTCTGTTGAAAAAACAGAAAGCTGGAAGTCATCATGTTTCGTTGCAGATACCGTACTGATTACACTCTCGTCTGTGACTGTTCGCTCTGCAGAAGTGATGCTGACAATCAGCTCTGCTGGCAGGTCATCCGATGTTGAGGGAGTCAGTAGAGTTTTTGCCACAACATCATCAGTTTTGATCAGGACACTCAAGTTTGATTCGGTTTCTTTAGTAGCAGCTCGAGATTGCAAATCATTTCGTGCAACATTTTGAGAGACAGCTGTTAAGGTGACCTGTGCTTCAGCACTTTCTATACAATTGTCCACAGATGTCACAATGTTTTCTGGAGATTCCCGGATGGACGAATGGTCTTCTGAAGCCATGCTAACAGGAATAGCTGGTGCCCCCTCAGGAGATGACAGATACAGGTAGACGTCATCATCAAGGTCTTCCCTTCGTTCCTCTTGTCCAGCTGCCAGGATTTCTGAGGCCTTGGACACTGGCAGTATAAAGGAGTCCGGTTTGCTCAGGTATGACCTGAAGCTCTGCCATGCCCTTGTGGTCCACTCTGGGGAAGAGTAGAGGTGTTTGTGAGCGTCGGGCACGTCATATTGATCTGGGAAGATGCAAGCTTCCCTAGAGGGACTCGACGCCAGCCCGGGGTTTATAAGTGAAGCGTAACTTTGCATATGTTGCGTCAACACGTCACACAGTTCTTCACTTGTGTCGATGGGTGTTCTCTCAACTACACCCTCTGCATAAGTTAGTACAGGTAGAACCCGGAGAATTTCAGATGACATGAAAAGCCTTTTCTCTCCAAATTTTGTATCTGTAAATAAATAGAAAAATAATACTTTATTAATATATATTTTTTCAATTTTTGATGTCATTAATACATTTAAAAGTAGACAACACTGAGATGGGAACATATCAAATAAAATATCCACTGAAATCACCTCTCTGTACAACTCGCGAGTCTGGAAACACAAACAAGCCTTTCAGAACCTCAGCTGCACTGGATCCAGCGTCTAGGAAAAAAAACAACAGATACATGGGGGAAAAAGTATTTAATCAATCACCAATTGTGCAATCTCCCACCACTTAAAAAGTTGAGAAAAGGCCTGTAATTTTCATTCACTATGAGAAACAGAATGGGGGGGGGTATCAAGAAAAATCACATTGTAGGATTTTTATGGAATCAACTGGTAAATACCCAAGTACAATAAGTTTTGGTCCATAGCAAAAGTTCATCTCAATACTATGGTATACATGTGTTGTTGGGGATAACAGAGGTCAAATGTTTTTTGTAAGTCTTCACACATCGTTGCTGATATCTTGGCCCATTCCTCCATGCAGATCTCTTCTACAGCAGTGATGATTTAAGGCTGTTGCTTGGACACCACAGACTTTCAACTCCCTCCAAAGATTTTCTATGAGGTTGAGTCTGGACACTGGCTGGTCCACTCCAGGACCTTGAAATGCTTCCTGTGAAGCCTCTCCGTCATTTCCCAGCGAATGTGTTCAGGATCATTGTCATGCTGAAAGATCCAGCCACACATCATCTTCAATGCCCTCGCTGAAAGAAGGTTTTTATTCCAAACCCAAGGATACACGACCCCATTCATTCTTTTTTCTTTACACAGATCAATCATCCTGGTCTCTTTGCAGTAAACAGCTCCGAAGAATGTTTCCACCCCCTTACCTTATATTGTTTTTCCTCCAAACACGACAAGTTGAGTTTTGTTACCAAAAAGTTATATTTTGCTTCATCTGACCATATGACACTCTCCCAATTCTCTTCTGGATAATCCAAATACTCTCAAGCAAACTTCAGACAGGCCTGGACATGCAGTGGCTTAAGCAAGGGGACAGGTCTGCCCTGGGAGTCCCTGGCAGCATAGTGTGTCACTGATGGTAGCCTCAGTTACTTTGGTCCCATCTTCCTGCAGGTCATTCACTAGTTCCCCCTGTGTGGTTCTGAGATTCATGCTCAACATTCTTGTGATAATTAGGACCACAGGGGGTGAGATCTTGCCTGGAGCCCCAAATCGATATTATCACTGGCCTTGTATGGATTCCAACTTCTAGTAATTGCCCCCACTGTTGATTTTCCTTACACCAAGCTTTACCTATTGCAGATTCACCCTTCCCAGCCTGGACACGTCTACAATTATTTCTGGTGTCTTTCTACAGCTCTCTGAGGTTGGCCACAGTGGAGTTTGGTTCTATTCAGGTACCAAGTGGAAGTCAGAGGACCCTCTTAAAAAAAGAAGTTACAGGTCTGGTAAAAGATCCTACAATATGATTTCCTGGATTCTTCCCCCCCCATTCTGTCTCTCATAGTTAAAGTGTACCTATGATAAAAATTACATCATAGGTACACTTTTATTGGAAGATTTCACGCAATTAGTGGCTGACTAAATACTTTTTCCCCCCATTGCACATAGGTGATCTGGAGATGACGATTCTAAGCAAAGGCAGGATTCTGCATTTTGATCATGAGACTGACAACATAAAGAAAGATCATTTGCATATCTTACCATCATATGTGAGGAAGTGGGAGGAGTGCAAGAGGATAAGAAAACCACCATCATTCAGTTGAATACTGAGAGCCTGTCCGAAAATGTGAAAGTTTGTTTCTAGATGTTAAATATCAAGTAACCATAAAATATCTGGGCATACTAGAAATAGAATGGCTAAGATATACAGTCTGTTTGAAGGGTTGTTCACCCACAAACTTACCAGATCTTTCTGCTTCATTTGCTGAAGAAGCACAGATATTGAGAGTGGTTCCTCCACCACAGAAGAAACCAACTCACATAGGACGCAGCATAAATTACCAAAAAAGACTAAAAAGATAGCAAAAAAGCAAAACTAATTAATTATATATTCATTAACCCTACTTGCATAGAAATATTCAATGACAAAATAAATAGAGTAAAACTTTTCTGATTTCGACCAAACACACCTTGACCAGAGAAGCAGGTATCAAAAACAGCCCTTGGTAAGAGCTGCCTCAGATCTGACATGGAAATGGCTCGGTCAACTTTCACCACCGATGGTCTTCAATGGAAAACAAGACAAATCATAGAAAAAATTCTATATGTTTAGTTGCTATCACTATAAGATATTTAAGAATACTGTGTATTTTCTAGATTCACATTACACTTACAGTTTAGCAGGGATCATAGTCCATGCTGTAGACTTCAGCTCAACATTATAGACCTGGTTTCCTACGTGAAGTTCACCTCTCCAGGGCACGTAATGAGAAACTGGAATTTATAAAACATATTATGCATGTTATAAAAGTACATTTTTGATAAATTAAATAACTCCACATACAAAACTACTGATAAATAATACTAGTAATATTTCTATTAATACTCTCATATTAGATATGATTCTTTCAGGGAAACTTTATTGTATGTGAGCCTAATTAGTCATTTATTTGAATATTTGTCAACTATTAAGTCAGCAACTTTTTACATATCTATTTGTGCAATTTTTTTAAAAAGAAAATTTTCAAACTCCCTGGTTTCAGCTTTTCAAATCTGGTTATTTTGTGGTTTTGTTAGTCATTTATAATAGTAAAGTGATTATCTTTGGTTTCTGGACTGTTTGGTGTGGACAAAAAAAAGAATATTCATCTTTGGGAAACAACATTTTATACCATTTTATGAACCAAACAACTAATCAATTGTTTCAATAATTTATGTATTAATCAATTATCAAATGAGTTGTTAGTTACAGCCCTAGTTTATATTAGTATTAATAGAATATTTTTTAAATATACATTATTAAACCATAAAACAGTACTAACACATTATACTTATTTTTGATGGAAACAGATGGAGTTGCCGTTTGCCCCATTTTACTTACCCAGTTTTTTCTCCTCACTGAAAATGGAATTTGGGAAGAAAAATCAATAAGATTTCAATAGATATATATTATTACTAAAATCAATAATATATTTAAACACTAAAAGAAGAGTATAGCGGCTGTACCTTTTCTCCTGAGGTCCTACAAGTGTTGCTGTGGTGTCCGTATATGAGAATGACACAACAGCAAAAGGACAAACGAGGCTGGGACATCGAGCTGTTTCATTGCTTCCATCATTTAGCAGCTCATACAGGTAATACTGCAAAAAAACAGAAAAAAAACAAGAGCCACTTGAGCGGCATGTGACAAAAACGTCTCAATATTACTCACAAGCTGCACACAGATAAGAGATAAAAGAGATAAGACAGTTGGACACCACATGTGAAAGATTACAGCACTGGAAACCTTGACCGAAACAGGTTACTGTATTTTCACGACTATAAGGCGCACTTAAAAGTCTTCTATTTTCTTCTAAATGTTGGTGCGCCCTATGTATGTATGTAGGGGAAGTGTGGGCATGGATTGTAGATAAAATAACGGGGATGTGCGTTATGCAGAACATCGTTGTTTTAACAACCTGAAAATGGTAAAGAGACACGCTGATAAAGCACAGTTTAAACTGAAGGAAATCAGCTACACAGCTGAGTTTAAGACATAAGACAGGTGGTACGAGTTGGAGGAAAGACTGGATCAGTGGATCACAGAGCAGAGACTGGATCAGTGGATCACAGAGCAGAGACTGGATCAGTGGATCACAGAGCAAAGACTGGATCATTGGATCACAGAGCAGAGACTGGATCAGTGGATCACAGAGCAGAGACTGGATCAGTGGATCACAGAGCACAGACTGGATCAGTGGATCACAGAGTAAAGACTGGATCAGTGGATCACAGAGCAAGGACTGGATCAGTGGATCACAGAGCAGAGACTGGATCAGTGGATCACAGAGCAAAGAACGAGTGGGAGAAGCGTTCCTATGGTCACCATTCGACTAAAAGCAGTAAAGCAGCAGAAGAAATGAAAATTGAACATTTCCGTCTTGGTGCTTTTGTTTCGGTGCCATTTCTCCATCCAGACCAGGACTACGGTAGCACAGCAACTTCCAGCGGATTATAACGCATCATTTAGAGGAAAGTGACTCTGATGGTGAAGAAAGTGAAGCTGGCATGTTTGATGGAGATTTAGCTGCTGTTGGAATCAGAAACAGAGGATGAGGACTTTGATGGTTTGATTGATGACATTACTCCGCTCTATTTTTAAATACACACACTTGTGTGCTTGTTTTATCCGTGTTTTACCATGTGCGCGATGATTAAAAAATGTTAGTACTTTGTAATCAATACTTAAATAAAGTCTATCTCCATATTAATGGCACCTTTTCACATGTCTTTTATTACCTGGGTTCTCTCAAATGCGAGAAAGGAGCTGGTTTTAGCAGAAACTGAAGACAACTGTTCAGACACGTGACAGTCAAATCCCACAGTGGGTGGAGTGAAGTTCTGTGTGTAGTTCTCCACAACCTTTTTAATTCTCCCCTGTTGGTAACAACAAAACAATTATTAACCTTTTAGAACGGCATTTTTTCCCTTAACATGAGATGCTAATTAATGTATTAACCTGTCTTTCAATACCTTTGTCAGCCTGATGATGGCGATATATCCAGATTTCCCATGATACCAACGATTTGGGTCCAAGCAGTCGGCATATATTGAAATATACACACCTGAGTAAACACAGAACGTTTATTCAGTTAAATTCACATGAGGTGTATTTTGCATGTCAGTTTGTGTTTTTTTTGTGTTGACTGTCCTATGTAATGCAAGGTACACGTTTCTGCAAAAGGAAAATATCTTAAAAGTAGATACAGGAATAAACATTTATTAGGATTTAACCACAATCATTCAAAAAATATAGAAAATTAAAACTATATTTGACTCATAACTTGTAAGTTACCCTCAAAATACTGACTCATCTATGCCACACCTCAGAGATCAGCTTGTCCCAGCTGTCAAGGACACGCAGAGCAACTCACTATGAATCACCTCTCCCACTACAGCAGACCAAGAAAAGTATGTTTATGTTCTAAATACAAAACGCTTCACTAGACTTTACATTTTAAGATAAAAATGTGAAGTCAAAAATGGGTAAACACTGTAAAACCTGTCAGCACTGTAGAAGATTCTAAGAGGAATTACAATTAAAAAGTGGAATCAGAATATAACTTAACACATTTGTTGTTAAATGATTATAAAATATGAGTATACATACACTTGCCACTGATACCTGATATTCAGGTAAGCTTTTTTTTTACTAAGAAAAATAACAGGTTGAACTATGTTGGAAGTAAAACACAAGAACTGGTTTGGCAGGTTTTCTTCACATTCCCTCTGTGGGAGTGAGGTGTAAAAGTGGAAGAAGTTGGAACAATTATTATATTTTTAAAACATAGAAATTGTCAAAACGTGGACAATTCATGTTTTTCTTATGAGAAGCTGTGCAAAGAAATCTGCAGACAAACCATAATAGATTAAAACGGGGACGGATGTGAAGTAAAACCAAGATTATCTCTGTGTAACGCTGTTACTTTAAATTACATGTGACACAGTGCAGCTCTTGTTCCCTTGTGCCGCTCCGGTGTGGTTTCATACTGCCGTTCATTGAAAAACAGCTCCATAAAAAAAGGACTTTGACCAAAGTTTGTACCCAGTAATTTACTCACTTATCACTGCCACACAGAGCAGAGAGATAACAGGCAAAGTTGTCTAGAGGTGATGTTTTAACTTGTGAAGGTAGAAAATATAACACGACTGTATTTTAGTGCCAAGTAGGATCAGTGCACAGCTATTACATACAATAAAAGCAGAGTTCATTGTCCACACTGTTATCTTCTCAATCACAGGCATCAGTTTCTGTTTCATTTTATTCCAGAAACCCTTCCACTTTCAGTTGTATAGACTCATAAAGCCCTTCACTTTACTTTCAATTTCACAACCAGGGCAGCAACAAACAGAGAAGGTGGAGGATCCATAAAGTGGATTTCACAGCGTGAATGCATGGAAAATATCCTGGATTTGCACATTTAAGGTAATAATTCTTGTGATTAAGTTTTTGATCTTTGCATTTTTAGGCAAGTTGGTCAAGTTATATTTTAACATTTAATAGTTATGTGCATAGATGTATTTTTTCTTGTGTACAACTGTGACTTCCTGTTTGTTTCCTGCTGTGTTATTCATACACTAGATGGTCACAGAGGTCTTCATGCCACTGGGAGGCATAACCGTTGCCTGAGAGAGCTAAATACTAATCATTTACCCTTCAGGTTATCTCCAAGAGTCGTACAGGTGCTGTTTCCAGTGAGGACACCGGTTTCTCCAAGTGCATTAGCCTTTAAAAAAGAGAATAATTTAAAGAAAGACATTGTAAAGACCTCTGATGTTAATTGAAGATTTATTCCCACAAATGTTTTATTATAGTCTGCACCTTATTTAGATCATCAAACAGCAGGAAACCATACGTTTCCTCCAGATCCTCCTCTGAGTATCCAGTTTCTCTCCTCTTTGCTCGGAAGGCATTATACTGACATAAAAGACAAAAGGGGGAAAAGGCAATGACATGGTGATTTTTATTGTACAATGTAAAGATGATTAAAGATCCAAATAAGGCAGTGTTTTGCTAAAAAGACAAGGTGTTGCTATGGATTTGTTTGATGTAAATAATTGAAGTTTAATGGTGTTTTAAGGTGATACTGACCTTTTCCTCCAGCTCTGAATTCTTCACCAACACAGCCGACGTGTATCTGAAAGAACGCTTTGATTCCTCGTATAAATACGCACTTTGAAGAGGAGCCAAAACGTGCTTCACAAAGTCCTCAGAACTTTCTGACACGGACGTGAAAACGCCTGAAAGTGGACAAAAAATAATAAATAAAAAATAATGGCAAAACTGGGAAACGACATGGCGAAATTACAGCGAAAATGACGTTTCCTTTTTTTTCTTCCAGGAAAAGTCTCGGAGCTGTGTCACAACAGGGACTAGTTTCTCTCCCTTTAACTACTGACACCTCATCTACACGCGCTTCTCTCTTCTAAAATCACAACGTTAATGTTATTTATGTCATATTTTTAAGGTTTTAAAGTAAACAAAAATAATAAAAAAGTGAAAGTTACACGAGGACATGAAAAGCTCGTCACCTTTATCCGAGGCACCATCAGTCCTACTTTCCATCGCTGAGACGCTTTAGGAAACGCGTCGAGCCGCCGCTTTCTGCTCACAACAGTTTCCTCCGCGTTTAAACATCGCGACGCCGCGGAGCGTCAAAGACGAAGCTTCCTGAGTCACTTCAGCCACAGACATGTCCACAACCAGGAAGTTCAGGAAAAAATTAATAACCGACGGCGAATCCCGTTCCTGGCTTTTTTAGAAACGCGTTTTATTTTGTTTTAACGATTCACGCACGGTCGGTTTGCGAGCGTCGGTTTTCCCGGCGGAGGCGACGGGCGCGTGCGAGGCGCCGCGCTCCGAAAAAGAAACAGAAACCTATCGAGGCGACGGCGGCCATCTTGAAAAAACTGAAGCGGTGCAGAGGGAAGTTGAGCTGCGGTTCTGTCCTCCCCCTCCACGCACGGAGCTGCGGGTTTTCTCTTTTTTTCCAGATTCAGATCGAGGATCGATCACTGGCACGAACTGATATCACATCGATATGACATCTAACAAACACACACCTCGCTTTGCTCCATATTTTACAATTTCCCAGAATTCCCAGATAGATCCAGTGGTGTGTTACTCACTTTAAGGCCACATTTGATTGAAATATTTTCACCAAAAAAAGACTTTTCTGAAATTTAAAGTCATCTTTAAGAATTAACACTGCGACTACTCAATATGTTGATTAGTTGTTCAGTTCATAAATTGGTGTAAAATACATTTGAAGTTTCCCAAATCTTTAGGTTCAACCAAAAAAATGTCTATTTTTAATTGATTGAGTCATTTCTTTAAAAATAAGGTTTTTGTTTGTTAAATTTGAGTATTTTTCTTTCTTCATTAACTATGATACAAATAAATCAATATTTAAAATCTATTTGTTGTTGTTTGTTCATGAAAGAGAAAAAAATGATTTCTCAAATGTCTATTTATAATTGATTGAGTCATTTCTTTAAAAATAAAAAGGTTCTTGTTTCTTAAATGTGATTTTTTTCTTTCTTTCATTACTATGAAACAAATCAATTATCAAACTCGATTTGTTGTTTGGTTAATAAAAGTGAACCCAAATTCTTTGGTTCTTTTTTCTTAATTTTTTAATATTTGTTTCTTCTCTCTAAAAAAGGCTTCACAAAAAAGATAACTGATGGTATTTTTAATAATAATTTTTTGATTCCATTATTTGACATTTTGTGTCAAAAATCGCACAAAATCATAATTTTTGTGAACATAAATTGTACAAACAGATTTAAATGACAAAAAAAACAACATGAACATAAAATTACATTTTAGAGATGTGATGAAAGCTTCTTAAAACTGGACTTTTTCATCTTGACAAACATGATTTGTCACTGAAAGCCATATTATTATTAATAACTTCATTTGAATTTTTAGTTAAAAAGGGGTGATTTGTGAAATATTTTACTTGTTCATTGTTTATTAATATATTAATTTATTTATAGGCAAAGCTAACCTGTTAGCTAGCTGTTAGCTAACCTGTTAGCGACTATAAAAGTCCTAATGTTGATGACTTTATGAGCTAACAGTTGTTCAACAAAGATAATATATAAAATATTTCCCTCTATAGTATTTATAACCAATTTAAAATACACATCATTACTCACTTTCATGCATCTAAGTTTTAGAACTTTGGGGAAAGTTTTACCGGACGCCATTTTTGTAGGCCTGGGTCCTGCCGCCTACATTTCCCATCATCCAACGCCTTTGTTTACGAATTGAATGAACCTCCAGTCGCTCCGCGAGACGCGCCGCCGCAATCTCAGCGTCTCCCGTCCGTTCGCAGCGCGTTTTCCCCCGCGGCTTCGGGATGTTTCACCGGGTCTGAACCGGCACCGTTAGCGGATCGGTAACATGCGATGGAGATCACCCGGACCAGGCCGTCCTTGTATGGAGACATCGGTAAGTAGCTTACAGCCGGCGGCCCGCAGCAGAACACGGCCACCACGCAGCCGTCACACCGCATAACGGCGGGCTTTCTCCGCGGCTTTCATATTATTTTATTCCGTTACATGTCCAGGTAGGTCACCGGCGGGTCACGTGGTCTCCGTTAAGCGGTTAAATTGATAAAGTGGCGTCTGCGGCGGCGGCGAAGTGTTAAGCTCGTTAGTGAGAACTGCGCAGTTCATCTGAACGGGAACCGGCAGCTTCACGTTTAACTGTCATATCTACACTCATGCACGTGCCCCCTTAGTAAAACGTGGGAGAAGAACAGGACTTTTATTTTGAAAAACGCCTTTGTATGTGTTGATCAGAGCTGTAACAATTAGTCGATTAAACATTAATACAACTATCTGATAAACAATGTTATTTTAAGAAGAAAATGTCCAAATTCAAAGTGAATGACACTCGATGAGCTGCAAGTTGTCAGATATCACATTATTCACACACTGTTTTGATGATAATTCATTGATTTGAGTCTTTACTAAGAATAAAATGCTCAAATGCTTCTTCATTCTTCTATAATAGTAAACTGAGGATCTTTGGGTTGTGAAAAAGACATTTTAGCTTCAATCTTCAGCTTTAAGGAAACAATGATCCATATTTTCTACCATTTAATGAACCAAACAACTAACAGATTAATCGCTTCAATAATCAACAGATTTATTGACCATCATAATCGCTGCTCTAGTCTGTTAAAAATGAACTTCATTCATAAATAAATACAGAACAAGAGCTTTATTACATATAATAGCTTTATAATATATTAATTCAATTATAGCTTTATAGACCATTATTTTCAAAACCAAAAGCCAATTGCACATATTTATATGCACAAGTTAATTATACAATTAATGGATAAGTTGTTTGGTTCATTAAATGTTGATCAGTGTTTGTCAAAGCTGCAGATTGAAGCTAAAATGTCTGTTTTTGTCCACAACCCAAAGATCATCAGTTTACTGTTATAGAAGAATAAAGAAACCAGGAAATAATCAGAGAACAGAAGCTGAACCAGAGAATCTGGACATTTTAGAATAAAAAAATGACTCTAATTGGATAACCTATTACCAAAATAGTTGGCAACAAATCGATCAATCAACAACAGTTTGGTATCAAACCAATATTTAGTTAAACCTAATTTATATTATTGGATCTAAACACAACTTTTGATCCCAGTTTATGTCTTTGAACATTTTCAACCTGAACAACATTTATTGTCATGATATATTACATATAATCCTGACATTTAAGAAGTTGTAACCAGCAAATATTTGCCATGTTTCCCAAAACAAAAGACTTTAATATTAAATGAATCATTAAAGGAGTCAGAGGCGACTCTTCTGGCTGTTTATATAAGATTATACCACCATCATAAACAGGAAACCTCTGACCCGTGTGTTCTGCAGCTCATGGTCTGGGGTTCTGGACCGACCGCTCCGCCGTGCACGAGGCGGCGGCCCAGGGCCGAGCCCGCCAGCTGCAGCAGCTGATCGAGGGCGGGGCGGCCGTCAACATCGTGGCGGTGGACTCCATCACGCCGCTGCACGAGGCCTGCATACAGGGACAGACGCAGTGTGTCCGGCTGCTGCTGGACGCTGGAGCGCAGGTGAGATCGTTTTAATGTGGAGTTGAAGGACCTGGATCAGGGGTTAGGCTCAGCTGTTTCCAGGTGTTTCACCGTGCTCTGGCCTGCAGGTGGACGCCAGGAACATCGACGGCAGCACGCCGCTGTGCGACGCCTGCGCCGCCGGCAGCCTGGACTGTGTGAAGCTGCTGCTGGAGTACGGAGCCACGGTGAACCCCCCGCTGTTCACCTTCTCCCCGCTGCACGAGGCCTGCATGGGGGGTGAGTCCTGACAGCGCAGGGTCACAGTGGTAGTTACAGAGGACACGTTACAATCACTGTTAAACTACATTTAACAGCAGTAAAGTGGGATGTTAAACGGGTTTTAAGGATTTTCTCTCAGCTTCAGACACTTAGTGACATCACAAATACAGAAGTGTTGTTCTCTGCTTCTGTCTAGAACTAATTCTTAAACTATTCCAGTACCGTTTTAAAAGTCCTGAATGTCTCTTATCCCTCTGTTCCAGTGTTTCCATATGGAAACTTCATGCAAATTCTGTTGTGTGAGGCGCTTTCTATTTTTAACACAGAAAGTTTTCTCGTGTTCAGGTTCGATGCAACAAACGTTCTGAAGGTTTTTGTCGGTCCATGTATAGAAGGGTGAAAACAGGGTTTTCTGCACATGGTGTTTGCAATTAAAAAGTAAAATATGGTACATGATAAAGTTTAAATAATGAAATTAAATAAGAAAAAAAAACAACTAAAAAAGAAACTTCTTTTGCAAAAGCAAATAAATTGATTTTTAGAACTTTTAAAAAATTAATTAATTTATTATTTATTCTGGGTTATATCAGTCAAAGTAAAGTTTAGTGTCTTTAACCAAGAAGAAATGATTTCTTAAAATAAAACTACTGAAAATTTCAAGTTTTAGCTCATTTTATTCTTTTCCAAATGATGTTTATCTGTTGTGACTGATATAATCACATTGAAGATGGTCAAAAAGTTAAAATAAAGAACAAATGTGCAGCAGATGAAGACTCTGGTTAACAAAGATGATAAATACAATATAAAAAACACAAACATTTATTGAGAAACAGGATTCATCACAGTAAATGATGCAAAGAATGTGCTCACATCATGTTTTTCTGTCTTTCCTCTTAATTCTGGCTGATTGTTAGTAATGATGATGTTGTTGTTGTCTGTTAGGTGCAAACTCTCTTTTCCACCACAGTGAAGCCTGATGTTTTAATAAAACTTCTTCTACATTTACTAGTTGAGTAAAACAAACTTTGGATCATGAAATTATTTAGAATCATTTCTAGTGGATTCATACACACGTTTGTTTTATCACATGTTAATGAGCTCGTTTGTCCTTTTCACTTGTTCAGTATTTATTGTCAGTCATTTCAGAAACTGAAATTCATGAATTCATTAGACACAGTAAAATACTTCAGGCCTTTGTTTTAGTTTCTGAAGTGAACGTAAACGGATCAGAATCCTGACGACGAGCTGAGGCTTGTCCTCATTTACAAAAACAGGTTTAAACTGAAACGTGACGCCGCAGCATTTAGAGGATTATTTAACTCAGAAAAACACATTAAATGCATCATTTCCATGTTTCGTCCAAGAGATGAAACACAAAACGAGAGCTGTAGGAAGCAGAAAAGAACATAAAGTCTGAATGTTCACCAGAGTCCGTGTCTGAACAGGGAACTCTGAGTGTGTGCAGCACATGATCGACCAGGGAGCGCTGATGGAGGCGCACGACTGCCACTACGGAACGCCGCTGCACGTCGCCTGCGCTCGACAACACTACCAATGCGCCAAAGTTCTGCTCAACGCAGGTGACACGTTTACTGATAAATCATCTTCTGTCATTTTACACTTTACTGCAAATAAAGTTTAAAGTCTGCAACAAAAGGTTTTTAGATGAACAACAACCACTTTCAAAACGTGTAAAAAAAAGTAAAATACAGAAATATTAAAAGCATTGACACAGTTGAAAAACACATTACCCCTCCTATGTATGTCTGTGTCAATATTCAATGAAAAAAACAGAAGTTAAAAGAGAAGAAAACAGGAATAAGGTCACAGGAAACTAAAAACTGTTCACTTCTTACATATCATTGGTAGTTTCTGTCTCTTCTGCAAATTCTGAAAATAGTTTTGTGATGTGAAGAAGTAAAACATTTACACCAAAAAGCAGCTTCTCCTCATCATGTCAGGAATATTTGATAAAACCACACAAATCTGATTAATGTCTGATTAATAAGTATTAATATATATTCTATCCTATAACAGTAACATCACTATGAGTTTTTATTCTTCTTAAATACTAACACAAATGTTTCTAAAGCAAGAAAAGTTCATTTACTTTACTTTAACGGAAATAAATGAAACAGAAATAACTTAACTTTAACAGATACTGAAAAATAAAACTACATAAATGGTCTTATCAGTGATTGTGGTGTAATGTCTTTAATGTCTTTGTCTCCAACATTTCAGACTCAGTAACACACCGGTCTTTCACAGTGAACCAAGCGCTACAGACACTTCGTCATATTTCCTCGTCTTAGCTTTGGGAGACTTTCGTTTGTCTCTTTATCTCCGTCTCTCTCCGCCTGTCTTCTCATCCCTGTTAAATATGTTTTCATGGTGTCACTTGGTGTCTACACTTCATACTCATACTCTGTGCTGTATGCTCCCTGTGAACACTCTGCTGCCCCCTGAAGGAGTGGAGGTGAAATTGCACTTTATTCATCTTTACTCATCTTCATCATCTTCATCTTCCTCCCCCCCCCCTTCCCAGGGGCCAACGTGAACGCCGCCAAGCTGCATGAAACCGCCCTCCATCACGCCGCCAAGACGAGGAACATCGAGCTGATCGAGCTGCTGGTGGAGTTCGGCGGCAACGTGTACGCCAGAGACAACCTGAACAAGAAACCCACCCACTACACCAGCCTGGGGTCGCCATCGTACCGCTGCCTGGAGTTCTACGAGAGTGAGTGACAAACACCCAGAAACTAACAATCATGAAGGCTGGGATGTCCTGAACGCAGATGCATCATCCCAGATTGTGGTCTTTAGAACACAAAACTCCCAACAATTAGAACACGGCACAACAGCTGCAAGAACATTAAACATTAAATACTAAAAAACACCTAAACTCCACCATTAAAACAGCTTCATATCAACTTAAGCTGTTAAAATACTAAACCTCAAATCACACGAGGAGACCTCAGTTAACACTAAATAAAGTATTTTACTTGTAGTAAAACACAATGCTAGATGTATTTTTTGCATTATTTCATCCACATTTGCTCTGTAACAGCAACATCAATTAGATATAATGTACAGCATACAGAAATATTCCATGTTAATTAACATTTATATGGATGTTTTCTGGACTGAACGGATGTTTCCAACAAAACAACCTGTGCATGTTCTCTCCAGCAGCTTCATCGAGTTTAACATGTCCCTCTACCCAAAGATTATTTTATTTTAAACGGTTCTAGTATTTCAGCTTTGCAGAAACAGTAAGAGACGTCTCACCATTTCTTTCTGTAGTGTCACACATCAGCGATAAAAGAAACCTGAATTACCCATAAAACAAAGAAGTCATTACTGTGTGTGTGTGTGTGTGTGTGTGTGTGTGGTCAGAGAACCAGATCTAGTGGATCTCTTGTCTTTTTGCAGACAGATGATGTGATCTCTTGTCTTTTTGCAGACAGATGATGTGATCTCTTGTCTTTTTGCAGACAGATGTAGTGATCTCTTGTCTTTTTGCAGACAGATGATGTGATCTCTTGTCTTTTTGCAGACAGATGATGTGATCTCTTGTCTTCTTGCAGATGATGTGATCTCTTGTCTTCTTGCAGATGATGTGATCTCTTGTCTTTTTGCAGATAGATGATGTGATCTCTTGTCTTTTTGCAGATAGATGATGTGATCTCTTGTCTCTTTGCAGACAGATGATGTGATCTCTTGTCTTTTTGCAGACAGATGATGTGATCTCTTGTCTTTTTGCAGATAGATGATGTGATCTCTTGTCTTTTTGCAGACAGATGATGTGATCTCTTGTCTCTTTGCAGACAGATGATGTGATCTCTTGTCTTTTTGCAGACAGATGTAGTGATCTCTTGTCTTTTTGCAGACAGATGATGTGATCTCTTGTCTCTGTGCAGACACCCCCCTCAGCCTGCAGCAGGCCAGCCGGCTGGCCCTGAGGAGGGCTCTGGGTACCAGGGCCCTGGACGTCTTCTCCAAGCTGGACCTGCCCAAGAGCATCGTGGCGTTCCTCTGCTACGTCCCACCTCCGGTGTTTGAGATTTAATCAGTCATAATCCTTCATGAGGGGAAACTCAAGAAGCTCAGAGGGGGTGAGGTTGGACTGTGAGGAACTCTGATGTAGATCAGACGTGACGAGAAAACAGATTTGACAAAACAAAAGGCAATAATTCATCAAACGTACCAACGTTTACAGCAGGCTGCAACTATTCAGATTAATCGATTAGTTGTGTTACAGAAGAATAAAGAAACCAGGAAATAATCAGAGAACAGAAGCATTTCTTCTTAAAAACGACACAGATGGATTAATCTACTTAGTTGGCAACTAATGGATTAATCCACCATTTGTTGCAGCTCTATATGACACAAAGCCAGAATCAAACCAATATTTATTTAATCTTAATTTATATCCAATAGAACTAAACATCTGTTTATTATGTCCTTATTTGTTATGAGTAATTATTATCTGCAGATTTGCCAATTAATCATTTTGTGTATAAATATGTTTGATAGAAGCCAAGTTTAAGTCTTCAGTTTGACTGAAAAGACATTTACTGTGATTTTAATCACGTTTAAGAAGCTGAAACCAACAAATGTGTGTCATTATTCTTAAAACAACTTTAATAATCAATAGATCAATAAAAGAGTTGCAGATTGATTTTTTTAACTGTCTTTATATGAGATTAAAATCTGAAAATAACCAGAAACCTATGACCAGAGATCATCAGTTTACTTTACAGAAGAAACCAGCAAATAGTCAGAAAGAAACTGGAACCAGAGAATATGAAACGACTCAAATTCATAACTGATCATCAAATAGTTTGATTGATATGATCGTAACTAATCAATTAATCGTTGCAGCTCATCACGTTTCAACGTTTAAACATAAACCAACATGGCGGCAGGTTTTTCTCCCACATTCACAGACGTCAGAGCTGCAACTAACGACTGCTCCGATAGCTGATTAATCTATGGTTGATTAAAACGATTCATTGATTAGTTCATTAAATGTTGTAAAATCTTGATCAGTGTTACTCAAAGCTGAAGTTTTAACCTAAAATGTCTTTTTTATTCAGACCAACAGTCCACAACCCAAAAATAACCATCATTAAAAATGACTTCATCAATAATCATTTATAAGCTCCATATTCTCTCATTTAATATATTATTCCATTACGTTTTCTTTGTTTAGGCCTTTTAATTCTTAGGCAGGAATCTGATATAAACCCGACTGTGGTGACAGGAGGGTTTTACAGAAATGTTTTTCATAGATTAAAACATTCAGACTTTTGTATTATAAATATCTCAACCTACTCATCCACTCATAGATCGCTTTGACAACTTTTGGAGGTGAAAAGATGAAGATCACCATCATGATTCCACTGTGGTCACTGTAATCTGGATTAAAGTGTCATTAATGTTAATGTGAATCATTGATCTGAGTAACGGGTTGTTGGTTCTGATGCTCTGATCAAACGTTCCATCGTTGATGCCGTGGAACGTGAAGTTTATTGTAAATGACGTATTTGTATATAAGTTGTGTTGTATATGTAAAACTGTTTATTCTCAATGTAAATTTGTAAATAACACTCAGCTGGTGTAAATAAACAGAACACAACGAGACTCTTTTAAGAACCAGTTCTGCTGTTTTGTGTCTTCAAATTCTAACACTCAAATAAGTCATTTTTTCTTATCATGAGGTTTGTTCATTTCAGACTTTTCAAAATAAGAGTTGATGAACGTTATTGTTATATTGACAAAACCTATTTCAGACTTGACAACAACAGTCACTTTTAATAAATAAACAGAAACTACTGACACCTGGAGCAGTGTAAACAGGAATAGGTCAAAGACTCACAGATGAAACTCACAGGCTTTTAATTTGAAACAAAGGATCCCTGGACATTAGCAATTATAGAAAGAATAAAAAACTGGATGAACTGACTAGATGGTAAAAACTCTGGCTTCAGTATTAAATGTTCATGAATAGAAGTTAAGTTCTGGATTGAAATGTAGGTCACGGTTGATTCCATTGAAAGTTGAAATGTGTAAACTTAAACTGGCTGGAAACAAACGAACAAACACACGAAACAAGCAGCGAGCTGTCGGCAAATAAATGAGGGAAATGGAAGAATGCACCAGGGAAGGTCAGAAGTGAGACGACTGGAACAAAACTACAGAAACAGACACAGCGTTGAAGCGTTGAGCCGACACGTCAGCATGAATGCAGCATGATAACACGCTTTCACAGCAAAGAAGAAGTTCTGCAGCCAGAACCTCAGGTTGGTCATTTGAGGAACTTATTTCAGTATTTTGTGGGCACTTCTAACATTTTCAGCTTTTCACACGTCGTCCTACGTTTCCCGTTTGAACGTTTGTTGATGTGAGGTAAAGAAACTCCACCAGAACACCAGACTGTCACTAATTCATGAGATAAACCTCATTAACTTCACCCTCAAATACACGGAGGAAATAACTTTTACATTACCCTGAAAATCAGCGATTTAAAAGAAATGAAGAACATGGAGGCAGTGTGTGTGTGTGTGTGTGTGTGTGTGTGTGTCTACTACACAATAACCCGTGTTTCTCTGCTTCTGTTAATGATCAACTACGAGTTCCTGAGGTTCACAATGACACGTCTGGTATTTGTACTTTAGTAAAAGTAGAAATACTCTCGTCTCAAACACTGAATACAAAAGTTCATTTAGTAAAAACTACAGAAGTTTTATTAGAGAAATAACATAGAATTGCTATTCAAACTGTTATTTTTGTTTTATTAGATTTTTAGCTACTTTAGTTTGATTAAAAGTAAAAGTACTGCATTATATCTGTATAATAATATGAGTAAATCACATTTGTTTAATACACTTTATATAGCGGCTTTTGCAAGAAGTGTATGGCACATTTAAAAAAAAGGAAATAAAATGTAAACATACATATTTTATGTCAAATCTGCATCTGAGAGAAACTGAATCGGTCAGATAAATGTAGAAAGTACAATATTCAACCCTGAAACGTGTTAAAATAAATGGAAATATTTAAGTATTAGTATCAGATATATAATAAATCTGACTAAAAAGGACAAATTCTGCAGCAAAAACCAATAAAACAACCTGTACTGGCTGTAAAGCTGTGAGCTTAAATAACAATAAATTGGTCTTTATAATTATAGATTTCTATATAAATTATTAAGGGATGACACACACTTATAGTTTTTATACACAAAGTGTAAAAAGACAACGAAAGGACGACAATTTAAACAGCACCGTATTTTCTTCACCATAAGGCACCTGAGTTTGGTTGTGCTTTATTTAAGTATTGATTACAAAGTACTAACATTTTTTAATCATCATGGTAAAACACGGATAAAACAAGCACACTAGTGTGTGTATTTAAAAATAGAGCGGGGTAATGTCATCAATCAAACCATCAAAGTCCTCATCCTCTGTTTCTGATTCCAACAGCAGCTAAATCTCCATCAAACATGCCAGCTTCACTTTCTTCACCATCAGAGTCACTTTCCTCTAAATGATGCGTTATAATCCGCTGGAAGTTGCTGTGCTACCGTAGTCCTGGTCTGGATGGAGAAATGGCACCGAAACAAAAGCACCAAGACGGAAATGTTCAATTTTCATTTCTTCTGCTGCTTTACTGCTTTTAGTAGAATGGTGACCATCAGAACGCTTCTCCCACTCGTTCTTTGCTCTGTGATCCACTGATCCGGTCTTTGCTCTGTGATCCACTGATCCGGTCTCTGCTCTGTGATCCACTGATCCGGTCTCTGCTCTGTGATCCACTGATCCGGTCTTTGCTCTGTGATCCACTGATCCGGTCTCTGCTCTGTGATCCACTGATCCAGTCTGTGCTCTGTGATCCACTGATCCAGTCTGTGCTCTGTGATCCACTGATCCAGTCTCTGCTCTGTGATCCACTGATCCAGTCTCTGCTCTGTGATCCACTGATCCAGTCTTTGCTCTGTGATCCACTGATCCAGTCTCTGCTCTGTGATTCACTGATCCAGTCTCTGCTCTGTGATCCACTGATCTCTGTGATCCACTGATCCGGTCTCTGCTCTGTGATCCACTGATCCAGTCTCTGCTCTGTGATCCACTGATCCAGTCTCTGCTCTGTGATCCACTGATCCAGTCTTTGCTCTGTGATCCACTGATCCAGTCTTTGCTCTGTGATCCACTGATCCAGTCTCTGCTCTGTGATCCACTGATCCAGTCTTTCCTCCAACTCGTACCACCTGTCTTATGTCTTAAACTCAGCTGTGTAGCTGATTTCCTTCAGTTTAAACTGTGCTTTATCAGCGTGTCTCTTTACCATTTTCAGGTTGTTAAAACAACGATGTTCTGCATAACGCACATCCCCATTATTTTATCTACGATCCATGCCCACACTTCCCCTACATACACACATAGGGCACCACACATTTAGAAGAAAATAGAAGACTTTAATGTGGCCTTATAGTCCTGAAAATACGGTAAGAACATGCATGACGATGCAGATTTATCTTAAAAGTTGAGTTTTAGAGCGACTGAAACTGTCAGATAAAGATATTCACCTCTGAAACGTGACAGAGTGGGAGAATAAAGGAGCTTTAAAACAAAATACTCAAGTACAAGTATCTGAAAATTGTACTAAAGTACAGCACTTGCGTTAATGTCTTAGTTAATTTCCATCACTATAGCATGTAAAACTGAACTGTAACTGAAAACAGTAACCAGGTGATTATAAAGATAGATACACATGACTCATATTACAGCTGGAAACATCAGTTTACTGCACAAAGAAACTGATTATAATAAAGACGTGAAGAAGTCGCATCAAGAACTAAAAATACTGAGGATTCACAGCCTCTGAAACTGGTTCAAGGTTCGATCAGCGAAGTGTAGAATGATCAAATAAAACAAACTTTAAGACAAACTTCCCTCGTTTCCTCCGACAGAAGCTTCATCAGAAGAGGAAAAACATCACATTGATTTCCAGGAAAACTGTTGTTTGTTCCTGTTTGTGATTTTATCTGCCAACCACAAACTGGGTGTCACAATTAAAAAAGCATCAACATCATAGTTCTGTAGAATTAAGATGAGTAGAATGATCTGGAAATATAATATAATAATAAAATAATAATAATAATAACATAATAATAAAAGATGTCATAATTGTACGTAAATACAGTTCAGGTGCATCCAAAATAATTTATATATATTATATTGTGGAAAAAGGGGCGACACGGTGGTGCGGTGGGTAGCACTGTTGCCTCACAGCAAGAAGGTCGCAGGTTCAAGACCGCCTTGGGGCCTGGGTCTGGGACCTTTCTGTGTGGAGTTTGCATGTTCTCCCCGTGTCTGCGTGGGTTTTCACCGGGTACTCCGGTTTCCTCCCACAATACAAAAAACATGCTCAGGTTAATTGGTAAACTCTAAATTGCCCATAGGTGTGAGTGTGTGAGTGAATGGTGTGTGAATGGTGTGTGTGCCCCACGATTGGCTGGCGACCATCTGGGGTGTATCCCTGCCTCTCGCCTTAACGCGCTGGGATAGGCTCCAGCAGACCCCTGCGACCCCGAAAGGGAATAAGCGGGATAGAAAATGGATGGATGGATGGATATTGTGGAAAAGCTCATTATTTTTCATTAGTCAAATCAGAAAGTGAAACTAATCTTATATAGATTTTATAAAATATTAATTATATTTATATATAAAAGTCGCTGATATAGCTGATATTATCAATAATAGTGATTATTGATGGTCTATAGCTGATATTATCATCAATAGTGATTATTGATAGTCTATAGCTGATATTATCATCAATAGTGATTATTGATAGTCTATAGCTGATATTATCATCAATAGTGATTATTGATAGTCTATAGCTGATATTATCAATAATAGTGATTATTGATAGTCTATAGCTGATATTATCATCAATAGTGATTATTGATAGTCTATAGCTGATATTATCATCAATAGTGATTATTGATAGTCTATAGCTGATATTATCATCAATAGTGATTATTGATAGTCTATAGCTGATATTATCATCAATAGTGATTATTGATAGTCTATAGCTGATATTATCAATAATAGTGATTATTGATAGTCTATAGCTGATATTATCAATAGTGATTATTGATCGTCTATAGCTGATATTATCAATAATAGTGATTATTGATAGTCTATAGCTGATATGATCAATAGTGATTATTGATCATGTATTGAGTCTTAATTTCACCCTCAAATATCACCACATTGCATTTATATTTACAGTTTCTATGATGATGATATTCTTATTATTGTAGTTGCGTAAATCATCTTTTAAGCTTCTTAAACAGCTTCTTTACAAAGTGAGTAAAACAGAGTTCATGAACTTTCCTGTAGTTGTGTGAATGAGGGAAAACGTCTGAAACAACAATATTTGACGCTGTCAGCAGCAAAAAGGAAGTTACTGAAGTCACTTTAGTCTTAATGATCAGTCAAACACACTCGCTGTCAATAAACAATACATGTTTTATTTTCTTTTATCGCGGGTGGTATTTTCCCACAGAATACATCTTCATGTATGTAATGATTTCCCCTTCATGATAAAGTGGTCTTCTTTAAAAAATAAAGAAAAGGAAGTGGACGTTTCTTAGCGTAGCTGCTTCCTGCAGTCGAGGCTCAGTTTCTCAGTTTGTTTGATCCCTTATCGTAGCTCAGGTTTTAAGATTTCAGCTCAGAGAGAAGAAGGAAAAAGTTGCTTTAAGTTACACAGAAACAGAAATTCCACAAATTCACTGGGTGTAAACACATTTCAGTCACTTTTTTTTTTGTAAACTAACATCATTTAAATGACTCGAGGGTTAAAACATTTTTGTCAAACGATGGACGACGTTTTTTCAGTGCAGCAACGAGGACGAAGCGGAGGCGATGGAGCGGCGTGTTGGGGGGGCGGGGCTACACGCCGGTCTCCTTCCTCTTCTGGACCCCCTGGAGCCTCTGATCCAGTCTGGTTTTGGACAGAGTCTGTGGTCTGAGTTTGGGGCCCGAGGCGGGTGGAGGACAGTTCTCCTCGTCGTCTGCGTTGGCGACGGAGTGGCGTTTGGCGCCCCCCCGCGGAGGCCCCGCCCCCTGGCGCTGGGCCATGGCGGCGCGGAGGCAGTTGAGCCACTGCTGCTTGTGGTAGACGTCGTTGACGTGCAGCGTGTGCGACTGGCCGAGCGACGCAGAGCTCACACGGAAAACGTTTTTGGCTGCGAAAAAAAAAACACCAAAATCAAAGAAAAATAAATAAAGACTTTAAAAAACCGGAGCCAGAATCGACCTCTGACCCCAAACTGTAACCCAGATAAAATAAATATTATAAAAATATCAGTTTTTATGTCATAGCAGGGAACTAAAGTGTTTTTATTGTTCTGTAGTGATTTTAACTCTGGTAAAACAGTCTGAAGATTCACTTTCCTGATTTATTCATTTGCTCGATAGAAAGTAAGAAATTAGAAAACTCGAGTAAAACAGGTCACGTGATGCTTCAGTTGGTGGATCAATGATTCGTGATGAGAACCTGATGCTGTCACTTCATCTGCTGTGTGTTTGTAAACCGTTCAGTTTGTTAAATATTATATTATTAAATATATTAAATATTTCCTCAAGAACGCAGCTGCCAGGCGTCAAACGCAGGCAAAATGTAGGAAATAGATTCAGATCAATATTTCTGAATTTCCTTTAGTTCAGGGTGTCAAACACGTGGCTCGGGGCCCAGAACCAGACGCTGAAAGGTTCACACCAGCCACAGAATGAATGTTTGACAAAACAAAACAAAAACCTTCACAGAAACGTAAAATCAGCGAGAATCTGTCAAGTTACAAAATATTTAAAGGTTTGATTCATCAATTGTTTGTGAGGCAGAAGATAACTTCACCTGCTGCTGGAAATATAACAAATATGGGGTATTTAGGTATTTAGTTCTGCTTTATTTAAAAAATTAAATTGTTTGACTTTTTATCTCATGTCAGACTTTTTTTTTAATCTTCTCCTTGAGTTTTTTGTGTCATATCATGGACTTTTTTATCTCATAATTCAGACTTTTAATCTCATAATTCATATTTTTTATCTCATAATCCTCTGTAAAGAAATGAAATCTTATCAAAGGAAAATATTGTGTATTTATTTTAATGAAACCAATATTGAGTAGATTTATCTTGAATTAGCAGATTTGACTCAGGTTCTGCTCCCATTTTCTCAAATGAGTGTTAATTAATATTGAAAAAATCTCTAATATATTATTTTGCATTTTTTTGTATTTTTTTTTTATACGTAGATCTTTACTGGTTTCGAGCCACTTGAGACTAAATTGCACTGAATGTGGTCCTGTTCTCGTCTCCATAATAACCAGGATCAATAGAACCAAAGCACTAATTTATATTTAAATGATAAATACAATGAAATAAAAGTAAAGCAGCTGATTTCCTGATCAAAGTGAAACCAAACGCTGGATCTCACCTTTCTCCCCGGCCGTGAAGGCCCCCCTGAAGGAGCCCCCCATGCGGATCTCCCCGTCCTGCAGGTCCTCCAGGGCCAGGTCCTGGACCGGGATGGGCTGCCTGTAGACCTGGAAGCAGCTGCGGTCGTTGCGGGTCACGGGTCGGGTCAGAACCAGCAGCTCGCAGAACAGGAAGACGTGGAGCCGCTGTGGAGGTTAGAACATGAGGATCAGTGGTTCTGTCTCTGGACCACGTTCCGTACGCGGACCGGGATCCTGGATCTCACCGAGCCGCTCTTGTTCCGCAGCTCGCCGTGACACAGCAGGGTTCTGCAGCGCTGGATCAGCGGGTCGCGCTGCTTCTCGTCCAGAAACTCCAGCTTCTCGATGTAGTACTGACACTCCGACTCGCCTTTCCTCACGTTGATGTCGGACAGGATCTCCTGGATTATGGAGATCTGGAAGAGGAGCGAACACAGACAAATAAAAATAAACGTTAGACAAAGCACCGGAATAAGAATAAACGTTAGTACGCATTAACAGAAGGATATAGATTAATGTTTAAAACACAACCAGTCAAACGATTGGGTTCACTCAGAAATGTCCTTATTAGTTTAGAAGGAAAATAAGCAGAAATCCACTTTACACAGTGTTAATGTGGTGAATGAGTTCTAGCTGAAAATAAATGCAGTTTGGACTGTCAACCTTGTTGATTCGTTTTAAAGAAGCCATCAGCTCATGACTTATTTTAAATAAAAACCAATAAATGATTTGGTTTCTATGTCAGAACATGTGAGAAACGCTGTTGTTTTGACATGAAGACACAATGAGATTGTCAAACCTGTATTTGTGATAAACAGTAAGTGGAAAATCAGGATTATTTTATTTTATTAAAACCGCCTGGAGTTGAACTATGGTTCATTTACTTTAGAAGCTGATGGATGATTATAAAACTCTTGTTGTAATGACGTTAACACGGATGAAAACAGTTTAGCTGCTTAAATGTTTGAAGGAGAAAATTATTATTGCAAATAAAAAAATCATTATTTCTAACCTTATCTTGTCTTCACTATATTTTCTATTTATTTTGATAAATAAAAGGTGTGACCTTTCATGTAAAACACAAAACTGTCTGAGTTTATGTGTGTAGTGTATTTCTGTAAAAGCGTTAAGTGAAACTTTTTACTCAAGTAAAAGTGTAAAAGTTCTGGTTGCAAAACTACTTAAAGTTTAGAAGTAAAAACAAGGATATAATATTAAAATATTAATGTTAAACATTATTTAAACATGTTAACTTTTAGTACAATGCCAATTAGAGCTGCAACGATTGGTCAATTAATCGATTATTAACTATCACATTAAATTCCAACTATTTAATAATTGCTTAATGGAGTGAGTCATTTTTCTGATTCTCTAGTATCAATTAGATAACAACTATCACATCAACCACAAACTACACTATGATCATTTTTTAGGAGACAAAAAATTGAATTAATTACATTAATTGCCAGCTACATATGATTATTGGATCAGAGTAATTTTTAGGACAAAAATGTCACTGTCCATACACGAGTTGTTTTGTCAAGAGAAAAAACACCATGAGTGCCTATTTAAAATGTAATTTAACAGAGAAAAAGTGGCTGGATTGGTTATAATTCAGAGCACAGAGCAAGTTTTCGACAGCTGACGTAAATAAACTGGAATAAAAAAAAGGAGTAACATAGATATGGAGTGGAAGGAACATCTAATTGTGTAAAAAGGTAAGAAGTCAGAGTTAGGAGCCGCTGCAGCAGTCTTACAGCACGGTCCAGACTGGCCACGTCGGGGTGGTCAGCAGGCGTGTGTCGCAGGATCTCCCTGAGCAGCAGAGGGTATTTGACCAGGCGGGAGCGGGGGATGTCCAGGAAGCTCCAGAGGTCCAGCTTCCTGCTGAACGGAGACTCCAGGCAGCGCTGCAGGAAGTCCTGGACCCGCCGGTCCTGCTTCTTCTGGTCCAGCAGGGCCTTGGCTGCCAGCTGGTTGCTGCAGTAGTCTCTGTAGGCGTTCAGGCCCGGCAGCTGGACACACACACACACACACACACACACACACACACACACACACACACACACACACACACACACACACACACACACACACACACACACACACACACACACACACACACACACACACACACACACAGGGAGAGTTACAGGTTTCACTTTAGTCTAATTCACTTTTTAAAGTGAGTCTGGTTCTGTTTCTTTTAGAGACTTTCACATTAATCACAAACTATTTACATAATTAATTGATTTGAGTTATTTTTAATTCTAAAATGTCCAGATTCTCTGGTCCAGCTTCTGTTCTCTGATTATTTCCTGGTTTCTTTATTCTTCTAAAATAGTAAACTGATGATCTTTTGATAGTTGATTAATCTATTGATTATTGAACCGATTAATCGGTTAATACTAGTTCTGAATTTATTTTGGCATCGTCCCGATATGAAAATTATTTTGGCTGATTTACTAGTGATTATTACATTTTTATGACCTATTTAATTACATTTAATTATACTTTTAAATAATTTTATTTAATATTTAATGTGGTGTTAGAGCTGCAATAAACAATTATTTTTAAAGTTTATTTATCTATTGAATAGTCTATCATTGAAATTACCAATTGATTAATTATTATTTATAACCACTAGAATTAAATCTGATTTTACATTTAATAATTTGTATTAGTTTTAATAGACGATTATAAAATTATTATTATGAATAATTCTGCAAATATTAGTTGTAGTTAGTGTTTGGTTCATTAAATGGTCTAAAATGTCAATCAGTGTTTTCCAAAGCTGAATATTCAACCTTCAACAGAAACACAAAGAAATCTGAATATTAGAGAAGACTAAAGAAACCAGAAAATAATCAGACAAATAATCTACATTTTTTGCCACATGAAACAAGCTGTGCATATAATAATGATTTAGTGGTGAATGTCTTAGCAAACAGTGATTTCCAGCAGATCTCAGATATAATTGTTGATTACTGTAATAGTCACTGATTAATCGAGTCACACACACCCAGTCTATCACTATTCGTCCGATCTGAGCTACTGTTCCATCAGGACCCGTTCCCTCTGTCAGCTTCAGCAACAGATCTAGAGAAATGTGAATAAAACACAGAAACAGTCAGAAACAGAGAAAAGACGAGAACGAGAAGTTTCCCTGATGCAGCAGGTTCCTCACCCTCATGTAACGGGATGTAGGCGTCCAGATCCCCAAAGATGTGAGCCAGCTCCTGCTCCGTCATGATGGACAGCTTCAGCATGGGGTCATGGTAGGCCTGGAGGAGGAGGAGCAGCATCATCATCATCATCATCACGGGAGGAGGAGCAACATGAGCAACGTAAGGAGGAACAACTCCACAAAGTGAGGAGGAGCAACTCCACAAAGTGAGGAGGAGCAACATCATCATCATCATCATCATCATCATCATCACGGGAGGAGGAGCAACATCATCATCATCATCACAGGAGGAGAAACAACTCCACAACAGGAGGAGGAACAACTCCACAACGTGAGGAGGAACAACTCCACAACATGAGGAGGAAACCTTCGTTTTGGGTTTAGAGGCCGAACCTTTCGTGCCAGCTGGAGATCTTCGATGAGGTCCTGTTCTCCTCGGTAAAGCTCGTGAATCGCCTGGAGGAGAAAAGTTATCAACAGGAGAATTAGTTTTAATGGACTCAACAGCAGCTTCATAGACTAATATCACTATAATATTATCAGTTTCTTTAGTGTTTTTCATTTTTAAAGTAAGATTGCAAGCTAAATATTTTGATGATGATTCGTTTTAGTTTAGTTTCCATTAGAACTGCAAAGATGAGTCATCGAGTTAGTGCATTAATCTAACTATTCTGATAATTAATCAATTTGAGTCATTTTTACAAGGAAAACATTCAAATTCTCTAAAATAAACAAAGAAATTAGACAAAGAAACCAGAAAATGATCACATGTGAGAAGCTGGAACAAGAACATTTTCTTAAAAAGAATAAAACTGAAATAATAATAATTAAAATATCAACTAATGGATTTACTGACTAATCATGGAAACCAGTGGATTTATTCTTTAATTTGCCAAATCTTCAAAATAAAAAAAATAAAAACATCAGCAGAAAAAGAATCGGCTTTTATATGAATTTATTCTTCATCAATTGAGTTTACTTGGTTTTCTCTACTCAACTCCTTAATGAGCTGCAATAATATAATATCTATTTATATTTATGAGGAAAGGAATGACTTCAGGATGTGAATGTGAACTATTCCACCTCCAGAGAATCAGTATTAGAATAAAAAGTTGATAAATCTGCTCCACCTCTTGTCTCTTTATCTCTTTGGTGGAGAAGGCGTTTTTCTGGTGGACGTCCAGAGTCTCCGACCACAACGTGCTGTTCCTGCGTTTCCCCGGCGTTGGACCCGCTCTGCCGCCGCCGCCTTTCAGTGACGCCGCCGGCGACTTCGTTTCACCGCGCAGCGACATCGACTGGAAACAAACAAATATAAATATTAAATTCTGTTATTTCACGATAAAAAAAACATGAAAACTGCTCATGGTTTGTCTTCATCTGCTGCTCTGTTCTTTTTAAAGACTCTTTTCTGGACTTTGTGAGAAAAGTTCCAAATGTTGTAGTAGTTTTACTCTAAATCCACATCAACTGGCTCCAAATTTATTAAATAAAACATTCAAACATTCTCATATCTAATAACTGATTAAAAAACTAGTATAATAATAGGATGAGTATTTTTCCTTTTAAGTGCATATTGCTGATAATACTTTCTACTTTCAGTAGAATTTTCAGTAAAGTAAAATCTTAAATCACTCAGTGTTTTCTAAAGTTGAAGATTCAACCTAAAATGTAATTTCTGGTAATAATTAGAGACTCTTCTGCATTATTGCCTATGTAAAACTCATATTTCAGTAGAAATTAACCAACTATAAGGAGATTGAGTTAAAACTATTTAATATCAACACACACACACACATATAGATATATATATATACATATATACGTCTAGAATAACATAGCAGCTTTTTTATGGGCGGGGCCATGTTTTTCCTCGTCCCACCTTTACCTGGATGCTTTGACCGAAGCGTCGCACCGCTCCGTTCTTAGAAGGAGAAATCAGGTTGACGAGAGACGAGACTTTGACCAGAGGACGAACACGTTTGCTGCTCGGTTCCTGGAGAACGAGGAAATTAATAAAAGGTTGAATGGAGACAAACGGTGGAGTCACATTAATCACAACTACATCTGCAAATGTCTGCCTTTGTAGAGAAACACCTCATAAATATTCACACTACTAATTAAACTGTAGGTCTAAACCTAGACCTGTAGGACTAGTCCTGGACCTGCACCCTGCAGACCGTCAGTAGGACCCCCCAGGTCTCACCTTCAGGTCGAAGCTGGACAGGCTGACGGTGTCGTCGTCCTTCTCTTTGCGTTTTCTCTTCTGCAACACGTCACATTCACATTTTTAATGAGACATTAACGATATGAACATGAAGGTGACATCACGTAGAATGTATTTTTAGAGTTCAAGGTTCAACCTAAACTGTCTTTTCTGGTAAGATTTAAAGAGACGCTTCTGCATTATTGCATATGGAAAACTGAAAAAAAATTACTTTAAATCTGCAACTATTGATTAATTTCTTGATTATTGAATCAATTATTTATGATTAGTTGTTTGGTTTATGGGCGACACGGTGGTGCGGTGGGTAGCACTGTTGCCTCACAGCAAGAAGGTCGCAGGTTCAAGACCGCCTTGGGCCTGGGTCTGGGGCCTTTCTGTGTGGAGTTTGCATGTTCTCCCCGTGTCTGCGTGGGTTTTCACCGGGTACTCCGGTTTCCTCCCACAATACAAAAAACATGCTCAGGTTAATTGGTAAACTCTAAATTGCCCATAGGTGTGAGTGTGAGAGTGAATGGTGTGTGAATGGTGTGTGTGCCCCACGATTGGCTGGCGACCATCTGGGGTGTATCCCTGCCTCTCGCCTTAACGCGCTGGGATAGGCTCCAGCAGACCCCTGCGACCCCGAAAGGGAATAAGCGGGATAGACAATGGATGGATGGATGTTTGGTTCATAAAATGCTATAAATTGTCGATTTTACCTAAAATTTTGCATTCAGAACAGATAAAAATGTGACTCGTTTTTGGTGAGTATTTCCATCTGAAGGCTGATATCATGCATCAGTTGATTGGTGATTATTGATTATTGTCTATGGCGTATTGTTTTTGATCTCAAACAGCACCAGATTTCGGCACTTAATTGTACTATTATCTGGACATTGATTCCCTAACCCCTGAGAGGTGGAGGTGATGGAGTTTCACAGCGTTCACTCACTAAGCTGAAGTCCCACGGCGTCCCAGGAGTCAGAAACGTGAAGGAGCTGCCTCTCTGCAGGGGGGGTCTGCAGGGAACCACACACGTCATGCACGGGGAAAAACAAGCAAATAACAAACAGCAAATAACATCATAGAGAGGTGTTGTAGCAAAGCAGGTAATGCTCCAGCAGCTGGAACGTTAATTAAACACGTTAAAATAGCAGAAACTTTTTCTGTAGGTAAAACACGGTTCATGACTTTAATCTGATATGAAGTCTTGTGTATTTGTGGAGTTCAGTAATAATATCAGCATTTTAGTTGCACTTTTGTATATTAAATATTCGAAAATGATATGAGAATAAGAAGTTGTTACATCTTCGTTCTATGTATTTGAAGGTTTTATTGTTATTTCCATGCATTCTGTATTACATGAATAATCTATATAACTACTAACATGTGGAAAAAAGGTTTTTGTGCCACCTTGGTTAAAGCTGCTGTAACAGATGGATCTGATCTGTTGTCATAACACACAAATGAATAATAAGTCAACATGAAGTTGTCAATTGCTGCATCTGGATTTTCCCTGTTTATTTCTCATGCTGCTAAAAGTATTGATCAGTAAGTGACTGGTGTAATTCTTACAGAATAGGCATCCTTTTAATTATCATTTTTTTTACTTAAAATGTCTTTTTTGTCCAGACCAAATAAATTATCAAAATAGTTTGTAGTTCTACAAAATAACATTAACATGTTAATATTCATTAATAACATGTGCCTACATTATTGTTTAGAAGAATGCAGTGAGACAGTGAACATACAAATATACAGTAATTTATTGCTATGTCTGAAGACATTAATAATAATAATAATAATAATAATAATAATAATATTAATAATACATCCTTTGCAGGTCCAGCTCAGTTTAAAATTTAAAATGAGGATAAGTCTATTCATAAAGAGCTGAAAAAACCAACCATTCTATTGTTGCTCTAGATCAACTCCTCGGCAGCTCAGTATTTACATTACAAACAACACTGAGTCAATAAAAGATAAGAAGTTACTGGCTCATATTGATAATATTCTGATCTAAGCTAC
The DNA here is from genome assembly GCA_036785175.1 of Eupleurogrammus muticus. Lineage (NCBI taxonomy): Eukaryota > Metazoa > Chordata > Actinopteri > Scombriformes > Trichiuridae > Eupleurogrammus > Eupleurogrammus muticus. The sequence goes on along the minus strand of JAYKQN010000035.1, from coordinate 2,037,708 downwards.
TGTACAACTGAAAAGCAACAAGGAATTTCTTAAATCAAGTAAAATAATCACTTGTTCAAGCTTCTTAAAAATGAGAATTTGCTGCTTTTGTTGGTTTAGCACTGCAGCAATTAATCAATTAAACGATTAGTTGCCAACAATTAAATCGAAATTCGCCAATAATTACACAGATAAAGATTTAATCAATCATTAGTGGAATGTAACTAAAGTACATCTACTCTACTAAAGTACTGAACTTTACTTTACTATATTGAAATTCAGCAGGAAATACTGTACTATCTACTCCACTACATTATTCTTCATTTAGTTCTCAGATTTGACATATATTTTAATATTGTACCTGCTTAAATGCTTCTTTTATTTTTATTTATTTAAATGTTTTATGCACAATGTATGACAGCTGCTCTCTGTATTAAATAATTATGTCATAGATTTATATACAGTATAATGCATTACTTTTATACTTCTTATCGACCCTAAATATCTAAAACTGTCTCCATGTTAATACAATAGTCTACAACATTGAACACATTATGCAAAATGAGTACTTCTACTTTTGATACTCTAAGTAATTTTTTCCGATGACACTTCCATACTTTTACTAAAATAAAATTTTTAAATTAAGGCTTTTATTTGTAATGGAGTACTTTTAACGTCATTATACAGGGAAAGCATCAAATTAAAGCTTGACATCAGATTATCTATTTTCCGAGGGGCAGTGAAAGCATCATCGGCCAGTTAACGTCACAGTTCGCTGAAAACGGCCTAAAAACGTCATATATATATTATATTATTATTATTACACCTCCAAACGCAGTTCAAACTTAAATAAAGTCATTTAACGCTAATTAAAGCACATTGAGACACGTGTACGCACTTTTTTGAGTTGTTTCTCCGCAGGGTTCGAGGAGACGCTTCGACGGCGCTGACGGACGTTCTCTTCTTTTTGTTTCCCACCGTCTTTCCGATAAATTCCTCGTTTTCTTCCATTTTGTGGAACACTTCGTCTTGAATTCAGTCACAGCCGAACGAGGAGAGAGTTTATCGAACGAAAACTAAACTAAAAACGGCTGAAAACTGGCCCGAAGTGTACAAAGGAACCAGATGAGTGACAACAGAGCAGAATAACACACAGCACGGCGGAAGTTTGAATATGGCGGATTTACGGAAATGGACCAATCAGGAGAGAGCTCGCCCCTCCGTTGCTATGATACCAGGAGATGGGAGGAGCCAGGGAGACCTTGATGATGACAAATGAAAAACAGCTTCATTCTACGTTCACATCCATTTGTGTTGAGAGGATTTTTTATTAGAACCTGCATGAAGGTCAAAGTAATTTACATATATTATAATGATGCACGAATACTGCAACTTGTATTTCAATGTATATTTAATTTTATTCATACCTCATGTATAAAATAATAATACTGTGCAATACACACGTCATGCATGCATGTTTAAGAGAACAAATCAGTCAAGAATGGTTGGTTGTGCAGATATTCAATATTTATTATCATTTAGAGCAGCAAAACTGAAAAATGGACTGGTGCTTGAGTGGTTTTAATTTTCTAATTTTTAATTGATTTTTTTATTTACAGTTAATCAGCTAATACCATAAATACACCTGAAATTACAGTATTTACTTGATTTGCATTTTACAGGTGAAGTAGAGTACTTATACTGTAAAAAAAATGATCTGGATAATTGCTGCCAGTTATTTACTGTGTTAACACAGTAAAGTTACTGTAATTGATTATTACAATATATTGATGTATACTTTACAATAAATCACAGTAGTCAATGTTAAAGTGTTATAATATAGTTCATCACCCAATGCTGCAAATACAACTGAAATGACAGTATTTATCGGTTTTATTTTACAGTAAAGACACAGTACTGTAAAGTCCAGTTTTCTAGGGACAGTCCACCTCCCAGAACACTGATTTCATATGGTGCTAGAGACCTGGAACAAACATCTACGTCACCACATGAAATCAGCTCCTGGGCGCAGGCCTCGACTCGAAGGAGGAGAAGCTTGTTGTTCTGAGGAGAAACAAGGCGTCATCGTCACTGAGGTCTACAGACGTTCTACAGACGTTCTACAGACGTTCCACAGACGTTCTACAGACGTTCTACAGACGTTCCACAGACGTTCTACAGACGTTCTACAGACGTTCCACAGACGTTCTACAGACGTTCTACAGACGTTCCACAGACGTTCTACAGACGTTCTACAGACCAACAGCAGAGGGAGCGCTTCCATGACCAGAAGCTGCAGAGCTGCAGGAAACATTGAAGCCATGAAGTTCACGGGTGTTTTTATAGAAGCTGGAGTCAGCAAAGATCACAGGAAGACCCCCCCCCCCGGAGGAAGACCCCCCACGGTGACCCCAGGTTCATCCACCTCCTAAAACTCATCTCACACACATCAGGAAGGAAGAAGCTGAAACGATGACGTAGACACATGAAACGTGAACTTTTTTCAGCCTGATCAAACCACTCAGGTTAACAGTTGGTGTTAGATTAGATGTCACACAGTTTCTGAAGGGATTTATTCACCTTTTAAACTGGACTATGTGGAAACTGCAGCTTTATTTTTGGTATTTATTGCTGTATTTTTTGTATTATTAAACTTTCTTTATAAATATTCATCATATATTAATCTCATTTTATTCACTTTTCCTGGGTTTAATTTTAACATGATATTTATGTGATTTTAAGAACCAAAGATCTAAACTTTACATCCATAAATCCATGAATTAAAAAACAAACATATTGGTGATAATTGTAATAATGAAGTATTAGAGGTGTTTTTTAACCGTTGCCGCTCCTTTATTTACAGTCTGTGCTCACTGTAAAAAATAATAATAGATAAATGTTGCTTTTATTTTACAAATGTTTCCTGTATTTAAAAAAATCAGACCTGTCAAAACAAATTGGAAAAACTTTACATGTTGTGAATTTATAATCCAACTATGGATCTCTGTAGATTAATAAATAAGACAAACTTACAGAAAATAATATAAATTAAACCATTTCTAGGCTGTTCATATGTATTAAAGCAGTGTATTTTATTTTTTCATTAAAAAGCAACAAATACACAAGATTGAATGTACGATTAAAGCTATAAACTGTAATTACTGTAAATTGCTGTTGTAAATTTAATGACCTAATGCTGCAAATAGAACCTAAATCACTAGAATCCACGTTAACCTTCTGGATACTTGCTGCCAGTGGTCGCTGTGACCGGTTCCGTCAGCTCCAGAACCTGATCCTAGCGGGTCAGGTCCAGTCCACCATGGTCCCTCTCTGACCTGAGGCCGTGGGTTAGTCAGCAGCAGGTTCTGAGCAGCAGATGGAGCCTGAAGGTCTGATGGAGGTGACGCGTGGAGGAAGGTGGAGGATCCGGTCAAAGCAGCAGATACAGATTACAGACAAACTGAATTATTTTTGCAGAAATATGGAAATTAAATGTGACTCCGCCGGGGGGGACGAGCCCCTCAGGGATTTGGACACTTGTCAGTTTTCGCCTTTAATTGGTTCTGGGCTTTTTTTCTGCTGATCTGGGATCAGTGATGCACAGACAAAAAAGAAAAGACTTCATCACCCACAGGATTTAAGTGACAGAATGAGGCTTTTCCTCGCAGCTATAATTACATCTACAGAGAAGTAGGACAGGATCCAGGTGTGGTCACCTGACCAGATACGACTAGTGGAGGAGTGATATTACTGAGTGAACCTGCTGGATCTCATCACGGACGCATCACCTGGAACGATAAACTTGTGCATCTCCATCACTTTGACTTTTATTAGAGACAAAAACCAAACGTCTTGAAAAGAGAAGAAAACAAGAAAAACAAGCAGCAGTTTCCTACAGGTGGAAAAGGACTGAAAGTGAAAGAGAAACGTTTGAGATGAGGTGAGGAGTCAGCCGAACAGACACACACACACACACACACACACACACACACACACACACACTAACCTGTTGCGTATAATCCGTCTCCTGCCACACGTCTGATGATTTCCTCCCTGGAGATGAGTTTTTTTACTCTTGCTGCTCCGCCCCGACATCTCTGTTGGTGCTGTAGTCCTGTAGGGTTTATCCTGGTGTGTGTGTGTGTGTGTGTGTGCGTGTGTGTGTGTGTGTGAGGACTCCTGAGATGGAGATGCAGGCTGAGCTCTCCTCTCTCTCTGCTCTACAGAGACACTGAGCTGTTCATCCTCTGATCTGAGAGTCATTATTGTAACTGTGAGTCACACACACACACACACACACACAGTCACACACACACACACACACACACACACAGTCACACACACACACACACACACACACACACACACACACACACTCACACACACAAACACACACTCACACACACACACACTCACACAAACACACACACACACACACACACAGTCACACACACACACACACACACACACAGTCACACACACACACACACACACACGCACACACACACAGACAAACACACACACACACACACACACACACACACAGACAAACACACACTCACACACACTCACACACACACACACTCACACACACACACACACACACAGTCACACACACACACACACACACACAGTCACACACACACACACACACACGCACACACACACAGACAAACACACACACACACACACACACACAGACAAACACACACACACACACACACACACACACACACACACACACACACACACTCTGCTGGCAGCAGGAACACCAGGAATCTCCCTCCAACATTCCGTCTCCATGACGATAACCAGCATCATTCCTGTCCAGCACGTGTTTCCTGCACAGCCGTTCCTTCCTGGTGAGTCATGTGACCACACCATGAGTCGCCATGACGACGGCTTTCATGTCTGATCTGGAGGTGGCGAAGGAAGCTGAGTCACAGCAGCTGCTCCTCATCATCATCATCACCTCTTCATCATGATATTTTTCGCTTTTTACTCTTAGTGTTTTTTTCTAGTCTTTTTAAAGTTTTTGTCTAATTGAACATTCTGTGTGTTTAAGTTTTACCTCCACTCAATACAAACATAAAGTAATACCTAAAAAGGAGAATTCTGTAGTTTCTGAGTTTCTGGGGCTGATCCTACTCTGTTAACATGAGCTATAGGTGACATTATAATAATGATTAATGCACAGTAACATTAATAAAATGTGTGAAACTGTTCATCAGTTTGTTTTTTATTTCAGGTGAACAGCTTCGTCTCACGGCTCCAACAGCGAGAAAGAACAGATGAATATTTCATCAACACATAGAAACAGTGACCTTCCTGTGGGTGAGAGTTCTTTTCTTTTCTGAGGTGACGACAATGTTTTTACTTTATTTCTCCCTTAAAACGTTGATGACTTCCATCTATTCACTCGCTGCTGTGTTACTGTCCTTCACTGTAAACTCAGAGACAGTTCTTATTTCTCCTGATGTGAAGATGAAAAACACATAGTCTTCATTCTGTCACAGAAAACTCATATAAAATCATGTTTATATGAGTTTATTCTCCATCAATGTTGACTTCAGTGAACCCTGCTCCAGTCTGTTTGTCCTGTTTACGGGGGAAGGAAGGACTCCTGCAGAGGATCATCATAGAGAAAACGATGCAGCTTGTTTTACAGCTTTTATCATAATCACTACTCACACTAATATGTACAGAAGTGTTTTAGAACAAAAACAGGAATAAACTCATCAGGAATCACTTGTTTCACAGATTTACACCATTTTCTGTTCAAAACGTTGTAACTGTAATAAAGATATTATGACACACAGTGTTATCAAGAAAACAAATAAACAGGTATCAAGTTTAAGTTTATCTATAACAGGATTTTGGCAGCAAATCATGCATATTTTTATTCAACAAACCAACAATTTAAAACTGTGAATGTGCAACATCATATTTACAACAGTAATATTATTATTATTATTCCTGTTTATTCTGTTTGCTTCTACATCAACTCAACCTAAACCTCCAACATGTGCACAATGCAGTTTAATTCTGTCTGTGGTGATAAACTGTTCTGTTCCTGGCATTTAGGACTTTATGACTTTATGACTAATGTCACGAACATTTTCCTCTTTTCACACATTCTCCAGTTAAATGTTAGAAAAAACACAGCGAACATGGGACAACTTTTCCATTTTTGGACGTTATTAGATCAGAAAAACACACACACACACACACACACACACACACTCACACACAGCTTCTGTTTTCCTGCTGCTCTTTTACTTTAACTTAACTTTAAGACAAAAAACCTTTTGATGTGAATTAGGTTTGTGAAACGGACGTGTGACAAACTCCCAGAATTCATGTGTTTTGTGTGTGTGTGTGTGTGTGTGTGTGTGTGTGTTGTCAACACCAAGCACTCGACTCACAGTAAAACTGGAAATAAGATCAGAATTTCCCCTGGAAATCTGAACAGCTCAGAAACTAACTTTACGATGTTTCAGAACCTAAACAGCAAATAGTCACAGGTTGATTAGAAGAAATGAAGCTTTAACCCAACTCATGATGATCTGCAGCCACACACACACACACACACACAATAAGTGTTCTCTTATTTTTAAACATGCACTTTGTGTGACAGCTGCTAAATATATGATGGTGAAGCACTTTTAATCATAATCTACTCAAAGTATCTCAACATGGGTCAAAAACTCAACATTTCATCTTTAAATCTAAAGAATAAATGTTGAGTTGCAGCCAATAACCACATCAATGTGGCTGTGTTTAGCAGAAAAGATTTTTTAATATTTAAAAGGTTTTAAAACTCTGCACTAGTCCTGGACTTAGTCCTCAGTCCACCAGAGGACAGAAAGGTTCCAAAAAATGTAAAAAAGAAGAAAAGAGGTTTTTACTTGGTTGCACAACAGAATTTATTGATTCATTTACATTTTCTCCACATGCACCACACTGATAAACTGAAAATAAAAAAAGTCCCTGAAATAATTTGTGCAGAACAAAAACCTCAAAATCTGCTCATTTAACATATTTCATGCAGCTGCACTCAGACGAGTCATTTCCTTTAACAACAAGGCACAGACGAGGTGTCAGGAAACATTCACACAGCACAACAAACTGGAATCTTGGTTTGATCCATCGGTTACTGGTGCAGATTTGGCAAAAAACGAAGTTTAAGATGATCCCAGGAACCACATGTTGGAACAGGAAGTGTTTCTGCAGCAGGAGACTGACCAATCAGACGGCTGCAGCCCACATGGAGGAGGCTGAAGGAATAGACTGGTCTTTGACTGGTCTTTGACTGGTCTTTAAACTGGTCTTTGACTGGTGTTTAAACTGGTCTTTAAACTGGTCTTTGACTGGTCTTTGACTGGTCTTTAAACTGGTCTTTGACTGGTGTTTAAACTGGTCTTTAAACTGGTCTTTCCTGCAGCACTAAAGCTGTGAGACGTCGTCCGTATTAACCTCCCGTACTCAGTTTATTCTGCAGAGGGAAGAAAAAAAAACCTGAATGAATTGTTTTTAATTATTGATGTAATGTCCATTAAATTAGAAAAAGGAGGAGTCACAGGTTTTATATCAGTACTCAAGTTTAAAATAGTGTTTGTAGTTGAATAGTACAGACAGACACAGACAGACAGACAGACACAGACAGACACAGACAGACACAGACAGACACAGACAGACACAGACACAGACAGACAGACACAGACACAGACAGACAGACACAGACAGACAGACAGACAGACACACAGAAACAGACACAGACAGACAGACACAGACAGACAGACACAGAGACACAGACAGACAGACACAGACAGACACAGACAGACACAGACAGACACAGACAGACACAGACAGACACAGACAGACACAGACACAGACAGACAGACACAGACACAGACAGACAGACACAGACAGACAGACAGACAGACACACAGAAACAGACACAGACAGACAGACACAGACAGACAGACACAGAGACACAGACAGACAGACACAGACAGACACAGACAGACAGACAGACACAGACAGACACAGAGACACAGACAGACAGACAGACACAGACAGACAGACACAGACAGACAGACACAGACACAGACACAGACAGACACAGACAGACAGACACAGACAGACAGACACAGACACAGACAGACACAGACAGACACAGACAGACAGACAGACACAGACAGACACAGACAGACAGACAGACACAGACAGACACAGAGACACAGACAGACAGACAGACACAGACAGACAGACACAGACAGACAGACACAGACACAGACACAGACAGACACAGACAGACAGACACAGACAGACAGACACAGACACAGACAGACACAGACAGACACAGACAGACAGACAGACAGACACAGACAGACAGACACAGACAGACAGACACAGACACAGACAGACACAGACAGACACAGGCAGACACAGGCAGACAGACACAGACAGACAGACACAGACACAGACAGACACAGACAGACACAGACAGACAGACAGACAGACACAGACAGACACAGACAGACAGACAGACAGACACAGACAGACACAGACAGACAGACAGACAGACACAGACAGACACAGACAGACAGACAGACAGACAGACACAGACAGACAGACACAGACAGACAGACACAGACAGACACAGACAGACAGACACAGACAGACACAGACAGACAGACACAGACAGACAGACAGACACAGACAGACAGACAGACAGACAGACAGACACAGACAGAGACAGACAGACACAGACAGACAGACAGACAGACACAGACAGACAGACAGACAGACACAGACAGACAGACACAGACAGACACAGACAGACAGACACAGACAGACACAGACAGACAGACACAGACAGACAGACACAGACACAGACAGACACAGACAGACACAGACAGACAGACAGACAGACACAGACAGACACAGACAGACAGACAGACAGACACAGACAGACAGACACAGACAGACACAGACAGACAGACACAGACAGACACAGACAGACAGACACAGACAGACAGACACAGACAGACACAGACAGACAGACACAGACAGACACAGACAGACAGACACAGACAGACAGACACAGACAGACAGACAGACAGACAGACACAGACAGACAGACAGACAGAGACAGACAGAGACAGACAGACACAGACAGACAGACAGACACAGACAGACAGACAGACAGACACAGACAGACAGACAGACAGACACAGACAGACAGACACAGACAGACAGACAGACAGACACAGACAGACAGACACAGACAGACAGACACAGACAGACACAGACAGACAGACACAGACAGACACAGACAGACAGACACAGACAGACAGACACAGACAGACAGACACAGACAGACAGACACAGACAGACAGACAGACACAGACAGACAGACAGACAGACACAGACAGACAGACAGACAGACACAGACAGACAGACACAGACAGACAGACAGACAGACACAGACAGACACAGACAGACAGACAGACAGACACAGACAGACACAGACAGACAGATACAGACAGACACACAGACACAGACAGATACAGACAGACACAGACAGACACAGACAGACAGACACAGACAGACACAGACAGATACAGACAGACACAGACAGACACAGACAGACAGACACAGACAGACACAGACAGACACAGACAGACAGACACAGACAGACACAGACACAGACACAGACACAGACACAGACAGACAGACACAGACACAGACAGACACAGACACACAGTTTTTCGTACTTTCTTGGCGTCGTTCACACACTGCTGATACGCAGACGCGATTCCAGAACACGACAGAGTTTTTCCTGCGTTTTCCTGATAACATTTAAAGATCTGACTCTGGAGATCAGCACAGACGGGTTGACGGGAGAAACGCCTGAGACAGACAGGTAGAGAGACAGACAGGTAGAGAGACAGACAGGTAGAGAGACAGACAGGTACAGTAACATGATTCATCATCATGTCTGACAGATAATGATGTGGTTTCTTGGTGTATCAATCTATCAATAATAATTATTGATCATCTATCTGTAACCTCATCCCATTTCTGCTTCAGCTCAACAACAGAAACATTAAAGTAAATTCACTTCACAGATTAAATCTATTTACTTATGTATAGATTCTTCATTCATTAACAACAACATTTTAAGGATTTTAACAGGATAATTTATTTTTTAAATATAAAATGTAAAAAGTGTCTGTAACAGATCTTTAATGTAAATTCAGGATTTCACCCACTTGAAGCGGTCGTGTGTTTCCTGTTTTCCTTTCTGGAAACTCTCAGTCGTGGCTTTATAGAAGTCAGCACACTGAGGATTAAAACACAGTTTAAGTTCAGAGCTGAAGTCACTGCTGCAGAGAATAAAGTCATCTGTCTTCAATTCTACTGGTTTTATTTAATTCTGGTTCAGTTCATCATCTGATGTAAAAGTTATTAAAGGTAAAAGTTTTAATTAGACTGGATTTAACTCAAATATATAGCGCTTAAACTATTACATTAAGTGGATCTACATAATTAATTTTACATAAAAAATAAGTAGAAGTAAATCCATTCTCATCTATTTCAGTAGAAATCTCGTGGAAAACTAAAGTAAACTATACTCAATTATTCCGCAAGTACTGCAATAACACAAGTACAGTAATTTAAAACCACATATCTAGAGTTAGGAGTTATTTTATGCAACCACTCGACATAACAAAGACAACGTTAATTTCCCACGTGCCTTAGCTTCCAGCCGGGCGATGTGCTCCTGGTACAGAGCTCCTCGTCTCCTCAGCTCGTCTTCCTTCAGCTCCAGCTGTTGAGCCTGCGAGGCCAAAGAAGCGTCAGCGCGGCTCCAACAAAAAGCTGTATTCTGTTTAATTTAACCCTCGCTGACACCAGGTCAGGAACACAGCACAGAAAGTGAAGGACTGACTGATCCATGCATGAGGGGATTCGTCTGTCCCGTGTCTTACCTTCAGCTCCATCCGCTGGAACAAGAGCAGCAGGATGAGAGAGAGACAGAGTCACGTAAGAGAACAAAACGTCAGTTTTTAGAGAAACGATCCTCACTGACAGACGTTTGTGTGTGAACGTACGTAGAGCTGCACCATGAGCCGCTGGTCCTCCGTCCTCACGCGCTCCTTCGTGATGGCGTCCGACAGACGCTCGCCGTTCGCCTGCTTCTCTGCGTCCAGCAGCGCTCTCACCTGCTGCTGCACCTGCAGCTGCGCAGCCGCTGCAGCCGCAGCCGCAGCCTGCAGACGCGTCTCCTCCAGCCTGCGCAGACGCACAGTCATTAAGGTCACATTCATACTGCTAACACTACTATTGATTTTAACCCATAGGAACACAGACCCATTCATCCTAAAGGAAAATTCCATGGGTTATAACATAGAACAGTGGTTCTCATAGTGGGGGGGCAACAGGCTCTGTCAAGGGGGGCACGTTTGACCTCAGGAAACATGCATTTTTATTTATTTATTTTTTTTTTTACTGTCCTAGAATAAAGTGCAACTTCCCCTCCACTCCATTAGGGGGCAGCAGAGTGTTCACAGGGAGCATACAGCACAGAGTATGAGTATGAAGTGTAGACACCAAGTGACACCATGAAAACATATTTAACAGGGATGAGAAGACAGGCGGAGAGAGACGGAGATAAAGAGACAAACGAAAGTCTCCCAAAGCTAAGACGAGGAAATATGACGAAGCGTCTGTAGCGCTTGGTTCACTGTGAAAGACCGGTGTGTTACTGAGTCTGAAATGTTGGAGACAGAGACATTAAAGACATTACACCACAATCACTGATAAGACCATTTTATGTGTGTGTGTTTGTTAAAGATTCTGATGTCTCAGAGTCATCTGTGGTTCCATTAGGGGACATTTCTCACACCTTCTGCAGCCCGTTGGTGAGTTACTGTGGTTGATTTCAGTGGTTTCAGGTTCTTACTGTCTGTGCAGCTCCTGCCTCCTCTGGTTGATCTCCTCCTCCAGGCTCCTCTGAAGCTCCTCCTTGATTTTCTCCTTCAGCTTCTGCTCCATCACTTCAGGAGAAACCAGAGATGCTGCGAGTGGGAACATTCACACATATTTAATTATTAATCATCAGTTATCACTTCCAATGATTCATATTATCATCATCTTCTCTCTCTCTCTCTCTCCTTTTTAAACACCTAGTGATAGATAGAAGATAAATTTAATTATAATAAAATTAGCTAAAGGAAAACAAGAATATATATATATATATATATATATATATATATATATTTTTTTTGGACACATAGTTAAGAAGAAACTTGCTCACCTGCTGCAGGTTCAGGTACTGAGGCGATGGCAGGGACTTCCTCCTCAACAGGGGGCGGAGCCAGGTGTGGAACCACTGTAGGTAGAGCTTCAACAGGTAAAGCCACAACAGGTGGAGCCTCAACAGGTAGAGCTTCAACAGATGGAGCCACTGCAGGTAGAGCTTCAACAGGTAAAGCCACAACAGGTGGAGCTTCAACAGGTGGAGCCACTACAGGTAGAGCTTCTATGGGTAAAGATTCAACAGCTGGAACCACTGTAGGTAGAGCTTCAACAGGTGGAGCTTCAACAGGTGGAGCTTCAACAGGTGGAGCCACTACAGGCAGAGCTTCAACAGGTGGAGCTTCAACAGGTGGAGCCACTACAGGCAGAGCTTCAACAGGTGGAGCCACTACAGGTGGAGCTTCAACAGGTGGAGCCACTACAGGCAGAGCTTCAACAGGTGGAGCCACTACAGGCAGAGCTTCATTTGGTAAAGATTCAACAGCTGAAACCACTACAGGTAGAGTTTCAACAGGTGGAGCCACTACAGGTAGAGCTTCAACAGGTGGAGCCACTACAGGTAGAGCTTCATTGGGTAAAGATTCAACAGCTGGAACCACTACAGGTAGAGCTTCAACAGGTGGGGCCACTACAGGTAGAGCTTCAACAGGTGGGGCCACTACAACTAGAGGTTCAACAGTTAAAGACTCAACAGGTGGAACCACCACAGGTAGAGCTTCAACAGGTGGAACCACCACAGGTAGAGCTTCAACTGGGAGAACCACTGCAGGTAGAGCTTCTACAGGTGAAGATTCAACAGGTGGAGCTACTGCAGGTATAGCTTCAACAGGTGGAGTCACTGCAGGTAGAACTTCAACAGGTAAAGACTCAACAGATGGAGCCACTGCAGGTAGAACTTCAACAGGTGGAGCCACTGCAGGTAGAACTTCAACAGGTAAAGACTCAACAGATGGAGCCACTGCAGGTAGAGCTTCAACAGGTGGAGCCACTGCAGGTAGAGCTTCAACGGGTGGAGCCACTGCAGGTAGAGCTTCAACAGGTGGAGCCACTGCAGGTAGAGCTTCAACGGGTGGAGCCACCACAGGTAGAGCTTCAACTGGGAGAACCACTGCAGGTAGAGCTTCTACAGGTGAAGATTCAACAGGTGGAGCTACTGCAGGTATAGCTTCAACAGGTGGAGTCACTGCAGGTAGAACTTCAACAGGTAAAGACTCAACAGATGGAGCCACTGCAGGTAGAACTTCAACAGGTGGAGCCACTGCAGGTAGAACTTCAACAGGTAAAGACTCAACAGATGGAGCCACTGCAGGTAGAGCTTCAACAGGTGGAGCCACTGCAGGTAGAGCTTCAACGGGTGGAGCCACTGCAGGTAGAGCTTCAACAGGTGGAGCCACTGCAGGTAGAGCTTCAACGGGTGGAGCTACAGCAGCAGGTTGAGGCTCAACAGTAGTAACAGACGTTTGTGTCATGACTTCAGGCAACAAAACTGCTGCAGGTGGAGGTAAAACAACAGGATCCACACTGAGCTCTGCTACAGGAGGAGTAGGTGGAGTTGTTGGTTCTTCATGAAGCAGGACAACTGGCTCCACAGCTGGAAGAGGAGGTGGAGGAGACTCAGGCACTGTAGGAGCTTCTGGTTTGGGTGAAGGAGGAACCGAGACCACAGGCTCAGGTAGAGGTGGAGTTATAAGCTCCACAGGTGGAGGTAGGTCAGCAGATTCATTTACAAGTGGAGTTTTTAACTCTACAGGTAGAGGTGAAGCTGCAGCTTCCACAGGTGCTTCTACCTGAGCTGGAGGCGGAGCCAAGACAATAAGCTCAGAAAGAGGCAGGATTATGGGTTCTCTAGATGACGGTGAAGCGGCAGCCTCACTTACAGGTGGAGTTATCAGTTCTACAGGTGGAGGAGGAGCTGCAACAAAAGGCACAGGTAGAGGTGGAGTGTCTAGCTCTACAGGTGAAGTTGAGGCTTCAGACTCCACAGCTGCTTCCAGTTTGGGTGGAGATAGAGACACAGGTGGAGGTGAAGCCGCAGCCTCACGTACAGGTGGGGTTTTCACCTCTACAGGTGGGGGAGGAGCTGCAATGAAAAACGCAGGTAGAGGTGGAGTTATGGGTTCTTCAGGTGGAGGGGGGGCTACAGGCTCATTTACAGGTGGGGGAGGGGCTACAGGCTCATTTACGGGTGGGGGAGGGGCCACAGGCTCCACAGAGGGAGGGGGAAGGGAGTGGAACTTCACAGGAGGAGGTGGGAGGAGCTTAACAGGAGGAGGAGGATCCACTGATGAAGGAGGCGGAGTCAGCAGAGGTAACAGGTGGTCCACAGAGGGGGTGGGGGAAAGGGGCGGGGCTTCAGTCTTTGTTCCTGCCTCAGGTGAGTGAGGGGAACTTCCTGTCGGACTCTGTTTCATCCGGTTGATGAGTCGATCTGACAGCTGAGAAATAAGAGAAAACAAGAGAAACACTGAAAGTTACAGCTTGTTCGTTTCATTTTTAAGTTATTATTACTGACAGTGTCCAGTTTCTTCTTTTGGTTTCGTAGTTTCTATAGATTATTTGTTTAAAATATTTACTAAAAATGTGTTTGCTACTTTAATTAAATTATTTTATTGACTCATTTAGAAAAAACAGTTGATAAAAATAGAAATATTGTCATCAAATGGTCAAAAGTTCTAATTATACCGGCTGTTATACTAGTACTATACTAGTAATCTCTTCATCTTGAAATGTATGTAATAATAAAATGTATAATCTTTTTCTTATAGATCCTTAATGATTTCTTACTTAGAAAAAATAATCAATTCACATACATTTCAACGTATATTGAAAATAAGCTGCACACAATGACTATTCTGATCAACAACTAATCCATTAGTAGTTTGCTTCATTAAATGGTGTAAAATGTTGATCAGTGTTTCTAAAGCTGCAGATTGAAGCTAAAATGTATTTTTTTGTCCACAACCCAAAGATCATCAGTTTACTATTAAAGAAGAATAAAGAAACCAGGAAATAATCAGAGAACAGAAGCTGAACCAGAGAATCTGGACATTTATCATTAAAAAATGACTCTGATCCATTAATCTACTACTAGAGAAGTTAGTGATTATTTGTGATTCTAATTAATTAATCGTTGTAGCTCTAGCATCAATCTCATTGTTGTGTTTTGTTCAGTGATTTTTTTATCCATTTATGTTAAAGCAAAATTTGAACAAACCTCAATTAAATGTGTAAGTGACGTATAAAGTAGAATCAAATAGAAATGATTAAGTAAAGAACAATGTAAAGTGCATGTTTTATTTTTGTGAGTTTTAATTTTCTTGCTTTGCTGCTTTTTCCTGAATTAAACTACCTGGAAAGTACTTAGTAAGTACAGTACTGAGTAGAAGTATTTGTGGTCACGTGGTGTGTGACCCCAACAGGTTCAGTTTGACCCCATCAGGCTGTTTGCTGTAAACTGACCCTGCGGCTGCACGCACGCGCACACGCACGCGCACATATACACACGGAATGAGTAAAAATCTGTGAAAACGCTCATTTAAAACACGCATTTGTGCAGCTCAGCCTGATGTTTCACTCCTGATGGGTCCGGTCCTGATGGGCGGGCTGTGCGGTGATGTGCGGGGTTTCCCCGTCACTCACCCTGATTCCTTTAACGAACGTGACCCGCGCCGCCGCCTCCTCCTCGGAGAAGTGGCTGTGGCTGTTTCCTCCCATCTCCTCCGCGTTTTCCTCCTCAAACTGCTGCTCACGACGCGACTCTGTGATCTTCACACAGCTGACACAACAACAGCGGCTGTGATTGGACGAGGCCGCGCACATGGCTCCTTCAACTCCGCTGCTGATTGGTCGCGTGGTCCAGTCGCTGATGTTAGAACATTGTGTCCCAGCTCTGGTATTTGTTAAAACAACCTAAAAGTCTGTTTATTATTACAAATAACTCACTTTCACTATTGTAAATTATTTAATTATATTCAATTTAATATTATGTATACATGTTATAGAGCATATACACATTTTTTACATATCATTTGTTCATATACATTATGTTTTAACCTGTTAGAATAAATAAAAATATGATGAAATTTGTCTATTTGGGGATATTAAACTTATACAGCTAGCTAGATAGATATATGTATTATTATTATTTTAAAATAATTGTGTATAATATACAAATTTACACCTTCAGGCTTCTTCAGTTGTTTTATTGTGAAATATTTCATTTTAAAGTAAAAACAGTCCAAAGAACAGAGAGCTCTAAGTGTAAAGGTTTATTGAACTGTACTAATCACCTGAGACAATTTGACAAGAACACATGATCAATTTTCTCTGTAGCTCGTTAACACTAATTGCAGCTGGAACAAAGCAGCTGCTCACTGAAATAAATAACCAGAAAATAAACAGAGTTGAACCGTGGTTCTGCATAAATGAATCCTAACGGAGTAAAGCTGCTTACTTTTCTCTATTAGCGAGAAAATCCAACAGAAGAACGATCAAAATAACACGGAGTCAAAGCTTCAGACACGTCCTGTAAACCTGCAGCTAAAATAATCAGAAAACATTTATCCACTGATGTTTGAGCAGATTCACTGAAGGAACAGTACACTGTGTATGTGGAGAGTTTAATCACATCACAGGCTGAAACTGCTGATTCTGACTTTAATGGGATTTGTTGATAATTAGAGCTGCAATGATCAGCTGATTAATCAATTAGCTGCTGTTAAATCAATGGATTTAATAATTAATAGTAGGCTTTAGTAGTTTTGACTCAGAAACACTTCAAATTCTTAAATTTATGAAGCAGGTTTGACATTCTTGACTAAAAGAATTACTGAACTTTTTTTTAGTCTTTCATAATAGTTTTCTATTATAACTATTCTGATAAATGAGTTGTAGACATTAGGTTGAATCTTCATCTTTGGAAAACACTGATCAACATTTAAAGAACCGAACTAATTGATTAAAAAGTTGTTAGTTGCAGCCCTAATTTTATTTGATTAGTTTGTTTAACAGGAAAACGTGTAAATGTGAAGTGACAGATGTTTTGCATATAGAAATTATTTGTTTAAAACTCCTGGTTCTTAGTGGAGCTAAAATGATTAGTCAATTAATCGATCAGTTGCCAAGTATTAAATTAATCGATTTGAGTCATTTTAAAGAAGAAAATGTCCAAATTCTCTTGTTCCATCTCCTGAAAACCTGATTATTTTCAGTTTTTTTTCAGCCTTCTATAATAGTGAACTGGTGATCTTTGGGTCGTGTTGGTCCAAACAACTAATCGATTAATCGCTGATCAGAACCGTCTTTAGTTGCAGCCCTGTTAACGAAAATAAAAAATACACAGGCTCACCAGTTCTTTCCCTAACGTGTGTGTGTGTGTGTGTGTGTGTGTGTGTGTGTGTGTGTGTGTGTGGTTTAATACCAACAATCAATAACAACCAAGATTCTCCATAAAAATCGCTGCAGAAAATTCAAAAACTCGTCTCTTAAGTCCCGTCGTTTTTACTCCAGTTTTTTCTGCTTGCCGTCCGGTCGCCGTGGCGACGCCCGGCCGGCACCCATCGCCGCGGCGACGCCGGCCAGCACCTCTGTGTACAGCAGCGTCCCCAGGAAGACCACGGCGGTGCCCACCCAGTGCCAGGCCGTGAACGGGTTCTGGAAGTAGAGGATGGACACGATGAGGCTGAGGAACTTCCTGAGCGTCACCACCAGCGTGACGGTCAGCGAGGCGCACTCCGTGGTCAGCACGAACACGCCGCGGATACACACGTACCTGGGGGCGGGTCAAAGGTCAACAGAACAAACGGAAACCACAGGAGGGTTCTGTGGCGGTGGGAGATGCAGAACCAACCTGAACCATTTAGAAAAAGACTCAAACTCTTAAAAGAGGTTCATAAAAACCTGTGATTCTGTGATTTAAAGTTCCATGACTCCTGTTTTATTCTCATTCTGTGTTTCAAGTTAGTTTTAGTTTTGGTCTTGTGTCAATTTCATATTTTATGACGATGTAAATGAGCATTTTAGTCTAGATTTAGTCCACAAAAAATATTTATGATATTTTTATCATTATTATACTATAGTATTTTAGTGAAAGAAAATGCAAAGTATTTTAAGTCACACACACACACAAATACGATAATATAAAAGTTCAATATAGTATTCAGAAAGTTTCACTAAAAGTTACACTCATATATTAAAAAAAAAAACTTTCCTCCTTAGTTGATTAAAATTGATTTAAAGAATTAGAATTAAAAAGAAATAATCAGCATTAAGCACTGATGTTAAATCATCACTGTGAGTTCTGCTGTTTCACCTCCTCTGCATTTCTGTATTAAAGAAGGTTTATTAAGCATTAAGCCCTCACATATTTAAAGAATATCATTAATAATTTTTTGGGGTTTTATATCTCCGAGCCCTAATTGACAATATTTTGTCTACATTAGAGGGAATGACGTTTTTTTATTATTCTATTATTGTCTCCTGAATCCCTGTAGGTTATTAGAGTTGATGAATAAATAAGTCATATATATATAATAAGTCAGTGTGTTTTCCATCAGGATACTGTGTGACGACGTTGATCAGCAGGTAGATCCACATGATCGGCAGCGTGACGCCCACCACAGGAACAACCACAGGAGCTGCAAACACATTTATTCACATTAAAGATGCAAAAACCACACGTGAACTGTTATATAATCAAATCACAAAAATGTCATAGCTCCTTAACACTTTTTGCTACTGTAACTTAACTTGGTGAACGTGTGTAGATTTGGTGCTGTTTGCCCAGTAGGTGGCGCTGCAGCAGCATCACATAACTATAAAAAGAAGGACTCTGCGTCTGTGTGACATTTATTCTTATATCTGGAGAACCGACCATCAGATCTACTTCACACTCGCCAGGTTTGTTGCTGAGAAGGAAGGAAGTTAACCGTGGCGTTTCACGTGGATCGGATGGGCGGTTCATGACGAGCAGCGTTTACAGGTCGATCAGCTGCCTCTGAACAGCTGGAATCAGCATCACACATGATGAAAACTCTAAATATCTGTGTCTGTAACTCACTGCTCTGACTGAAGTAGCCACAGTGGTTGTAAATGTCAGCGGAGAGCAGCAGGAACCCAGGCAGCGGCAGGCAGTGCTGCAACACACAGAGAAACACATGGGTGAGAATCGTCCCTGACAAAGAGAGGCTTAAAACAGAGCTGAAGAAACTCACGTTATAGAACAGAGCCTCTTTGGAGTGTTTTCCGTACTGTTTGTACAACGTCTCCTGGAAAATCCCCATCCTGGCCGACATCAGCAGAGCAAACGTCAGCATGGAGATTCCTGGAACGCACAGCACGGCGAGTCCATGTCAGGGATTATTATACCAGGTCAGGGTTCCAGTAGTTGGCAAAGAATCCAGTTTAAGGACTTTAACATGGGGATTATCTTTTTAAGTTTTTATACTGTCTGGATGGGTTCTTTAACTTACCAGATAAAAACACCAACGTTTAGCTAAACTACACATTAAAGACACAAACTCACCAATGAGCCAGTGCACGAAGGCGTAAAAACCTTGTTCTTCTGATGCCTCGTTGGCCACGTTCTGCAGAAATAAACCCAGAATAAACAACCCAGAGTAATAAACCCAGAATCATAAACCCAGAATAAGGCAGCACACGTGAATGAAGCGTGTCGTGAGGACTCACCACTTGTCTCGCAGACATGATGGTGCAGATGAAGATTCCAGCTGAGATCAGAGCTATAGACACATATTTACTGGCTGAATATCTGCAGGACAGACGGCCAGACACAGGTTATTATGATAGTAACATGATAATAATATGATAATATTATGATGATAAGAGGAAGAGGACGGAGGATGAGGAGGTGCAGCTACCTTTTCTTCAGAATGATGATCCCCAGGATCATGTTGGCGATTAATGATCCCTGTAAACACAAGAAAAACAAAAAAAGGTCAAGACAAACTCAACAGAGCTGCAGAAGGTGGAAAATATGTAGTGTATTAATATAAATCTACAGGAGATGTTCTATAAGAAGTTCAGCTTTCCTCTATCTTCTTTGTCTAAATATCAAAAGTTGGCAATTTCAATGAAAAATAAAATACGTTTTAGAAGTTAATGTTTTCTTTCATTGAACAACAATTACTCAACGTTGAATGAATAAATATTTTCTCTGTGACTACGATTCTTATTGGTCTATAATGAGAAAATGTGAAAAAGTGAAAACTGTCATTTAAAAACTACATTAGGATCGTTTCATGCAGGTCTGCCTCATGAGAACATAAAATAGGAGTAATGGTGATTGTTGGGAGATATTTCCAGTTGGAGAACAGATGAGGAGCGTGTTCTCACTGATCTGAAGATCATGTGCAGCGGCATGGCGATGTTGAAGTTCAGGGCGTAGTTGTTGATGACGCTGACGGTGAAAAACATGGTCACCATGATCACGTAGTTGCTGCCGGAGGAAACAGAAAACCTTTCAGCTCTGGATCAGGTCACTGCGGTAAAGAAGCAGAAGGCTGTTTTTACCTTACAGGAATGGCTGGCTTCTTCCTCCCAAAGTTGGCTTCAAAGATGAAACCTTCCAGCGCGATGAACAGGAACTGAGCGAAGGTGACGATGTTTCCGCATCCTGGGAATTCTCTGAGGAACAAAATCAGCGGCAATCTGCTTTTATTTTACAGCTTTTCTGATAAAACTGGATCCATCTTGAACTTTACATGTAATTCACCAGTTTCTGGAATATATAAAAATTACACAACATTCCTCATTAATAAACCACCAAAAATATATTTTCTGTAGTATTTTAAAGTTTATTCACATTTGTGTTCTGATGCATCACTGGACTCAGACAAAACTTTCTTGTATGAACATTTTTAATAAATTAATTTATTGTAATAAATTACAACCTTCCTCCCTCTAGCGAAATATTTGCAAATACGTTGTGAATTAAAATGTTAATTATTACCTGAATTTGGAGGAACAGGAGGAACTTCCTCACCTATAAACATATTACTCATGGATGTTAAGTGTATTATCATTATATTCTCACCAGCTGCTGTTATTTATTATTTATTGTCTATTGTACAATTACAAATAGACAACAAATCTGTGTCATATGATAGAAGTGAGTTTTGTTGTCATGCTTGTAATTTAATAAACTTTAATTTCCACTAAGAAAAATGATCTAATTTAATTTGATGACAGATTCATTACAGACTAATATACAAACAACATAGTATGAACACATATGAAGGACTACTGCAAGTTTATTAGAGGTCAAATATCGTCCATTTACCACCCAAATTTAAATAGTAATATACATTTTAATTCATCTTATATGGCCATAAATTAACCTTGTATGAAATGCATTGATTTTGAGGGTTTGACTTTACTTTGTTTAACATAATGGAGTTCTAACATTTTAATGTTTGCAGTTTATAAAAACAAAAAGGTTGATTCTCTGTAATTCTTATGTCTCTTTTTTTTTAAATATGGAATCTGTTTCCAGCAGGTTTTAGATGCATTTTCTATGTTTCTCGTCAATGATGTGATAAATAAACGTCGTTGCTCTGAAACCTTCATAAATTGTCCTGCACGCGCATGTGAGACTCGGGTCAGAATCAGATAAACTCGGGTCAGACTCGGATAAAGTCGGCCGAGCCTCCAGACAACTTCGCAGCAGCAGAAGTGAAGTTGTGCACCGACCTGACGAGCAGCTCCAGCGACACCACGTTGCTGCAGCAGCCGACAAACACCAGCGCGACAGCGGCCGCGGTTCTCATGTCGTCCCGGTGCAGCCGCGTCACTGCGGTAGAACCATGGCGGCTTCAAATAAAAAACAATAATCCGCGGGTCGTTTCCGACCAGACGTCTTCTGCCAACAGACAAACTCCCGTTTCAGTCAATTGAACACGTCCGACTCAGAGACTGATCCACTTCCTGTTCACGGGCCTCATGGGAATTGTAGTCGTCTTCTGACGTCACGGAAACAAAGGCGCGCAGCGGGGTTAACGTCTTCTGTTTCTGCTGACAAGTAAAATGTTTCGTATAAATGTTGTTTTTGAATAATAATACGATTCCATACCGTGACATACACAATACAATAATAACTTAACGGCGCAATTGCCGCGCAGGTTTAACTACTAGCAAAACGTCGCTGCGCAGACGTGTTAAACCACGCATGCGCAGATTATAAATCTTAACATAACATGAAGAGCTCTCACTCTGGTCGATTTTCTGACACCAGAAACGGTAACAATTCTAGTCATTTCTGGCTGAAATTGTTTACCTGGTTAAAGAAGGAATACGCTATGTCCATAAAGGTTCTCATTCATCAGAGTCATCTTTATCCTGTAGAGTTTCATAGAGAAGCAACTGGAAGGAAAACAACTTCTTAGTGATTATCATTGAGGCAAGCTAGGAAGACCAGTTATATTTCTCTACTAAAAGAATAAGTAAGGACATTGAAAATATCCCATCTTATAATTGGAAACAATATTTTTTCAATAAAAACAATTTTTGGGCAAATACCATATTCACTGTATATGAAAAAAAATGTTTTTTTTTAAATTATTTAATTCGTGTTTAATCCTTAAGATTACCACCAAATGCAACACAAGTAAATGGATAGTTTGGTGCAAACTGCAATACAAAGTAAGGTGTACAACTGTAAAGACAAAAGACATATTAGTTTTTATTTATTTATTATTAAATTATATGTTATTTATTTTATTTGATGTTATTTTAAGCCTTTTTTGATTTTCTTAACACTTTATGCATGCTTTTGTTTTGGGGAATAGTTTAGTTTGAGGATTAGAAAGTTCATCAGGTCGTTCCACAACTGCCTCAATAGACGATCTTTGTGAGAGGAGGTGAGTGCGTGCGTGGCCCCGGAAGCGGTGACGTAGCAGGCCGCTCGCTCCGCTCCGCCGCTGCGACCGAAGCATCAACAGTTGATTTTAAATCTGAACGATTCACTTCGTCCAGGACTCAACCAGAGCGGTTTAATCCCGCAGAGGCCGCCGCCATGATTTCACTGACCGACTCACAGAGTAAGAGACGACGGGTTCTTCCGCCCACTTTGTGGCGTTTAGATTTTTCTCTGAGAAAACCGGTTTAACTGAATGTATGAGGTGAGCAGCTCTAACGCCATTGGCTCAGAGCGCAGTGACGTCATTTTAAAGTTGCAACAACTATTATTATTTCAATAGATTTTAATTGTTTTGCATTTTATTAACAAATTAATGTACTTTTTATATAAAATATATTATATTAGTATTATGTAGAAATATGTAAGACTTAAAGATCCATAACCATAAATAAACGAGTTATTAAATAATAAACATGTATTTACTAAATCATTAAATTATGTTTTCATTAAGTAATGTATTAAATACATATTTGTTTTATTTATTAAATGAATTTATATTTTATTAAATACGTGTATATTTATTTAATAAGTGAGTGAAACTTTATAATAATGAGATGGCTGCATACATAACTATAAATGCTAAAATAATTACAGAAATAGGTTACATTAAAAAATATCAGAAAATGAATAGATATCTTTATAAGCTAATAAATTAATATATTAAAGAGACATCAAATCTATAAATGGGAGTAAAATAAATAGAGGCGTTTCCTTATTCTTATATGATATGCACGGCACGTAGGAACTTTTAGTTTGTTGTGTTTAACTGTTTATCTTATGTCTGCAGAAGCTCTTTAGGCAAAATTTCTTTATAAAAAATGCTATAAAAGGACATTAAATAATTATTATGTGCAAATAGAGAAATAAAACAATTAAACACAACATGAATGCGATATTATCAAATTAAAGTATTTAAATGTGTTCTTTGTGTCGTCTATCATTTTCTGCCGCATTTGTTCATGTGATGTTGGTCATAATAACACCTGCTTTGTTTCTGTTACTTGGCAGAAATCGGCATGGGGCTGACGGGCTTCGGCATCTTCTTCCTCTTCTTCGGGATGATGCTGTTTTTTGACAAAGCTCTGCTCGCCATCGGCAATGTGAGTTGATCAGTGATTCTAACGCTCTGTTCTCACGCAGAATCTTCAGAAACTCTGCTGACTGTTGTGCTTTTTGCACAGATTCTGTTTGTCTCTGGTTTGTCCTTCGTCATCGGGCTGGAACGAACCTTCAGATTCTTCTTCCAGAGACACAAAGCTAAAGCCACCAGCTTCTTCCTGGGGGGTGTGTTCGTGGTTCTGATTGGGTGGCCCATTATTGGCGTTATTCTAGAGATCTATGGCTTCTTCCTCTTGTTCAGGTCGGCTGCAACACAAAGAAAATAATGTCTGTCTCTCTCATTACATCTCTTTTTCTCCAATGTTCTCCTGATTTCTTGTCTGTTTTTCTCCTGGTTTCTCGCTTGTTTTCTTCCTGGTTTTATGTATGTTTTCTGTTTTCAGAGGCTTCTTCCCAGTCGCTGTGGGCTTCATCAGACGGATCCCGGTGCTGGGATCTCTGCTCAGTTTACCAGGGATCAGTGCTGTAAGTGTCATGGAGGTCAATGCAGGATGAGATATATATAGACATATATATATACACATGGACATTGTCTTTTAGCTATTTATAATACAATATAATCATTTTGAATTGTCCTGGATCAAATAAATAAATAAACCATATCTGGATTTTCGCAGTCACCAGAACATAAAATTGATGATTAACTGCTGCAGTTTTATATGAATTTACTTCTATGTTTTAAAGCAGCTTTTTTTGATTAATTATAAAATATCAAAGCAGTATTTTAGTTTTTTTTTTTATTACTCTGACTCTGGCTTCTTCTCTTTTTCTCTTCCAGCTGGTGGATAAAATCGGGGAAAGTAACGCCATGGTATAACAGCTGCTGTGTTATCAGAGGAGGAGGATTTCACCTTCATCAGAGCTCCTAATAGAGACTGTTTCTGATCATGTTTTTGCTCCAGAACTGTGAATCCAAACATTTTTTCTGCACAAAAAGACAAGTTTTTATCTGTGGACGTGGTGAGTTTTTTTCTGTCAGGAGGAAGCAGTTTAGTGTCTGACTGATGCTGGGAAACATCACCACAGACCTGTGTATTTTATTTTATTTCCATTTTTTCTACCGTTCCTACTGGAAGTTTCTGGAGGAGTCGGGACCATCGGAGCAACTGTTCCTCCCTCCAGCTGCTGATCCATCACTGAGAGTTTCTCACTGTTCCTCTATGAAGTGATACTGGGGTTTTTGTACTTTTAAATAAATAAGGTCAAATATTATTTTAAGGACAGAGAAACTGGAGTGTTGACGGAAATGTGTTACTGAACCTTTTGTAAGTACATACTTGAAATAAAGTTTGTCTTTTATAAGTCTGTTATGTTAATATTTATTCCTGCAGATGAAAAAAAATTCTGGGACTAATTGTCTAAAAAGTAAATTAAGTGAACTGGAGGTGAAATTATACTTTGAGTATTTCAATTTTGTGTTTGTCTATTTCAAGAAGAAAACATTTTCCTCACTGCATTTATTTCACAGCTTAATTACTGCTTTATATGTAAAACATGAGGGTTTCCTGCAGCATTTTATAGTCATGGTGCCTCTCCAACAAATATCATATACATTATTATAGTTCTTATTATAACAATATGCATAGCACTGGTCTCCCAAACCAACACGGCCAGAGTCAACAGAAAAAACAACAAACTTGGTAAGAAAGGCTCAGGAGTTCTGCATCTTTCTGCAGCTTCTCCAAGATGCGTTCAAAGACCCTGAGTAAATCCCAGATCTATCACCTAACAGAACAGAATCTATACCTAAACTTAAAACCCTGCAGAGTCCACATCAAAAGGCTGCCACACACATAAATTAATATGTATTCACATTTTCACAAAAGTGGTGGATGAAGTATTAAGATCTTTTACTCGAGTTAAACTAGAAATACAAGTCAAAAATACTACTTTCAGTATTATCACCGAAGTTTACTAAAAGTACAGAGTACAAAACCCGGAACTTAATTTTCATGATGTACCCACCCGAACATGTTTCTGGAGGAACTCACACGTCGTATCTGATTGGCTGTTGGAGCCGCCGGGCTCTGATTGGCGGAAGTAAACATTAATGGCGGAGCGTCGTGTGCGAACAGCGATGCGTTTAACTCCAGGATTTGTGGAATAAAATCCGGTTTCTCTGATTCATACGTTGTTTTCAGACTCTTAAATGGCCACTTTAGTTCTGGATAACGGAGCCTACACGGCGAAGATCGGATACAGCCAAGAGAAAGTCAGGTAATTCTGTCATATTTTAACCAGTTATAATAATAATAAACAGATTACCGCGCAGAATTTAACCGGATTAACACGTACACCTGAAATGCTCCGTTATAAACTCCATCATAGCGTTGATACAATGATTTTCTGACACAAATTAAGTTACACCAAACTCCATTTAAAAAGTGTCTATTTTTACACTTTCGATGTTATTTGAAGAACTGATTTGTGCTGCAAAAACGACTCGAAACCGAATAATAAATGATAGGATTCTAGTTTATTATTCGGTTGATATTGGACAATCAACAAATTCAAAATCACTTATTCAACTTCTGATTTACGTCACTGACTCTTTTCAAACAACCTGTGATATTTTATAACCAGGGTAATTATTAAAAAAAACATAGTATGAGTTACTTTAAATGCATAGAGGACTCCATAGAATGAAGGAGATCATCGGTTTTTCCGTTGGATGTAAAGGTTCAATAAATACCAATAAGTTGATGATATTGTCTCACATCATAAATAGCTCTAGTTTAATTAGTTTATTTGATTGGAGGGACTTGTGTTTTAATTCTCACCAGATCAATAATCGCAGCCTGTGAATGTGATGGCGTCTCATCCCTGAAGTGAGTTTCTGTCTCTCTTTCTCCATCAGCATCATCCCAAACTGCCAGTTCCGCTCTAAGACCTCCAGGTTAAAAACCTTCACAGCCAACCAGCTGGATGAGATCAAGGATCCATCCGGACTCTTCTACATCCTGCCCTTCCAGAAGGTGACGGGGGGAGGGGTGAAGCCACATCAGGCCACAACATCTGGGCTGGGTCTGGTCATGTTAAGACTTCTCTCTTTCTTCAGGGTTACCTGGTGAACTGGGACGTCCAGAGGAAGGTGTGGGATCACCTGTTTGGAAAAGAGATGTTCAAGGTGTTAAAAGTGGCTTCAATGATGTCCACAGAATTTATTCCAGCAATGTTATTTTAATCATGTTAATAACAAAGTGTGTGTGTGTGTGTGTGTGTGTGTGTGTGTGTGTGTGGTGTCCAGGTGGAGTTTGCAGACACCAGCATCATCATCACTGAGCCGTACTTTAACTTCACCTCCATCCAGGAGTCGATGAACGAGATCCTGTTTGAGGAGTACCAGTTCCAGTCGGCCCTCAGGACAAATAGTGAGACCAGCGTAAAACACAACTTTATTGACAATGAAAGTGGTCGACATAAGATTAATTTAAATGCACAAAATATAACTCTATTTGGACTCAGCAGTTGAATCTTTACTCTCTGCCGTTTTCAGCCGGTTCCCTCAGCTCTCATTTCTACTTCCACGCCAACCCGTCGGAGCTGTGCTGCCTGGTGGTGGACTCTGGATTCTCCTTCACCCACGTCGCTCCCTACTGCCGCAGCCGGCCCATGAAGGAGGGAATCCGCAGGTGAGCGACGGGGGTGAAGCAGTGAATATAAATCACAGCAGCAGGATGATGAAACAGCGGTTTTATTTCTTTTCTTTTTCAGGATCAACGTGGGGGGGAAACTTCTGACCAATCACCTGAAGGAGATCATTTCATATCGGTAAATCCTCCTCGGCCAATCAGACCAAACCAGCCTGCTTCACTAAAGGATGCAATAAAACCATCTGTCTCCTCCTCCAGACAGCTGCATGTGATGGATGAAACACACGTGATCAACCAGGTGAAGGAGGACGTCTGTTACGTGTCGCAGCAGTTCTACAAAGACATGGAAAAAGCTGCAAAGTGAGTCCAGACTCAAGGAGATCAGTAAATAATGAGGCTAAACAAACATGTCGATGCAAAATCAGACTGGAGTCAAATCTGCAGCGTGAAAGAACAGCTGCATCTATACAAAAAGTGGAACGCTGACAAAAAGGTTTAAGTTTTAAGAAGCATTCATCAGGTTTATGTTTGTGTTCTTGTTATTTAAAAGTCCATTTGTATAATTTTTTCTTTTTATAAAAAAAAAAAAAAAAAAAATCACAATTATGTTGTAGCATTAGTTTTTTTTTATTTTTAAAACCTTGTTAAGAGAGTTAAACTATCTGGTACCAAGTTTTTTTTAGGATTACACCACAGGACAGATTTGGCATTGTCCCTTTTTACTATTTCATTGCAGGACAATCCATCTTCACAACATCTGTGACAATAATTAGGTCGTATAAACAGTTTCATGTCAACTAACACAACATTTATACATGCAAACATTATTTCATCATGTGTGAATATTAAAAACTGCTCATCCCTGTATAGAGCATAGGTTTAGTTTTCCATTGAATTGTTGGAGCCGCTCAGCAGAGTTACTCTGGGAATGTTCCTTCCTGAAACATCCTATTAAATCGGCAGCTTCTTCTCTTCCCCCTGATGAAGCTTCCTGGTTGTTTGTTTCAGGCTGAAGGGCGAGGAGAACTCTGTGATGAGGGACTACGTTCTCCCAGATTTCAGCTCCATCAAGAAAGGTTTCTGCAAGGTGAGCTGTCAGGAGTTTGGAGTCTGGTGACATGGAGTTTTCTGAAGTCCAGTCCCAGGCTTTTTAATTTTTTTTTCTCTTTGGTCTCTCTCTGCCAGCCACAAGAGGAAATGGTCTTCAACGGAAAGTACAAGACAGGGGAGCAGATCCTGAGGCTGGCCAACGAGCGCTTCGCCGTCCCTGAGATGCTCTTCCACCCGTCGGACATCGGGATCCAGGAGATGGGAATCCCCGAGGCCATCGTCCACTCCATCCAGTCGCTGCCAGAAGGTCTGCTGGGTTCATGGCCTCAGAATGTACACAAGCAGTTAGCCTTTGTGTTATGAGTCATATTTAACATTTTCTGTATGTTGCATGTTTGTAGGGCTGCTCATTGTTTTCTAGAAGAATTGTTTTAACGACAAATAGTGTGAAATTGCTGTTATATTCTATGATGTTTTCATATATCACATAAGCCAATAAAAAATAGATATAGGCATCACTTCAATGTTTAATTGTGGATAAATTTTTGCTAGATTATTTTTTATTTGTTTGTCTTTTCCTGTAAATTTGTGGTTATCTTAGAGCTCATTGATGTGTTATTGGTCCTGAACAGAGATGCAGCCTCACTTCTACCAGAACATCGTCCTGACTGGAGGAAACTCGTTGTTCCCCGGGTTCAGGGAGCGGATGGAGGCGGAGCTTCGCTCACTAGTCCCCGCCCACCTACCTGTGTCCGTCCATCTACCTGCGAAGTAAGTGACTTCGAGAAACTCCAGATGTGCAGCATTTCTGCTCAGGTTTATCTGTGATGTATCTAAAGTTGTTATATTTTAAGTATCAGCAGACTGTTTTATCACCATATAACTTTACTTTCAGCCCCATCAGTTATTCGTGGGAAGGAGGGAAGCTGCTGTCCAACAACCCCGACTACGACGAGATGGTGGTGACACGGGAGGACTACGAGGAGAATGGACACTTCATTTGTGAAGAAAAGTTTGATATTTGACTGATGTTTAGGTCTGATGAAGCTGCAGGATGAACACCACAAAATGCAGAAAATTAAATACTTCTGTTTTATTGTTTTATACTTGAATGTTTCTGTATTTTTTATGTGTATATGCTCTTTTTTTTAGTTTTTGCTCTGAATTGAACATTTGTTAATAACTACATGATGGAGTGTGTTATAAATATTTGTACCACCACTTATTTAAATAGGATTTGTCTCTTGTCTGTCCTTGTATTTTCACTTTTTGTTTGTATTTTCCTTATGTTGCTTTTTTAAGCAAACTGGGAAAATTAAGTTTTACAAAACAGCTCAAAGTTTGGAGCCACCCAGACAATATTGTGTTTTCCATTAAAAGTCACTTTTATTTAGCAAATGAGTTGCAAAATGAATAGAAAATATAGTCAAGACATGCGTCTTTACACCTATGGAGATATTACATTAAAACAGCTATAATAGTCATTTATCACATCAACAGTGTATAGAGTATAGAGAAAACATGTTTTTCTTCTAAAACTAAAGACATGTTAAATAACAACAAACTAACTGAGGTTCCGGGGGCAACCAGTGCCAGCCAATCAGAGGCCGCGTGGGGCGGGGCATCGCGGAATCATCAGAGGGGTTTTCTGGCGGGAACAAAGCCGTAATTTTAGCATTAGCTCCGTTAGCCTGTGTTCTTTCATACAGTTTTATATTGTAGGTTTTGTGGGCTAATCTCACTCAAAGTAAAGTGAGGAGCCAGGAGAGAGGACTGCTTGAAGTTTAGGAGTAAAATTAATATGTAAGTAGAGTCATTTTGTTAAATTAAACTGTTGTATGCTTTTCCAGATTCGTTAGCAGCTAAAGCTAAGCTAACGTTAGCCGCCATCAGCAGACTCCGGTTTGTGTCGAGAGAAAAGTTGTGAATTTTTTATTATATCTGATTAAATCTAAAGTTATGCCGACGGACGAGATGACAACAGCAAGAAAACCAATGAAGAGGAAACATCCGGAGGAAAAAAAGGACAAAAAGGTGTTTGACTTGGCTGAAGATTTAAAGGGAGAACTGAGCGGCTCAGAGGAAGAGAACAGAGGTAAGATTAATTATAATTATATTATTAATTAATGTGAGATTTAAATAGATGTAATGAGGTTTTTACAGGTATCAATGGAGCATTTATCAAGTACTCTAACATTACTTCACTAAAATAATGAGGTATTCTTACTTCCAGTCCACTCACATATTAAAGTTATTTACAGCCTTAGTTACTTTAACACAATTTAAAATATAAAACACATTGTTAAGAATGAAACCACAGATTTATTTAGGAAATAATTAACTTTGGTGATGTTTTCTGTCCCAAAGCTGAAACTCCAGCAGCAGACAAGCTGGCAAAGAAAAGACCTGAGTTTGAAGTGGAGGAAACAACCTGTGCTGTTGGGTAGTACTACTTCACTATGAGTACTAATACTACTACACTTATATATACTATGAGTACTACTACTACACCAGTGTAGATAAATGATCTATGTATGACTAGAACCTTTGTCTCACTCCAGAAATGAGGTACATTCCATTTTGGAGAAGTTTGGGGGTAAGCAGCTTTGTTATGATTTTAAATGTATGATAAGTGGTATATAAATAAAGATTGGTTGACTTAAGATTCATTACCAGTTGTAAATCACTTGTATACTTCTTCAGTGGAAAACTTTTATTTATTTATAAAGCAAATATTCACTTTGTGCTGGTGATTACTTGTTTTTGTACTGATTTATACCACTAATGATATTTACCATTTTCTATTTCTGTCTTTAATGGTTTTACCCACATCAGTGATGATTCTGTGATGCAGCACTGTAAAGCTGTAATGATTAGTTGATTAATCAATTAATTGCCAACTATGAAATCAATCGCATAAGATTGATTTTTTTATAGACACAGCATCTACATTTTTTCTTAAATGTGAAGTCCTCTATGAATTTGCATTGGTGGTAGAAGTAAGATTTAGTTCTTGTTATATTTTTCCCTCAGCTGATATCAGCATGGTGATGCAGGCCAAAAAGAAGTGTCTGGAGTCACTGACCAAGAACTACATGAAAGGGAGCGAACACAAACTGAGGCAGCTGTGGAGCAACTACCAGGGTCAGAGGTTTGTCCTGCTCCTCCCACGACATCTAGAACCCCCTAAGATTTAGTAAGACTTTATTGGTCTGTCTGGGAAATGAATTCATTGTATGATGCCAAGTGAACACCACACATGCCCACAAAACTTTTGTTGCTGCTCTTTTCCTCCAATGTAAATTTACTGTCTCCCACTATACTGACAAATAAAGGTGAAACTGTTAATACATAATCAAAAAAGAAAAAATAGAAGGAAATAAGAGTAGCTGTATTTTGGTCATTGTTCCAGTATTGTATTTAAGCAATTTTCTTTAACTCTAGAGAATGAATCTGAGTTTGTTTTCACCTGAATGTTCACAAATAAGGAGGAACCAGCCTAAAGAGATTTTTGGATAGTACTTTATATATAAAAGTCAAAGTTTACAAATCTGGGGACATACAGAGATTACCAGATTTCATCAGCACACAGAGTATATGCTGTATAAGATTATCGCATCCCATAATATAAATAAATGTGTGTCTGTGTTTGCAGGCAGAAGATAACGCAGCAGTATTCGCAGCAGGTCACCACAGCTCTGCAGCAGTGGGAGACCGAAGCCCAGAGATCTGAGGAGCAGGAGGAGAAACTCAACGTCTGTTCACTCACTTGCTGCCTCGTTTTGTTAGACAAAATTCCCTCAGATTATTATTTAAAGTTTGATTACATCTTGTTAAGAAAATTAATTACAGATTAGACCGATTAATGGAGGATTAGTCATGAGCAGGAGAATGTACTGTCATAATAAATCTAAATATCAGCAGCTTTATGGTTTCCTAAAATGTACGATTCATTGCTGGATTCACCAAACTATGTTCAGGTTTTTGGTTGTAGCCACCACAAGCTCATAGACCTTGTCAAACTGTTTTTGTTTAACATTATACAAAGGGCATGAAGTTGTGAATAAAATCTGTACAAGGTATATTTGTAAGGTCAAAGCACAGGGGCCCTAATATGAAGTCAAGTTCCCCTGGTTGATCATCTACATGTTTGTCTCAGTTTCATTGTTACCTGTGTGTAGAGCAGGTGAGTGATCAGATCTTCTCCTCTGCAGAATCTGTTCAGGCAGCAGCAGAAAATCCTCCAGCAGGCCCGAGTCGTGCAGAAACAGAAGCTGAAAACTGTCAGAGATCTTTACGAGCAGTTTCTGAAGGTGAGGCCTTTTAAGAACTTACTGTTTTATCTGTGCTACTGATCATTATTTTAACTAATTAATTGTGAAATTTTCTAAAACGGAAGCTTTTAATTCTCTATTTAAATGTATAATAACTGAAGGTCATCTAGTTTCATAGTCACTAGACCAAGCAGTAACACACCTGATTCTACTAATCGTTAGAGCTCCTGCTGAGAACCTTCATTAGTAGAATCAGGCGCGTTACTGCCTGGTTGGAACAAAAACCTGGACCCATGCAGCTCTGTAGGACCAGGGTTGGTGACCCTGGTGCTACAGAATCTGAAGAACTGGAGCTTGTTCTTCAATAATAATAATAATAAATAATTCACAATTCATTTATTTTTTTTTCTTCTTCTTCTTCTTATTATTAGCGTATCTCTCTCTGGTCTGGTTTAGACATCAAAGTGAAGGGAGAGGCTGTTATCTCTGTCTATTAAACAGAAGTCAAATTGGGGTCTTTGTCCTGCAGAACATAGAGGACATGGAGAAGAGCAACGAGTCCTTCCTGCAGGGGGCACAACAAGAGCTAAAGAAGGAGATGGCAGTGCTGCAGAAGAAGATCCTCATGGACACAGTCAGCTCAGTTACTTTGTGAACATAAATTAACTAATACAATGAGCATTGATACATACTGACACCAATGGTAAATTACCAGGTATGTTGGATAATGACTAAATTGTCATGTAGTGTAACCTTAAAACCTGGTACCAGGTAGTTTATATTCTCTCACACATTTCAACCAGTTTATATAATATATAAATAGTTGCACCATTTGACATTTTGTTTCAAAAAAACACACAAAATCATGATCTTGTAAAAACAAATGATATAAATAGACTTTAAATGACAATAAACCAACATGAAAACAAAATGTACATTTTGAGCCAACGCTCACTGAGCTATATGTGATTATTCTTGTTGTTGTTTGTTTCCACAGCAACAGCATGAGATGGCCACAGTCCGCAAGTCTCTGCAGTCCATCCTGTTCTAATCTGCCGTTTCCATGGCGACAGCTTGTTCCTACTGGGTCAGTATCAGGATGGATACTGTGGTACTGCCTTCAAATACCTGCTGTTAATTTTATTTACATGCTAACACTGAGGCTTTCTTCTCTCTTTGTGTTGTCAGGCAACTTCTTATGTTTTCCATTAAAAAAATGTTGAAATCTTTGTTGAACCTCTGAAAGTCCAGTTGTTCAAGTTCATTCTGCAGCGAGATGGAGAAGCTTTGTTTTCAGGTCATGTCTCCACGCTATCAAGGTTTGGAAATAAAAATGTTTAACTCATATTTGGCTCATCCTTTTTTTAAATTATCTAATCAAAGATTAGATCATGAAATCATTACAATAAAGAAAAATGTCATGTTGTAAAGACAAAATGTTTAAAAAATGTGCATTAGCACTAGTTTTCTTTTTCTTTCCTCCCATTAATCATGTCATGACTCCTTAGGTTTATATGACGACCATTTGAAGGGCCCCGACCCCTAGGTTAGGAACCACTGGACTTAACTTGCTTACTATATTAATATATATACTATATAGGATAATACATTCATAAAGTAGTAAATGGTAAATCCATAACTGTTGATTCAATGCCCAAATAAACACTCCTCTACTTTTGATAACAGGGTCAAACAACATATAATAAAATAAATAATAAATAAAAAAAACACTAGACACTCCACTAACATGAAAGTGATTAAAACCTTTGCCACTTATGATCTTTTATTATATGTATGTCGAATATATGTAATAAGTGTTCTTTTGCATGTAACCCTGGTGATTGTCGTTCAGCTGTTTCTGTATTGTTGTTTAATAAAGTTTTAGGGGAAAAAACGGAAATTCCCACTCTCGTTTCATAAGATACTTCCGGTTGTGCAGCCGGTTTAACGGCCGGAGTTTGAAGGGGAATGCAGAATTTATTTAGGTAAAATCAGCCTTTCCCACGTATATAACTGTTAGATAACACTAATATATGTTTAAGCAGCTATTAGCTCGCTGCTAACACATTCACTGATGTGTTTTACCGCCAAATTCTTGATCGTTTCACTTTCAGTTAAACCGAGTTGTTTTGTGTTGTTTTAGCTTTAGCATCGTTAGCTCTAACGTTTTATTAATCAGCGTTAACGTTGAATTTGATCATTAATTCATTCATTCCTCGACACGTACCCAGCTCTGTTTCGCATGTTCTGGTTCTGGCTGAGACCGAACCGGGTCATCCTGAACCGTCATTCGCCCTCAGGTGATCTGTTCATTCCGTCCGTACCTGGATGAAGGAGTGTGATCCAGCTGTTGACCGGCTGGAGGAACCATGGACCAGCTGTTCTTAGACAGCCCCTGCTCGTCCGAACCGGACAGTCCTGAGGGTCTGAACCGGGTCTGCCTGCTGGAGCCCAGCGAGGTCCTGTACCAGGACCTGTCAGTCCTGGTCTCACAGACCCCCAGGTACCCCAGCCCACCGGATCTCTGCTGAGCGAACAGTAACCCTGTTGTTAGAATACAAGTAAAGAGACAAGGTCCAGTTTTCTCCTGTAAACACGTGTTTAAAGTTTATCTGAATTCATGGTTTAAAATCCCAGTTGTTTTAGCAAAGCTCCAAATTTGTTCTCAACTATTTGAGCTCATTAACAATCATCAGGTCTGATTTCACCAGCGATTGTTAAAAAAAAAAAAAAGAGGCTGATTTTGGTCAAAGTGCTGTAAAAAATGATTCACTAGTTTCTACATATAAGTTTGAAATGTACAATATTTTTGTCTTTTTTTATTTATTTTTTATCCAAAAATCAGTGTAGCTGAAAACCAATGCTAAATTTAAAATATTTATTCCCCCTAGTTCATAGAATATATTTTTGACACCAAATGCCATTTTTTGCCATTGTCCCTTATGTAGTGAAACACAGAAATTGGCTGATATTTTATCTGGATAAGTCAGTTTTCACACTGTGTCCACCTGGTATTAGACCCATCCCAGGTGGACCGGTCTAAGACCAGGTGTGGAAAACAGAGGAGGTCTGGACCATAATGAAGCATCAGACACTCAACAAGACGGACCACAGCTTCAAACAAACGTCTGTAAACTAACAGTGGAGTGATGACTGTGACCAGCTACTGATTGTTGTTTTTGTTCAGTCCACAGCTGGGGAAGCGGAGGAGACGAAGCCGTGACCCACAGGAACGTTTCAACAAGGTGAGTGAGCGAGCTGCGACCCCCGGCAGTGACAGACCACCTGTGGGAGGCTGACGTGTTTTCTGTCCTCAGGTGACCCGCGGCAGCTCCCCTGACCCCCCGGAACGTTCCGGCCGCTGCGGCGTTCCTCGTAGAACCACCCGGCGGGCGCTGGCTGCGGCCACGGCTCTGCAGAACCTCGTCCCTGTCTCCACTTCACGAGTGTTTCCTCAGGACGGCTGTCTGGAGGCTCCCCTGTCCACGGCGGCCTCCTCCTCCTCCTCCTCTTCCTCCTCCTCCTCCCCCCTCCTCCCAGAGGACGACGTGGACGGAAGTTCCCCCGTCAGATTTTCCCATAAATCCAAACGCAGGAGGTTGGCGGCGGAGCAGAGCTTCGTTCCTGCTTCATCTCTACAAGGGTTTCCTCTGGACAGCTGGCTGGAGGCTCCGCTGTCCACCGCCTCCTCCTCCTCCTCCTCCTCCTCTTCCTCCTCCTCCTCCTCCTCCTCCTCCTCAACGACCTACCTCACACCCATATCGGAGGAGGATGAGGAAGACGCGTCTTCTCGTGCGCTGGAATCTGCAGGAGAATCCAGCTCTGGTCGCTTCAGGCAGAGAAGAAGACGGACGTCGTCTCCTCCGTCTCCTCCAGGCTGCGACTCCCTGTCCTTCCTGACTGAGGAGGAGAGGAGGTGGCTGAACAGGGAGCAGGGAAACACCTCCACGGGTAACTTAAGCTTCCATTCATTTAAAATGAATCAGACATGATTAACATTTTAAAATAAAATGTGCGTCTCAGTCAGTTTGTTCCTATAAATTATGAAAAATGAAATTATGAATAACTGTTAATTCCAGTATTAAAGTAATGATAATAGGAGAGAAGGGGCAACGATTCATTAATTAAATGAACTTTTGACTGGCATGGTACAAAATGACCCAGAAAATTCCCAGAATACAGTAGATTAGAAACATAATAAAAGTGTATATTATCTGACTAAACAATTGCAAATAGGTTGAAAAAAACTTGCTAATTTTGTTCACATACTCTAAAGTTCTGATGATTCTATGTACCTGTTAGTACTAAATTATTTGAGCAAAATGTGTTTTTTTTGTTTTGACCAATATTGAGATTTAAACCACCTTCATATAAAGATGATCAGCTTTAACTCTGTGGTTCTGGCAGCAGACGCGGATCAGATCATCATCAGCGATGATGAAGCTGTGGTTCGTTTGGCTCAGGAAGAGGAAGACGAAGCGTTGGC
This sequence comes from Eupleurogrammus muticus, assembly GCA_036785175.1. Lineage (NCBI taxonomy): Eukaryota > Metazoa > Chordata > Actinopteri > Scombriformes > Trichiuridae > Eupleurogrammus > Eupleurogrammus muticus. Next base: position 1,999,944 of record JAYKQN010000035.1, on the reverse strand, counting down.
CAGAATCCTGCAGGTGGCGAGAGGCTCTCACTGGAAATATCCACAATTATTTCTTTACTTTTACTCAACGTGATTATTTTTCTCCATCAGGCCCAGTTTGACACAGAACAGGCTGATCATCATCATCATCATCATCATCATCATCCTCATCCTCATCATTGGCAGAGCCACCACACAGTGAGTAACATCAACCTTTGTGATCCGTAGTGTAACTGCAGTTAAGTTATGACAAAATATGATGGACATGTTTCATCAATTAGTGATCGAGTTAAGAAGGAAGCAGCTTTTATTTGAAGCGTATCATTTTTAGGAGGATTTTATTTCTAATTCCTAACACCAGTGGAGTTGTGTTGCTGTGCAGCATCGTTCCTACATGGAGTCCAGCTGGATGCCCGGCCTGCTGGCTGCTGTCGCTCCTCTGGTCGGATTAGAGGAAGGTACGACCATCATCATCCCCATCGTCATCATCAGCATCATCATCATCATCATCATCATCACACCCTGTTAGAGACATCAGTACAGTGAATATAAAAATCCTACACACCCTGTAGCTTAATATATATATATATATATATGTGTGTGTGTGTGTGTGTGTGTGTGTGTGTGTGTGTGTGTGACTGTGAACTCACAGTCTTATAAAAACAGGAGTTAAGTTCAACTTGCCGATTTTTTTTTTTAATGCTGAAGCATTTCATGCAGAACTATTTCTTTAGGACTCATAGAGATTTTGGTTTAATTATTGGTGAGAACTTGTCTGCACTGATCCAATTTGTCTAATATAATTTATTAAATCCATAATTATTATTTTTACTGCACAAGCAGCAAATTCCCATGACCAGCAATTACAAGTCAGCATTTACAGTTGGGACCCAAAAAATACCTTTTTAGAAGTAGTTTCACACAAATGAAACTGACATTTTCCAGGTAAATAACTTCTTCTTCTCCAGCAGCCGACACACGACAAGAATGATTCAAACGGCAGAAAAGAACTGACTCCTGGTTTAAAGCTGTGAGGTCGATGATCAGGGAAAGAAATTTTTTTCTGTTTTTTACAGACGTGTCGCGCAGGAGGCGCGGGCGGAGGAGGAGGAACGCTGCACCAGAGTTCTCAGACGACGTTCAGGGAGCCGACTACGAGGTGAGGAGGAGGAGGAACCAGAAAAAGTGACACGTTAAACTCACAATGCTTTTATTGAATCTGCTGGTGTGGAGCTTCAGTGTTTTAAAAATACAGTTTTAAGAAGAATTCATCCGGTTTCTCATAATCTACATTATGTCTTTTCATTTCAAAAGTTAATTTGTTTTCACAAAAATCATGATTTTCAGAATATTTGTTTTTTCAACACAAATGTCAACAGGTGAAACCAAAAACAGACATTTTAAACCCTATAAATCACTTAGAATATAAAGCTAATTGATTTTTAATTTTGAAGAGAGTTCATCTGTTCCAGCTTCAGACTGATTAGAACCAAATGACCTACAAGAGTCTGACTGTCATGGTTTCACAAATCAAGGGAAAAGAAGTTAAAAAATGATTCAACAGCTAAAATGTTGTTTTCTCAAAAAAACATTGATACCAACCACTTAGAAATGAATTAAATCATCTGTGTGAAAACACAAACTGTAATATCTGAGGCATCTGCTGAACTCTAACGTCTCACATCATCAGTGTGAGGTTCATACTGAACACAATCAGCTCCAAAGCAGTTGTGATGTCACAAATCCTGACAATGCATCTGGAGACAAACTGAGACAGACCGTCTACTTCTATTGCAGAGCGAGCTGCAGCAGGTTTAGTGTCTCCGTCTCCTGATGACTTTTTCTTTCAGGCTCTCCTGGAGTTCGAGGAGCGTCAAGGAGCCGTCGTTTCCAAGAAGTTGAGTCGCAGGGAAATCCAGAGATTTCCCACCAAAAGCTTCCAGTCGTCCGGCAGCAGCGCGGGGAACACACAGTGAGTCTAGAAGCTGGTCTCAGATCAGCTCATTATGGTCTGGAGTGGTCCTCACGCTGGCTCCTGATTGGTCCACAGGTGTCAGATCTGCTTCTCTGACTATTCTGACGGGGAGAAGCTGAGGATGCTGCCCTGTTTCCATGACTACCACGTCCAGTGCATCGACCGATGGCTGAAGGTAACACACACACACACACACACACACACACGTAATAACACCTGATTCTACTGATGGACCTCAGGCTCTAGTGGTTGATGAGTAGAACCAGGTGTGTGAAACATTCATGTGTTATAACAGTAGATTAATTCGATTAAAATAGATTTGATGTTGTAAGTAAAATCACTATTTTCGTGTTTTGTCACTGTATTCAGGAGGAAACCTCACAGGTGTGTTTGTGTCTTGTGTTTCTCTGACAGGACAACACCACCTGTCCCATCTGCAGAGTGAACCTCACAGACTGCGACTCGCTGCAGAACCCTGACCTCTGACCTCTGACCTCTGAGTCCACATCTCTTCCTGTGTTGAAGTTTTACTTGAAGATGAGAATCCGCTCGTTCGTTCACGTCTTATCTTTTCTAAATTAAAATAACTATAAACTGACTCTTAACAGTAAAAGGTTTTTATCTGCTTTGTAGTGTTTTCTGACAATGAAATAAACGTTTTTATTCTGCCGTGTCTGGGTCGGTTCTGGAGGCTCATTCCTCGTAGTAGCGTTTCTTCATGGCTCGGTACTTCCTCAGGTAGTAAAGCGCCTCCAGCTCCCGCGCCACGTACTCGCCCCTGGAGATCATCTCTCTGATCCGCTGGGGGTCCTGGACACTCTTGTTCTTGCTGAACGCCGCTCTCAGCCGGTCCCTGAAGTAGTCGCCACCTTTGGGGTATTCCCGTCCCAGGTGGAGGAGCTGAAGGAAGCAGGAAGACGTTTAGGATTCACCTGGACGGGAAATGAACCGAAACTCTTCGTGTTGCACTAGAATCTGATTTTTTGTTTTTCTTTACGAGAAGTTTAACATTTGATGGTTTCAGGCTGTTGGTTGGACAAAATAAGGTATGAGGAGGACATCACTTTTAACACCCACGACTGTTTTTATTCCTTTAGTGGAGGCTGAAGTCGAAGCGCTTCAGGACCTGCAGATACTCTGGTTGATGCTCAGTGTTATTACTTCATGTTTCAGGTGAACAGACAGAACATCGTGTTCTGTCTGTGTAACTCCAACACGGTGACAGTTATTTAGTTTCCTGGATGTGAAACCATCATTTACCAGAGGCTGGACGCGATAAACTCACTTATTTGTTCACACTTTGCTTCTTGATCTTTTGTTTCAAGAAGAAAATCCACATTTCCGTGTTTAATAAATGTTAATATGAAGCCTGGTTGGATGGAGACATTTGATATTTGGATGGAATCTAACACATTTCCAGTGTTAAACTGATAAATAATCTCTGTCTGTGGACAAATCTGATCAAACTAGTTCACTCTGACATTTGTAGAACTAGTTTGTGTAGAATAATGACCCCTCATTAAATGAACCTGCAGCATTAGGTACTGACAGCGTGTCAAAGTGGAGACATTTCTTTGTTTTAATCTGTTTAATTAAACATGAGCAACATCACGATACAGACTCACGTTCTTATAGAGTCGAACCACCTCGGCTCTCAGAGGATTCGCCATCGGCCTGCAACAGTGATGTCACAAAAACACGTGTTAGCATTGAACAGATTTATAGACGTAGATGTTAAAGTGTCAGCGCCTTAATGCAAAAAATAGTCTAATTCTATTCAACTTTAAACCTGGATTAAACTGTCCTTTCATTCCACAGTGACAACTCTAAAGTTAAATTAAACTCTGATAAAGATCCTGGAACTTCCTTTATTTCTGCAGATTTATTACATTATTAAAATATACAGCACTTTATATTCAATTATTATTGGGGTATAACGTGTGAAATTCATTCATATGAATCATTATATCCTAAAGCCTTCATCACTAATCAGTAGAAACTGACTCTAGAATCATGTTTAGAGCTGCTTCTTCATTCTTGAAACATTCCCATCATGAAAACTGGTAAATAGTCGTTTTAACCTGATGCGTATTTGACAGATTCAGGACGTGTTTTTAACTTGTGATGTATTTCACTAAGACATTTTCTCATTCATCTGGTGAAGTGAGCTGTTTATTTTCCAGCAGCCTGTGATGTCTTCATAGACATTCATGGTTTATATCACAAGTAATTATTAAAAAGAAAAAGAAATCATGTGATATAAAATATGCTAAATCAAACCAAATCAACGAAGGTTTGTCCTGATCTGGATAAAACAACTTACTGAGTAAAATGTCCTTTGTCTTAAAGGACATAAAGAGTCTGATTATTTTAACTGAGGATTAATGTGATTTCACCAGAAGTGGCAGCATCTTAATGATGATTTCAACTAAAAAAAGTCCTAGGCTGTTGTATTAATAGACGACGATATGAGAAATCATATACAAATATATAGTGTATATATATAAAAATAAATAGATATACTAATAGGTGAAGAAAAAATTACTAATAAATAACTATCTTTCTAATTCTTTGTATTTTAATGTCTATTTCATGTGGGATTTCTAAATTTGATCTGTGATATCTGTATGAAAGCTGCTATATAAATACAGTTTATGCAGTTTTAAAAAGTCAAACAGGTAAAAGTCAAACAGGTAAAAGTCAAACAGGTAAAAGTCAAACATCCTGTGGTTAAAATGAAACTTTATATGAAGCAGAAGTAAAGTAAAGTTTTACTGGAGTGAATGTAGCTCGTAACTTTCCATCTTAACTGACTTAAATGTGCAGGAAAACATTTGTATTTTCACCTGAGTGACGCAGATAAACAGGAAACGCAGTTTCTCACCTGTTTGTCGGACGAGCAAAGTGCAGCTGCTAACAGCTAAGCTAACAGCTAAGCTAACGCCTCCCTGCTCAAACAGCTGTTTTATGTGTTTTACGTATTTTTTTATTTTATGTCACCTCGACCTGAACGTCGTCAGTGACGTCAGTTGTCACCACGCGAACCGACGCGTTTAAAAAGTTTGTTTTTAACGTTTTTAACGTGAATTAACGTGAATTAACGAGCTCCGTGTTTAACGCTCAGGTCCACGCAACAAACACCGGCGCGGGGCGGCGCTCTGCGCATGCGCACAACTCAGCAGCTGGTCACGAGACCTCAGTAGAAAAGAATAAAAAATAAGTTCAGATTTTTATTTTTGCTGCTGTTTACAGCTTTGTTTGTGTGAGGTTGTTTAGTGTTTGTGGAAACTACTCAGACTTATTATTTATTAAAACCGCTGATTTTAATCATTAACACCTTGTTGTGTTTTATAAGCTGTTACATCATTAACTAAATAAAAGTATTACATAAGGTTTACATACTCATACCTATATTATTTATGTAGTTTACTGGTTATTTATTATTTTAACCACTTGACTTTATATGACACCATACACATAAAGTGCATTATACATTTTTTCAATTGTAATAATACAATATTTTATGTATTTTTATAATGCAAACACTGAGAAGTTGACTTAATAAAATAACATTTATTTTCATCAGTAGAACCCAAACAACACCACACAGTCATTCTCAGGTAATATCACAGGGTTCATATTCAAATAAACACATTTAATATTAACAAATAACAACAAGCAGAACTATTTATTCTGGGTTTTCTCATCATATTCAGAATTCTCAACACATGGAAAGTCACACAAGCTGTTAAATAAATGCAGTGGAGTAGAAATAAAGTAATATTTCCCTCTGAAATCTAGTGGAATGAAGTAGAACGTAGCATCTAATAAAGCACGAGTACTTCAAAACTGTATTTTGTGCTTAAAGTGACTTTCCACTCAAACACGTGCATCGATCGTGTTTCTGTGAGAACAAGATGATGAAATAAAGATTCAATCTTCTCTGTATTCTCCAGGTTTACTGCGCCTGCTACCAGAAGGAGCTCAGAAGGTTCGACATGAAAGTCCAACATCCAATCGATGTCTGATGCAATGAGAGGGAACATCAGAGTGAAGACTCAGAGAGGAACGGATCCTCACACACATCTGAGCACCAGTGTTTTAGTTTCCCTGAGATGTCGTGGATCAGATGGAAATACTAATAAACGTCCGTGTTGTAGCTGAATGTGATGCTATCAGACGTGTTTCCTGCAGCAGATGAGAACGTCCTACATCCCCAGCTCCTACTCCACAAGCATCAGGAACAAACAGTTTGTCTCTGTTTACTGAGGGTTTGGTTTTCTGCTGAACACAAACTCATCTTGAATGACAAATATATTCATTCATTCACACATAGATATATATACATAGATATTGTCGTTTTATCCGTTTGTCTGTTGCTTCATCACAACTATTAAACAGATTTATATGAAACTTTGTGCAGAGTTTCGTGTTTATGACCAAACACTGGATCTGTGAAACCTTTGACCTTTAACCTTTAAATGACGTTCTCTTTGTTAAACACAGATAAAATAAGTTATTTAAAGAAGCAGATTGTTGAACAAAGACCAGGATGTGACGCTTCTTCATGTTTTCTCCTTTTCTGCTTTTCCTGTTTTCAGCCACAGACGAGGAAGAGGAGGAGGAGGAAGAGGAAGAGAAGGAAGAGGAGGAAGAGGAAGAGGAGGAGGAGGAAGAGGAGGAGGAGGAAGAGGAGGAGGAAGAGGAGGAGGAGGAGGAAGAGGAGGAGGAGGAAGAGGAAGAGGAGGAGGAGAAGAGGAAGAGGAGAAGGAGGAGGAAGAGGAGGAAGAAGAGGAGGAGGAGGAGAAGAGGAGAAGGAGGAGGAAGAGGAGGAAGAAGAGGAGGAGGAGGAGAAGAGGAGGAGGAGGAGGAAGAGAAGGAGGAGAAGAGGAGGAGGAGGAGGAAGAGGAGGAGGAGGAAGAGGAAGAGGAAGAGGAGAAGGAGGAGGAAGAGGAGGAAGAAGAGGAGGAGGAGGAGAAGAGGAGGAGGAGGAGGAAGAGGAGGAGGAGAAGAGGAGGAAGAGGAGGAGGAGGAAGAGGAGGAGGAAGAGGAGGAAGAGGAGGAGGAGGAAGAGGAGGAAGAGGAGGAAGAGGAGGAGGAAGATATTGAAGCATCTGCTGCATCACTAAGTGACAGGAAACAGCAGCGATAAAACACAAGAAGAAAAAGCCTGAAGGAAACTGTGTGTGTGTGTGTGTGTGTGTGTGTGTGTGTGTGTGTGTGTGTGTGTGTATGTGTGTGTGTGTGTGTGTGTGTGTGTGTGTGTATGTGTGTGTGTGTGTGTGTGTGTGTGTGTGTGTGTGTGTGTGTATGTGTGTGTGTGTGTGTGTGTGTGTGTGTGTGTGTGTGTGTGTGTGTGTGTGTATGTGTGAGCAGATTTAGTTTTTATTAGCATGAAATGTGGAGGAAACATTCATCAGTCTGACCTGAACATCATAAAATGTGATGTTTTCTATCTTTTAACACTAACATCACTGTATATTCTACTGTGGTCACTTTACTCTACACACACCCTGCACCTGAAGTATCATTAGCTGTGTGTATGTACATGTGTGTGTGTGTACATGTGTGTGTGTGTACATGTGTGTATGTGTACATGTGTGTATGTGCACATGTGTGTATGTGTACATGTGTGTACGTGTACATGTGTGTATGTCTACATGTGTGTATGTGTACATGTGTGTATGTGCGTATATATAAATATGCAAATATGTAAATAAGTGTGTACGTGTATGTATGTATATATGCTTTGCTTATGCTTACTTTTTTCTTACTATTTATTAGTATTTTTTCTCCATTCTATGTCCATAATGCATACTGTGTATGCGGATCAACAAATTCTAAGAATTTTGTACATAGTGTTGTGTATTTTTTATTTTTTATTTTCTTCTCTTTATCTGCAACGCTGCTGCAACAGATAAATTTCCCCGTTGTGGGATCAATAAAGTTTTATCTTATCTTATCTAATATACTTAGAACATTTACTATCTGTCCACCAGAGAATAAAATGTGGTTTCAGTTTAATCTGATTTTGATATAAAATAGATACAAAGAAACTGATTAAAATTTTTTTGATAAACATAGTGAATGTAAATATGATTATAGATCATAGTGATTCTGTTTATTTAGGGAGGAATTTATTGTGTTTGTAGCAGTAAATTAAGGATTTATTAAATGTATTTTTCTATGAAATCTACTCACATCATATAGATAATACTGTATATTATTAACTATTATTAATTATTTATTATTAATATTTAATTAATACAGAGTCCTATTGAAGGACCTTTTCCTCATTTTTCTCCCTTAATTGTGAAATTTGGGGAATAAACCGTAATAATTATAATAATAGTGATAATAATCATATAGTCACTAATTAATGAATTAATTAACAATATGATCAAATGTTCATTAATGACACGATTAATTAAAGAAACTAACAAACACACACACACACACACACACGCACACACGCACGCACACACACACACACACACACACGCACGCACACACACACACACACACACACACACACACACACACTCTCAGCTCAAGGACTGCAGGACGCAGCTGATCTGCGCCTTTAATCGGATCATCTGGTCCTGGATCCTTTAGCAGGTAAAACGGATCCGAGCTGGACTGAGACCTGGACCTGAACCAGTCCCCGGTCCTTCAGTCCTGGACCTGAACCAGTCCCCGGTCCTCCAGTCCTGGACCTGAACCAGTCCCGGATCCTCCAGTCCTGGACCCGGATCCGCTTCCTGCGGTTTCCATGTGTCGACGCGTCTTTTCTTGAGGACGCAGGTGTTTTTCCTCCTGTAGAACCTGATCCGGATCCGCGTCCTGACTGATGTGTGCCCCCCCCCCTGGACCAGACCACGTTCCTCCTGCTTCCATCCGGTTTTACGCGGACTCCGGTGCGTAAAGCGCGCGGTGGATCGGTCCGCGGGACCTGGTGGGGATGGGGCTCCGGACCCGGGACCAGAGTCCTGCCCGGCCCTCATGAGAGGCTCGGACCCGGGTGGGACATGGCGGCCAACCTGAGCTGGACGCCGGGGGGGGACGCGGCGCACGCGGCCGCTGCGGGACACAACGTGGCCGCCCTGGTGTGCGGGGTCCTGCTCATCGTGCTCATCATCTGCGGGAACGTGCTGGTGTGCGTGAGCGTGTTCACGGAGCGGGCCCTGAAGACCACCACCAACTACTTCATAGTCAGCCTGGCGGTGGCGGACCTGATGCTGGCCCTGCTCGTCATGCCCCTGTTCGTCTACACGGAGGTGGGTCCCCAGAGTCCAGGAGGGTCCTCAGAGGTCAGGGGGGTCTGTCAGAGGTCCAACTGGTTCCCTTAGGTCCAGGGGGTCCCCTTAGAGGTCCATATGGTCCTTTAGAGGTCCAGCTCGGTTCCCTAATGGACCAGGAGGTTCCCCTTAGAGGTCCAGGAGGGTCCTTAGAGGTCCAGGAGGGACTATTAGAGGTCAGGGAGGGTCCCCTTAGAGGTCCAGGAGGGTCCTTAGAGGTCCAGGAGGGACTATTAGAGGTCAGGGAGGGTCCCCTTAGAGGTCCATATGGTCCATTAGAGGTCCAGCTGGTTCCCTTAGAGGTCCATATGGTCCATTAGAGGTCCAGCTCGGTTCCCTAATGGACCAGGAGGTTCCCCTTAGAGGTCCAGGAGGGTCCATTAATGGTCCAGCTGGTTCCCTTAGAGGTCTAGGAGGGTCCTCAGAGGTCCAGGAGGGACTATTAGAGGTCAGGGAGGGTCCCCTTAGAGGTCCAACTGGGTCCTTAGAGGTCAAACTCCAACTAAGAGGTTCATTAGATGTCATCTGGTCCCCAGGAGGGTCCATTAGAGGTCCAGCCGGTTTCTTAGAGGTTTAGGATGGTCTTTAAAGGTTCAGGAGGGTTCCCTTAGAGGTCCAGGGGGGTCCTTAGTGGTCCATTGGAGGTCCAGCCAGTTTCTTAGAGGTCCAGAAGGGTCTTCAAAGGTTCAGTCGGAACTATTAGAGGTCCAGGAGGGTCCACTACAGGTTCAGTCGGTTCCTTATAGATCCAGCTAGTTCAGATGCTTCAACAATGTTAAAACCAGTCATCGACACTGATGTAGACCATGAATGAAGCAGTAATTAATAATCAGGTCAACCAATCAGGTGAATGGATGACATCATCAGGTGGAGGTGTTCTACTCACTCATTTCCTCATCACGTGACCTCACCTGTGACTGGATTTATTTCTGTTCCCTGAAGCTGCAGCTTCTAAATTCACCTTCACTAAAACCAATCTAAGGTAAAGTGGGTTTAAATCCTTAAAAATTAAAAGTCATACATCACAAAACATGAATTATCCCAGTAATAAAATGATTATTATACATTATAGTAAACGCTAAAATACAGATTATGGGCTTGTGTACGAACAAGAACGTTATATTAGGCAAATAATAAACTGTAAAATAACCAGATGTAAGTGTTTAATGTTCAGATAAAACATTTTATATGATTACAAATGTCAGATTCTCCTTCATGATTTGTCTATGAACCAGCGTCCAGGAAAATCAATAAAACAGTTAGTTAAATGTCTGTTATAATGTTCTACAGTAAACAGCTTTAATCACACGTTATATTCTGATTATTAGTGATGAATAGTGAGGAGTTAAAATAAAGTAGAGACTTTAGATCAGCAAGTCCATCGACTAAAGCAGCTAAAATTATAATAATAAGAAGAACAATAATACTAATATTAATAATAATAATCATAATAATAATAATAATAATAATAACAATAATAATAATAACAATAATAATAAAACCACTACTAGTGACGGTGGTGTGTGACTTTCCTGCAGAGAATTATCAGCAGATTTAAACAGATTTATACGAGTTCATTGTTCAGGTTTAAACTTCACTAATACTGAGGAATAAAAGGTGCTCGGTGGTGGAGAATTCAACTGTAAATCATTAGAGTTTTTAAAGGACGTGTGTTTATATGTCGTGGCCTGTTGTGGGGCCGCGATCCTCAGGTTGGGAAACGCCGGTTTAAAGGCTCAGAGCTCATTAACGTAGGAAACACATCACGTCTCCTCACATTCACACGTGAACCTCACAGAGAAGAGGAAAGGTTTGAGTTGAAAACAGTAACTTTAGGTTTGTAGAAACAACAGGAAAAATGCACATGTTTAATCTGTCACTCAGACAATGAAAGGAATTTAAAGCCAACATACATGACCAGAGGTGACGGAATGTCAGGAACTAACGAACATGAAGACGGAGCAGATCTCACCTGGTGAATCCTGTTTTCACCACCTCACACCCAGAAAACAGAGTTAATTAGTGGAGGATCTGAACCACGTTGACCATCCACCACATGGAGAAAGGAACATTACACAGTTTGCACATAAAACTCTGTGTCCTGGTAAATAGAATAAAAACTTCACACACAAAACTCCTTTACACAAAGAATAAATGATTGATTTGAAGCTGTGGTTTAATCCTCAGATCCAGCACTGAGGATTAAAACTAAAATTACAACCATGAACGTTCAGTGTTTAGTGTCAAAAATGCTTAAAAAAAATAAAAAATCCTGCTAACAAACACTTTTATAATCTACTCAGATTCAACATTTAACACAACTTGTAATTTTCAGAGACCTGATGAACTGTGTTGAAACAGTTTTTGACTTTTTTATGACTTGTCACTGACTCTCATCTGTTTTTGGCCTAATGTGTAACTGGAGATCAGACACCTACACCTGGTCTAGGCCACGCCCCCTTTCTCAGGTGCAGGACTTTACTGGAGGGTTGTTATAAATACAGCAATAATATAAAACACCTGTGTTTGACTCGCTGATGAAGAGTTGGAGGCAGGAAATCTAATTTAAAGCTTTAACAAACATGTTGTTTTTATCTCAGAGACTTTACATTCCTCCTGAAGGTCGGCTCCAGTCCAGGGGTCAGAGGTCGTCTATTCCACAGCATGAAAACAAACGCACCTTTATTCTGTTTATTTCTCTCTTCCTGTAAATGTAGAAACAGCTGATCAGTGGTTGCTGTGATTTAAACACAGCTTCAAGTAGCGTAAAAACAGGGAAATAAAACAGTTGTAGTCCAGTTATGTTTGTGGCAGGTGCTGATCGATCACTCTGATTGATTAAGTGTCAAAAGAGAAACAACCTGATTGGTCTGTTTGCAGCAGCTCGTGTCCACCTGTGTCCATGAAGGCTGCTGTGCACATTAGCTGTGATGGTTCCTGATTTATAAATGAGAAGCTGGGACCAGGATCCAGAAGGATCCGCGTGATGCTTTAAAGTTTCATGATGAGAAGCTCAGATCAGAGTGACAGCGGCGACTTCACACGGACGACGTCGCTCCTCCAGAATCTGCTGAAGAGGTGCAGCCTGTGATTTCAGTCGGACACGTTAGAGACGTGAGAATCACAACCTCACAGCGCTGGGTTTTCACTAAAAACAGCAGCTTTTCCTCATTCATTTAAACGCCTTTTCCTTTTATTTTACAGTAGTAGTGCAGTGGCCATAGGAAAGTATATATTCCTATAGAAAAGTGTGTCAGATGATCTTAATAGAGAAAATGTTCAATGGGTAAAACAGGAACATACACTGAGATAAGGAGACATGTACATAGAGATATTGTAAGAAAAGAAACAGTGGTTGGACATTTATTCACAGATACAGAGCAGATTAAACAGTTAGATTGAGCATCAACATCCACACAGAGCGAACCAGGCTACAATTTATGGTGAAATCTAAATATCTGCCATTAAACTGTGTTGCTTAACCAAGTGAAACCAGAGTTATAAATCTCTAACTTTGTGCTTTTCCTGTATATTTCATTAATCAGTGCAGAAACAAAGAGGAAACAGAGGTTTCAATTGTAGTTAAAGAGCTGGTAAACAACATGAGGAGGAGCTGAGATAATGGAGCTTTACACTGGAACTAAGAGCTGCTGCAGAATAAAGGCTGAGATACGTAATAAAACATGTCTGTCAAAATAAACCATCATGTGCATGGTCAGAAACAGCCAGAGACACATGAACCACAAATATTCATTGATTTATAGGTAAACTGTGATTTCATTGACTATTAAATAAAGCGTCACACTAAACATTCAAAAACATTTTTATTGTTATTATTATTATTATTAATAATACTAGGGTTGTTAGGGTCGTGGGTTGTGGAGATTTCTAGTATTTAGTGTTTGGAACTCAACAAAATCAATTCAGAGGCAGTAAAAACTAAAATTGTACTCACATATGAACAGTTAGTGAGTAGTTGATGTCAAACTGAAGCTACTGATACTTAGTTCAGTTCACCTGATCCTAATTAATAAAAAGCTCTTAACGAGCTTCAGCTGCTTCATAACGAGTTGATCATTAGAATCAGGCGTGTTGGAAGATTCATAGAAAACCTCATAGATTAGAGACTTACACAATGGTTCCCATGCATTTAGCAGCATTACTGGTATTACTGATTTTACTTCTGGATTTGATTCACTCTACATCCATATTTACAACAGCCTCACCTTAATTGGAAGATGAATTCCAATTAAGGAATATGCTAATCAAGGCTGCAGCTGTAATTGCTAAAGATGGTGTCTGTGTTCAGTTCCAGGACGGCGTGTGGACCCTCGGCACCACCGTGTGTGACGGCTTGATGACCATGGACGTGATGCTGTGCACCGCCTCCATCTTCAACCTCTGCGCCATCAGCGTGGACAGGTCAGTGCTCACCTGCTCAGGTGAGTAGAAAACACCAAATCCTGAGTTTTTTGTTAAAGAAGAGCAGAAACAGCAGCTTCTGTAACCAATGAATCGGATGTGAAGCCGTTTTTTTCTGAAGGACGTCTGGGAAAGTTTCCGTGTTGAGATGTTCACGTCCTGTGATATTTAAACTCCAATAAAACACGTCTGATTGGACCAGGAGACGAGTAAAATGTTCCATCTGCTGCTCTGAAACCATCCACTCAAAAGTGATTTAATGTTCATGTCATTCAATCTGAAACTAAAAGACAAACATTTTAAATGTTCATGTGATTTACGTCCCTCATAAACATAAAGTGAGATGCTGCTGCGTTTAATAATCCACGTCTTAATCCAGGAAACACCAGAGGAACGTGTTATATGAATAAACACTGAACAGAATAAAAGTCCAGAAAACTCAGCGGAGGGATGCCTCTCATTAAAAATAAACGACTTCATCTATTTATGTAAATGAGTTTTTCTTCTCTATTGATCAGCTAATTTACATTTAACATCAACTTGTCACTGAAGCTGATTTATTAAATATGATGAATCCTCTAAATTAGAATAAAACCAAACTTGAAATAATGCTCAGTCACTATCAGTTTCTCCTAGATGAGTTTGGCTCATTAGATCTTTACCTGTAATCTCACCTGGATCCACCCAGACAGGCCTGTGATTGACAGATGGATCATCCAATCAGTGGCCAGATCCGTTTTGTGGCTTCCTGTTTCCAGAGTCTGGAACCGGTTCTAGTTCTGAATGAACCCAGCAGAGTTCAGGTGTCCAGAGAAAGGTCATTTAGATTAATTAGATCATTCTGATTATTCAGGGGATTTAGATGATTTAGGTCATTTAGATAATTTAGATGATTTAGATCATTTAGATAATTTAGATTATTTAGATTATTTAGATTATTTAGATAATTTAGATGATTTAGATAATTTAGATAATTTAGATGATTTAGACGACTCAGATGCAGCTCAAACAAACTCTGAACTCCTTGAATGAACATGATAGGACCGATAAAGGAACCGGTCACTGATCATCTGTATTTCACCCACTCACAGCGTCACAACCTTGAATCTGCGCTTTTAACCTTGTTTTTCTGACCAGGTTCATTTATTTCCGTGTGTATGAGGTCAGGGTCGGTCACATTAATCCCAGCTGAACCTTGACAGCCTGTCACTCTGCTGAAATACGAGCGCGACCTTTAAGGTTTTCCTGTAAAAAAAAAGCAGCAAAGCAAGAAAAATCAGAGCAGACAACAATTGAACCTAAACGAAGGATGTGTCTGAGGAGCCTCGTTAGTCCGAGCCAATGAGATTACCCCGAGTCCACAAAACAAAATTACAGCAGCGGCTGATGGAGACGAGCTGGTCCAGAATAGTTCAACAGATCCTGGAGGTCTACAGAGTCCAGCTGGACCGGACCCAGCTAATAATAATAAACAGGCCGTTACTGAGGGGATGGATGGAGGTTATAGGGAACAGGGAAACAGAGGAAAAGAAATGATAAGAAGAATAAATAAAGAAAAACTATTCAGTAACAGAATAATACTATTTTATTACAATATAGTAATATAAGTACAATAATAGGTTATAATAATGAAATATTTGGTTTGAAAAGGCGTAAAAACCTATAATGTAATAAGCAATAATGAAGTAATGTAGGTGATGTTTTTACAATATTATGGGATAATCACATGACAGTTCCTACGTTATTATTATGCTAAATGGTTATTGGTAACACTAACTTAATGATTATTATTTATAAAGACTTGTTTCTATTCAGTTTTATTGTAATCACATGGTATGACCAATTATTACCTCTTTATTATAATATGATTACCCTGTTATTTCCTGTTACTGTGCTACTGATGCGTCTTGTTGGAAAGTTAAAGTCTGATCTGAAGTTTGTTTGATTTCTAAAAGAACCAGAGACTCTTGATTCCATCAAAGACTATTTGGAATTAATAGATATTTAAATGGTTGAGTTCAGAAAACAAATGATTGTGTGAATTGTGTTTGTGTGTCAAACCAACAAGAACTCTGCAGGAACCTGCTGTGTAAAGTGGAGGTTCCAGTCCTGGTCCTGGTGGGTCGCTGTGGGTCCAGGTTCTAGTTCCACCCAGCAGTAAGACAGCTGATGAATCAGCCACTGGTTGGAACTAGAACCTGGACCCAGACGAGTCCACCAGCACCAGGTGCCCCCTGCACCCTGGGGGGTCTGAACCTCGGTGTTGAGCCTCCTCCCTGGTGTTGCAGGTTCATCGCCGTGCTGATCCCTCTCAACTACAACAGGAAGTACGTGGACACGCGGCAGGCGGTGCTGCTGTCGGCCACGTGGGTCCTGGCCCTCGCCGTGGCGTCGCCCGTCATCTTCGGCATCAACGACGTGCCGGGCCGCGACCCCGGCGAGTGCAAGCTGGAGAACGACGACTACGTGCTGTACTCGTCCGTGTGCTCCTTCTTCATCCCGTGCCCCATCATGCTGCTGCTGTACTGCGGGATGTTCCGTGGCCTGCGGCGCTGGGAGGAGGCGCGGAAGGCCAAGCTGAGGAGCAGCATCCAGGCCTGCCGCCGGCTGCAGGAGGCCGCCGCCCCCCCGCCGCCGCCCCCGCTGGCCTCGCTGCCGCCGCTGCTGCCGCCCGTCATCGTCGAGGGCGACGACGACGACGACGAGGCGTCCGCCGCCGCCCGGCCCCGCCCCCACGCCTCGGACAGCGGGCCCGTGAAGACGGTGAGTTTCACGGAGATCAGGTTCAACCCCGACGCCCGCAGGAGGAAAACGGCCAAGATCAACAGCCGCGAGCGGAAGGCCATGAAGGTGCTGCCCATCGTCGTGGGTGAGTCACCTGGTCACACCTAAAGCTGATCAACACGGATTACAGCGTTAAGCAGCGGCTGGAACACACTGTTCTGATGCTGCCTGACGCTGCACACACACGTTCAGGTTCAAACCTCTGACATTTAAAGACATTTACACAAAGCCATTCTCTTAAAGCGCCAAACATTTCAGAATAGAATCGGATAAAACAGAATAGAATATAACAGAGGGCGACACGGTGGTGCGGTGGGTAGCACTGTTGCCTCACAGCAAGAAGGTCGCAGGTTCAAGACCCGCCTTGGGCCTGGGTCTGGGGCCTTTCTGTGTGGAGTTTGCATGTTCTCCCCGTGTCTGCGTGGGTTTTCACCGGGTACTCCGGTTTCCTCCCACAATACAAAAAACATGCTCAGGTTAATTGGTAAACTCTAAATTGCCCATAGGTGTGAGTGTGAGAGTGAATGGTGTGTGAATGGTGTGTGTGCCCCACGATTGGCTGGCGACCATCTGGGGTGTATCCCTGCCTCTCGCCTTAACGCGCTGGGATAGGCTCCAGCAGACCCCTGCGACCCCGAAAGGGAATAAGCGGGATAGACAATGGATGGATGGATGGATGGAATATAACAGAATGGAATAGAATGGAATAGAATGGAATAGAATGGAGGGCCCTTTATCGTCATTGTACATCAAGTGCAGAATGAAATGGTTTTTGTGTGATTTTTTTTTTCTCCATCCAGACACTCGCTTTATCAGTGATATAGTCGTCCCCTGAACGCCTCACCTGAACCTCTGCTGGAGGCACAAACGCGTCGGTTAGGAAGGTTCGGCCTATTAATAGCAGGCCTGTTGGGTCTAATGCGTAGAAGTGCTTCTGTTTAGCACTCAGCAGCTAATCCTGCAGCTCCTTAATCTAAAATCCAATTATTGCATAAGACTCAGTCGGTCAGCGTGCAGCTATCTCATGAAGCTCTGCCTCATTAGCTCGTTTGATTCAAGTGGAGGCTGGAGACTCACATTAATCAGATTATTTGCTATAAATTAAACTCAACAACTTAATTTGTTGCTCTATAGCAGCGCTCACCAGGTGAACGTTTGGAAACACCTTCACCACAAAACACCTGATTATAATCATTTTCTCCTTATCAAACCCTGGAGTTATTAGACAGAATCAGTGCATTTGAGTGGAGAGAGACGCACACACACACACACAACACACATGAATACACACAACACACACACACACACACACACACCGATCCAGTCTGTGCTCTGTGATCCACTGATCCGGTCTTTGCTCTGTGATCCATTGATCCGGTCTCTGCTCTGTGATCCACTGATCCAGTCTCTGCTCTGTGATCCACTGATCCATTCTCTGCTCTGTGATCCACTGATCCAGTCTCTGCTCTGTGATCCAGTCTTTGCTCTGTGATCCAGTCTTTTCTCTGTGATCCACTGATCCAGTCTTTGCTCTGTGATCCACTGATCCAGTCTCTGCTCTGTGATCCACTGATCCAGTCTTTGCTCTGTGATCCTCTGATCCAGCCTTTGCTCTGTGATCCTCTGATCCAGTCTCTGCTCTGTGATCCACTGATCCAGTCTCTGCTCTGTGATCCACCCACTGATCTAGTCTTTGCTCTGTGATCCACTGATCCGGTCTCTGCTCTGTGATCCACTGATTCGGTCTTTGCTCTGTGATCCACTGATCCGGTCTCTGCTCTGTGATCCACTGATCCGGTCTTTGCTCTGTGATCCACTGATCCGGTCTCTGCTCTGTGATCCACTGATCCGGTCTTTGCTCTGTGATCCACTGATCGGGTCTTTGCCCTGTGATCCACTGATCCGGTCTCTGCTCTGTGATCCACTGATCCGGTCTCTGCTCTGTGATCCACTGATCCGGTCTCTGCTCTGTGATCCACTGATCCAGTCTCTGCTCTGTGATCCACTGATCCAGTCTTTTCTCTGTGATTCACTGATCCAGTCTCTGCTCTGTGATCCACTGATCCAGTCTCTGCTCTGTGATCCACTGATCCGGTCTCTGCTCTGTGATCCACTGATCCAGTCTCTGCTCTGTGATCCACTGATCCAGTCTTTCCTCCAACTCGTACCACCTGTCTTATGTCTTAAACTCAGCTGTGTAGCTGATTTCCTTCAGTTTAAACTGTGCTTTATCAGCGTGTCTCTTTACCATTTTCAGGTTGTTAAAACAACGATGTTCTGCATAACGCACATCCCCGTTATTTTATCTACAATCCATGCCCACACTTCCCCTACATACAGACATAGGGAGCACCAACATTTAGAAGGAACTAGAAGACTTTAATGTGCCTTATAGTCGTGAACATACGGTAGTTACTTTTATAGTGGAGATATTACAAATAATTTTCTGGAGTCACCATAACTAACTACAGGTTAAAGGGTCGTAGTTCTCGGTCCATATTCAGCCGCTAACCCCTCGTTCTCCTCCTGGTCCTGCAGGCGCCTTCCTGTTCTGCTGGACGCCGTTCTTCGTCCTCCACACGCTGAGGGCCCGCTGCCAGGGCTGCCACGTGGCGCCGTGGCTGATGAGCATGGTGACGTGGCTGGGCTACGTCAACAGCGCCCTGAACCCCGTCATCTACACCGTGTTCAACACCGAGTTCAGGAACTACTTCAAGAAGGTGCTGCAGCGCTGCTGCTGAACCGGGACGATTTTATATGTTGAAATATGGATGTTTTCAGAATAAATGTTTTCATTAAAAGTGCAGTTAAGAGCTGTGTGTTTGGTGGTGAAGGTCTGTGGACGTGAAGTAAAGAGGTTTGATGTTTAACACCTGGTGGAGACGTTGATTCACCAGCTCCAAGACCTCTGACTTTCTGTTGAAGTTCTTTACAGTGTAAAGATGAATCATCACTCTGGGTTTGTCTCTGCATGAGAGATGAGAGGAAAAATACAGAAAATCACCAGAATGAACCTTTAACAGCCTGGACCCGGTGATTAAAAACCAAAATAAGAAGTTTCACATTAAAAATCTGTGTCGACGCAGGTGTGGATCGTACACGTTGTACCTTCAAAAGATCAGTCACAGTCTGGTTTGTCTTCAGGCGTCTTCTCCTCTTCATCATAAGAACCTGGTGATAAAGGTAAAAACACTGAATAAAGCAGTTTTAAATAAATAAAATAATCTGTGTTTCTCAGAGGATTTGTTTCTGAAGGTGAAGCTGTTTAAAATACTTCATCAAGTTAAAGATAATGAACATAATTTGGCCTGAATTAAAAAAAAAAGAAACTGGAACAACTTGTTAAAAACAATAATTAAAGCTGAAGCTTTTCACATGATTCAGGAGCATCAGAGGAACTTTAAGGTGATTTACTTATCTTTAAAGATGTGATAATCATGATGCGTAGCATTAAATTATGAAATTCTGGGCCATCCATTCATCCACACTAGTAGCAGCTGCAGAATATTCTCCAAAGCTGCAGCTTAAATGGTGTTTATTGGTAAAATAAAAGCAGGACTGTAGTCCTTAAGGTTCAGTCTGGGTCAGCACTGACTTCTCCATCACATGGTGTTAATGCTCATAGCTGTGGTGCTGCCTTCCTCCATGCTCCTGGCTGTTGCTCTGTGTTTTATGACGTATTTGTTAGTGTGACAGGTATGACAGCTGCTGCAGATCAGCTGGTTTTCAGCTACATGTTAAGGTCTGTTTATTGGGAGTTTTAGCTGGTTTTTAACCTGGAAGGATCTAATGGAATCTGACTCACTCTGGAACTAAGTTCTACTATGAGAGAGCAGCGTTCACAGCCAGAATGAACGATTATCAGGAGGAAAACACAGAACGTTCAGTTCATGTTCAACCAGAATATGAAGGAGTTCATAAAATAATTGAGGAGACGTTAGAAAGCAGCTTTTCTCCTAGAAGTTTCTGTCGTTTCCAGCTGATTGAACACATGACTGCTGCTGGCCACTAATAAAGGAATAAAACTTGATCTCCAGCTGCTAGACACAGAATATAAAAAAGTGTCTGCTCTGAATCCTGCAGCTTTAATGACGCTGAGTTCCTCCTCTGAACCTCAGGACGAATACGACAGAAACCTCGATCTGACTCATGAATAAATAAACCTGATTACCAGGTGATTCTGATTCCTGCTGATGGAAGACGTCGCAGAGACGGGTCATTTAAAGTCTGCAAGAAGAGCCGATTCCTCACGGCTTTAATTGTCATTCTCCGCTGGTTATAGCAGCATCAAGGTCCAATTACTTTATTCCTTTGGAGATTTAAACCACAGTCACTGCTTTTCTCAACCTATTAAATAGAGAGTTTTCATTCATTAAAGGGATAATTAGAATTTCCTGACACTGAATTTTAATGTAGAGCTGCAGCAAATAGTGGATCAACAGAAAAATAAATATTTGTTGTTCTGCCGTCTGCCAGCTACCATCTAATCTGTCAAAATCAAAAAAATCGAATCCTCCGGGCAGAACATTACACGCGATCAGCTGAAACTTAATAATCAGAAGACGTGATTCATACGTTCTGGTTCTGTCTGGCCTCGCGTCCACAAACGCAAAATCTAATTTAATACGATTTAATTGTGTCTGGTTCAGACGTCCACACATCGACCAGTCATCAGGGGGTCTACAGACTTCCTGTGTGTGTGTGTGTGTGAGGTCCAGTCCATTTATCTCACACACTGCAGATATCTTAGTTTCTCTTTTCTGCTTTTAAGTACGAATTACATGTAAAAACAATCTTGTGAGTACAATATAAACTCTGGAATTTCAATAATTTGTGGCACCGGATAAGGAGAAGTTCACAGTTAATCAGGTGTATTTAAAACACCCGTTAGCACTAATGAACAGGGAAATGCCTTCAGAATGAACTTAATACTTTTAAGAGACAATGTGAACACATAGAAAAACACACTTGAAGATATTTTAATAGCCAGTTTGTAAAAAAACAAAAACAAAATCATGATTTAAGACAAAACAATACAAATGATTTTTAAATGACAATAAACCAACATGAACACTAAATGTACATTTTCAGAGACCTGATGTGATTCTAGAATGACCTGAATGATTCTTAAAACTGGATTTTAAGAAGTTTCTGACTTTCGCATCTTGAGAAACATGATTTGAAACCTGACAACCTGTTCTGTCTGCGTGCACATATCGTTTTAGCTGGAAGTTCAACCTGCAACCAAAGTCAAACATTTCTGAACTTCACTTTCATTTGTAAAACAGGAAGGTGATTCTATCTGGTTGGGAAACTCAATGGACTTTAAAGGAGCTACAAAAAAAGAGGAAATACCACAAAACCATTAAGGCAGCTATTTAATGGTTCATCTGTAAAAAAAAAAATACAGCCTGGGTGAGGTGGAGGTAATGGGATATAAATCTGTTCATAAAGGGTTAAAATGGCAGCAACACACCAACAGAGGGACATGTGGAAGAAAGAATCTTTATGGTCCTTTTTAAGAAAATAATTAAATTAATTGAGAAAAGAATTAATTGATGAGTTAACCAATAATCTAAAGCCCTTAACCCCTCGTTTACCATCGTCCTGTCCTCAGCTGCAGTTCCTCTAACGGCCACCAGGGTGATGTGAGGGGAACAGGAAGTCCTCAGAGTCCTGCAGGTTCACAGCAGTTTCCACACCTGAAGGTTCAGCTCTCAGCAGATCAGTGACCTCCTCCTCCTCCTCCTCCTCCTCCTCCTCTTCTTCCTCTTCCTCTTCCTCTTCCTCCTCCTCCTCCTCCTCCTCTTCTTCTCACAATAAAACGTTGTGAGGTGTTTTAAGTCCTTAGACCCGGATCAGGACTCCTAAGCAGTTAATGATCAGAACTCAGACAGGTTCACTTCACTTTGTCCAGGTCGATGGCTGTGATTGGCTCCTCCTCCTGGACAGCCACGCCCCCTGCTGATTGACAGCAGGTGTGTTGATGATCTTTCCAGTCCTGAAAAGGAGAAAACTCACCTGTGATTCTGTTCGTTCATATGTGGCATATCAGTCATTTTATTCTGATAAACAATCTCTAACATCTGATCATTATAATTCACAAAGGACCTCGTATAATTATTCTAAATCTCCCAGATATGAAATCTCACTCTGCCGGAGCCTCATAAAGCTTCAGATTCAATGTTTCTCTACATCATTAATTATATTTCAGGCCCTGGTTGCATCTCAGAAAAGATGTTTAGTACAGTTTAGCTAACCCTAACGCTAGCCCTAACCCTAAGGCTAACCCTAGCCCTAACGTGTGGTATGTGGTGACTGTTGTTTGCAGACCTCCATGAGTCTCACTCCATATTTTATTCAAATGCTCTAAACGGGATTGTCTGTCCTGTTGGTAACAGTCTGGGGTTCCTTTTCAAAATAAAAGCACTGAACAGTTAGCTAACAACAACACTGGTGGTTCCTACCTTCCTCTGACAGAACGTGGAGCAGTAGTTGACCTTGTGGCAGCCGGTACACTCGCTCATCGCCACGCGACCACAGTTCACACACATCTGCTGCAGAAACAACAGCAGGACACACACACACAGGGAGCAGGTTGGAATATATCATACGTAGACTGGAGAATTAACACATTGACTGACAACGACTGAAACTCAAAGAGGCTAAAACAAGTTTTTTATGATGAAAGAAGAGAATCTGAAGCTTGGTTAAGTTTTGTTATGTGTTCTGTGGCTCAGCATGCAGCTCTGCCCTGAACTCACCTGTCGATGAGTTAATTCTGTAGATTTAAAGTTAAACGTGTGAAACCTGCAGTTTGCAGAGTGTGTGACGTACATTGATGATGATCTCTGTGATGTCAGAACTCCTCTTGTTGTCAGAGTCGTCAGACGGTTGAAACGAGATCTGGCTCTGAAACGACTGGCTGAGACCACACTGAACACACACACACACACACACACACACGCACACACACACACACACACACACACACAAACACACACGCACACACGCACACACGTCAGGTTTTTTCATTTTTACTCATTATATCAATATTATTATTATAGATTATATATATTATTTTATCCCCAGGACCGGGGGTGCTCACCTCCTTGCGCCCCCCCTGACCTTTGACCCCCGTGTCGCCCCCCCCCGCTGACAGCTTGGCCTGTTCGATCAGAGCCTTCAGCTGCTGGATGTTGCCCAGCAGCGTGTTGGCCATCTCCTCCAGGTACAGCCAGGTGTTCTTTTGCCCGTCGCCGCCCGTCGCAGGCACTGGCCCCGCCCCCCCGAGGGGAGGGGCCATCTCCAGCCCGCCCACCAGACCCCCCACCAGCCCCGCGGACGGCGCCACCGCCGCCATCTTGGCCTGGATGGGCTGGGGGGACACGGCCAAGGCCGGCAACGCCGTCAACACTGGGGGGAAAAACAGGACTTGGTTATGTCAGTGGTTTTTATAAATGCAGGTGTAAAATTTTATTGTACATAGCGTAGCATAGTGAATGATGAACTGGTGACCTGTCTGGGTGTACCTGTAATACGCTGTGATAGATATTCTAATCCCATCCTATTTTTTTTTTTTTTTTTGCAGCAAGAAAACTATAAAACAAGTAAAAAAGTAAAACAACTAGACTATTGTTTTCCATCATCTTAAGCGTGTAGTGAGGAGAGGAGTGAAGGGGGGGTCAGGGTGTCCTCCATTCATCCGCCCGACCTACATACGAGCCACAACGTCGGTTTTCATCCTAGAATCACTGACAGCTCAGAGCTCCACGAGGAACCAGTCAAGTCCAAAAATAAGTGGACATCCATCTCCAGCACGTCCTGCAGTACCAGGTGTGTTGGAGCTCATCCACTTCACTGTTAAACCTGATTAAACTTCTAGTTCCGCACCTTTTGTTTTTCAATCACAGCAGCTCTTGATTGTTGGTTTTACTCCATAATTTGTTTTTCCTCATTTATCTATTTGCCCTTTTTTCCCCCGAGATGAACTGAGCAGTTTGATGAAAATGATGGAGAATAATTTGAGCTCAATTTATTACACACACACAAAAACACCCAGGGAGCTTTCATTAGGCACAAGATGGTCCTGACAGCTGGATCACACACACACACACACACACACACACACACACACACACACACACACTAATTTGAATTGTAAATGTTAGGTTTTGGTTGATTTAAATTTGCTTTGAATGCTGAACACACTTCCCTTCACACAATGAACAATATTTACTCATTTATAAATTCTAGATTTACAAAAAAAAACTTAAATCCTTATACAGATCAAAGTATTTGTTCATGTCTTACAGCAAGTCTGGAGCGGATCTTTAGAATTTAAGTAGAAGAGATGCTTTAAATGATATTTCTTGTGATTTGTTTAATTTTTCTTCTTATGAACAAATCTCATGTTTTGATCCAAACCAACGATGAAATGATAAATTAGTCTGATAAAGCCTATTTCTCTATTCTACTATTACACTAATGTCAAATTTTGCCTTTTATCACCTCTTTCCTTTCAGCTCTTTAGCTCTAGTAGACAGCGTCTCTCGGGGGGGGAGCCCCCCCATGAGAGCTAATTACAGCAAAACGACAGCCAATTAGAAAGCAGCACCCCCCGACGCCTCATAGGATGATGGATAGGCTGGACGGTGGCGAGGCAGGGGATTGTGGGAAAACTCCTTTACAGATGATTAAGGAGGACGCATTAAACAAAAAACAGACAGTTTTATTCTTGTGTGTTCTGTTGTTTCTACGTCAGGTTTTTATGTTGACAACACTTCTTTAAATTCTCCCATCATCATCATAGTAATGTTTTACCTTTTCTTGTTGGTCTATACCAGCTGTTTCCAGACCAGCCATCTACTCCTGTGCAGCTAAAGGTAATTTTTGGTTTCCCTCATCAATAGGACTGAACGATCAATTGCATTTGCAATAACATGATGAATCGTTATTCATCATAACTCAGCAAACGCACAATCCAGCGTTTCCCAAACGATGTGGAGGACGAGTTGTGACCTGAACATTCACCACGATATGAGAAAAAAACTGGAACATTACCACACGAGAAACTACTACCCAGGACTACTTTCTTCAGTAAGTCACTGGGCGGAGGGATACGTTGTGTGACCTCAGGAGGGAAGTGGCTGGACAACTAGTCCACTAATAGTGTTTAGTTGCTGGATTTGTGTATTTGTATGTAAAATTAGACACACATGGCGTGTTACCTGCAGTGCTGGCGAACACCTCGCTCTGTGCCGAGCTCTCTGAGATGATGGCGGCAGCGGCGGTGGCGGCGTCGCCCGCCGTTGTGCGGTCAAAGGTCAACGTGCCCGAAGTGGTGATCTGTCCTGAGGGGGACACTGTGACTGTGGGACAGAGACAGACAGATCATTCACCCAAACTACTGAATGTACAATGATCTAAATAATCTAAACAGCCAATCACGAGCGAGACTCGATGTCACATGACGCACATGTGGTACCCGGGGTCAGCGTGATGTTTTTGGTGGGGGGCAGCTCCTTCTTGGCAGGAACCAGCAGAGGCTCCAGGTCCTTCTTCCGTCTCTTGTAGGGGACGAAGAGGCGAACTGGACCAGTCTAAATAAAACATGATAAAAAAACAACTGTTTTAATAAGAAAAAAACGGTTAAAAACGCTTATTAACCATCTATTGATAGACAGGAAAAATGTTTTATATTAACCTACATAATAGATATGTTAAAAAATATCCATCCATCCATCCATTTTCTATCCCGCTTATTCCTTTTCAGGGTCGCAGGGGTCTGCTGGAGCCTATCCCAGCGCATTTTATGGCGAGAGGCAGGGATACACCCCAGATGGTCGCCAGCCAATCGTGGGGCACACACACCATTCACACACCATTCACACACACACTCACACCTATGGGCAATTTAGATTTGCCAATTAACCTGAGCATGTTTTGTATTGTGGGAGGAAACCGGAGTACCCGGTGAAAACCCACGCAGACACGGGGAGAACATGCAAACTCCACACAGAAAGGTCCCAGACCCAGGCCCCAAGGCGGTCTTGAACCTGCGACCTTCTTGCTGTGAGGCAACAGTGCTACCCACTGCTCCACCGTGTCGCCCGTTAAAAAATATATATAAGATAATGTTGTAAAAATAGAGTTTCATGCTATGCAAGTCAATAAGACTCCAATAGGTTTCAAGCACTAGGAATTTTCCATATTTGCATATTGTTGCCATATGGGAAAATTTTTTTTTAGCATATTAGGAAAAAAACATAAAAATTGAATTAAATTAAAAACAAAGTTTACTTACCCCATTTAGTTATTGAAATGTATTATTTGGACAAAATCATTCAACATTCAGAATAAAAGTCAACCTTTGGTTGTGAGACAATGATGCTCATATGTCAAATGTCCATGAGCAAGAAAGGGACTGGTCACGTGACCTCATAAATTGTATGACCTTCAAAATAAAAGCCCCCTTTTCTCACCTAACTGTAAAAATATCACCGCTTTTTAGAAGTATTAAGGTAAAGTAATTGTTGCCACCTGTTAACACTACTAATAGATGGAGATAACAAACAGACCAAATGTTTTTACCATACTGATGTTTTCTGCTACCAGAGTCTCTCCGTCCTTCGAACACTGCAGAGACAGAAGCAGAGAATCACCGTCGTGAACCAGCTGACTGGAGCTTTATGACATCACAGAGGTGGAGGTGTAGACTGATCCTGGTGCTGCAGGTCTTCAGGATCAGGATCAGACGGACTCACCGCTGTAAGGTCATCACAGCAGGCGGCACAGGTACAGGAGGCAGCGTGGGGGTTGAGGATCCGCTCCTGACCACACACACACACATCAAACATTCATCATTGTGTTTTCCAGCTAAACACTCATACGTCTCTGATGCATTAACATATGAAAACATGCAGCTTAAGTTCATCAGGCCTCACAGGGGCAAACGTGGATTTGATGTTTTTGGTATATGTTATAACATGCACATTGATCTCATGTTAAAATCTGGTCTGATCACCTGGGTCTGTTTTAATTAAAACTGTGGTCGTACTGCAGTGTTGGTGCAGTACTGCTGTGTAGTACTGCAGTAGTACCTGGATGAGGCAGAGCAGCGGTCTCCCTGCATATCTGATGCTCCTCTTCCAGTCTTTGCTGCTGGCTCTTCCTGCCAGAGCCTCGAACTCTGTGGGGGTCATCCACTGCTCGTTGTGTTTGATGCAGCGACCTTTGCCCCCTGAACACAGCACAACACGATCAACAGAAGTTACACTTTGTACAGAAGCTGCAGTGTGGAGCTGCATTTATTTCTATTATTGGTGCAGAAAGTGAGGCTTGTTTACTGCAGTAAACCTGGTTTATATAAGGTGTGAGGTCGGTCACCTGATCCCAGCCGGTTCTTGTACAGCAGGCCGCTGGTGTTCCTGCAGCGGACCGGCAGCTCGTTGTGGTACACGGACGGTTCCCAGTTGTACTTGGAGCAGGAGCCTTTGTCCTGGGGTGGGGTCAGCGGGGTGGGGGGCCTCTGGGGCCCTGAGGGACGCACAGGTGGATAAAACAAACACACTCAGGACACAATGAGAAAGAAGTCTCCATGTTTGTTTCTGAACAACCTGGTTACACGTGGATGCCCGTTCTGCAGAACACGCACAGTAAAATCCTTATAATAGTTTTTATTCCAATGCATTGGGAACACTGCATTTTAAATCCCAGATCAAAATGTGAAGAAAAATGTGTTCAATAATCACTTTACAGAAAATGAAGAAAAAATAATGTTAGCCTGTTTAAAGAACTAGCAATGGCTGCGTTCTTTACAAACTTAAATATTCACTATATAATATAATATAAACCGAAAAATTCAGGATTAATTCTGTTAACTACTAAACTAATATTTAGTTAGTATAATCTGTGTTGCCACCTATGATCGGTGTTTCAACCTTAAAATTCCGTATTTCTTGGTTTTGCCTCAGAAACAACATTTTTTTTAAATCACGCCACATGTTTTCTAATGGGATTAAGGTCTCCTGAACTTTAATTTTGTTGGACTGGCACCAACATGCTGCTGATTTACTGGTGGGTTACTGGTCAAGGGCATTTCTTCTTCAGCATAAAGCAACATGACCTCTTCAAGTATTTTTGACATTTGCAAACTGATCCTGATTCTATAATTGTATTTGCTCTAATGATGACGCCGTTATGAAAATGACAAAAACCTAATGACTCAAATGACTAAATTACAGTTAGTGATCAGTTACAAGATCCCACAGACAGACCTGGTGTGATGGACGCGGCCGACTTGAGTCCTGCAGCCTCCACGATGCTGGCGTCAGTGTGAACCACGATGAGCGTGGCCTTCTGGGTACTGAGACCCTCACCCAGCTGGAGCGTGGTCCTGCCGCTCTATAGAGGAAATATAAGACGAGTGAACGTCCACAGAAATAAAGAGCACAACGAGGAGTCTTCGTTTGATAAATGTTATGTTACCTGATTATTACATTAGATTAGATTCTACTTTATTATCATTGCACGTGTCACAAGTAAAAAGCAACGGAATGCAGATAACATTCAGTAGTAATTTAAATAGCTACGGTTTGTCATGTACAGGTGATATATATGTATATTATATGATAGATAGAAAGGTGTATTATTTAAAAATATATATGATAATTATAGTGCAGTATACAATACAGTTTATACAGACTAGGAACATGACTTTTAAATGAGTATGAATTATAATAGAGAATATAGATAGGTTATGTACAGACTATAAAAGTATTTACAATGCAGATGTGATGGTAATCACCATTTATTGTGTCATATAACCAACCGTGTCACTAACACGCCTGCAGAAGGGTTATTACAATAAAAAACGTATTCCTATATAAAGATCATCCAGGCATTTCCTGGAGTGAGAGGATTTTACTGCAGTCCTGTAGTCTGAACAGACAAATGTTATCCAGACAACTGTTAGGTGATTATTCTTTAGGGTGATGGGGTACCATGTTTTCTCATTCGTGTAATTACTCAGTGTTCTCACTCTTCTTGTGTTTTGTTGATCTCTTTATATTTCTGATACTTCAGTATCATCAGCAGGAAAACCACTTTCACTTCTCATATGGACATGAACACACTGTGAAAAAGGGGAACGTGTTCTTTAAGCTGTACAGACAGAGCGACACTGAGCGTGTGCGGTGGCGTGTTGACCTACCAGCACGTGTTCAGGGAGACTTCCTGACGTGGCCACCGAGGTGGTGAAAACGTTGTCTTCTGCAGCCTGAACGTCCGCCACCGTCACCGCCGTCACCTCTGAACAGCATCAAACACAACTATTCAGCATCAGATAAAGCAGCATCGTCCTGTAACATGATGATAAAACAACTACGATACAGCTGCAATAATTAGCTGAATCATGATAAGTTACAGGTATTACAGGACGATTTTTAATGTTTTTTTATGTGGAAGACTTTAACTTTATTCAAGGACATATCAACATATTGATTGGTAATGATGATGTAATGTAATAAATTAATAATATTTTGTTATAGTAATTAACAATTCTTTAATTTTTTATATCAACTATACTTTAACTCTTTACACTACATTTCAACCTTGCTTATTACTTATGACAAAAATAAAATACTAATTTGGTGAAATAATAAAACACACTGAGCTTCCACTAATGCATGAATACTGAAAATAAACTTCATCATTTTTTGTTTCTTTTTTTCCATTTAGTTGTACCTTCATTTCCAATGTAGTATAATACATGTCAGACTTTTAACTAACTAATATCTTATTAGGAGGTTTAACTTCAAAGTATTTTACTGGTTATTTGAACCATGTTTGTAGTGAGGCAGCTACAAATACTATCTGGTAGATCATAAGGTCAAAATCTTTTAACACAGTTTTAGGATCCATCAGGTTCTTATAAATGTACATTTTATATTCATGTTAGTTTCTTGTCATTTAAAAGTCCATTTGTACCTTTTATTTTTTTTTAAAACTCATGATTTTGTGCTATTTTTATACAAAATGGGTTATATTTTTGGCATTGTCCCTTAAACAAAATTAAATAATTTAATTCTAGTAAATATTCAATAATTTCCATCCTGACTAAAAACAGGAACATGTTAAGTTAGTAACTCTTTTTTTTTTTATAAATTAAAAACACATGATCTCAACTAGTTTTATAGTCTGGGTGGATAAAATGTTCTTTATTTTCGTTACATCATTTGACATTTGTGTCAAAAAAATCGCACAAAATCATTAATTTTGTTTAGAAAAATGGTGAAAATTGACTGTTAAATAAACACAGGATGTACATTTAGAGACCTGGTGAGTACTCTTTAAACTGGACTTTTTAATTATTGACTTCTCACTAATCCATCTGCTGTTGATGAATAAAACTTTAACCTAATCCACAGCTTTGTTTATATGTAAGTTCACCTATTAACTAACTAAAGTTTCGCGGTAATAAACCGCTCGTGCTTCCTGTTCTGTGTTTTGGCGCCACCCGCCGCACGCGGCCTGCCGCCAGCTCCGCCGCCGCCGACCTGCGAACGCCGCCTCGGCCTCGTCCGGGTTCGGCGGGGACTCGGCTTCCATGTCGATGTTTCCCGGTTCCGCCATCACGGCCATCGTGGCGACTTCGGCCTCCGACTCGGTATCCGAGCCCACTCCCTCCACCGGCGGCCCGCCGAGGGGCGGTTCATCCAGCCCGAGCGCCTTCGTGGCCGAGTCCGCTTCGTCCATTCCTCCGAACGACAAGAGCCGAATATGACCGAGCAGCTACGGGACGGCCGGGGGAGCGACCGGCGGCTCCGGAGCCCGTTCCCCGAAAAGCGACGAACCGATAAATGAATAATAATTTTAATTATAACTGCAGAAAACGTAAAACTAACACGAGGAAGAAATAATAAAGGCTGAGAGAAGGAGGCCGCGCGACGGTTTGTTTTTTCAAGTCGCACGATAAAGATGCGCCGGAAACTGCCGAGAGGACACGAGCCCGCCCGAAGCGACACACAGCGGCGGAAACCCGAAAACACACGAAGGGGAGACGAAGAAAAAGAATCACACGACTGCGTCTAAACTAAACCTAATGTTCTTTTCTAGTGAAGAAAACAAAGCTGTGGTGGTAATTTAGTAAGCACATTCACTAAAATACTCATTTTAAGCACTCGTAGTTTACTTGAGCCATATTTCAGAGGAAAATATCAGTTCTTCTCCACTTCATTTATCTGACAGTTTTTACTTTTCAGATGATTAATTGACACAATAGATAATATAACAAGCTTTTTAAATACAACACATTGTTGAAGATTAAACCAGTGGTTAAAGACATGTTTGTCTTATAAAAACAAGTCAGGTCACAGTTTAGTGATTTTGTCTCTAAACTTTTTACATGGTTTTATTTCAGTAAATGTTCAAATAATCTGATCATAAACCAAAAGGCAAAGATTAAAGAAAAAGTCCCAAAACATAAAACAGTAAACTATTGCACTGAACTAGTTATAAAGTAGCTGCAGCTACAATAACACCAATACTTTAGTATTAATAATCATAGGATTTATATAATATATATCAGTATATCAATTCTCAAAAAAATAACTTAATTATTTAGTAAGGAAGCTATGAATACAAAGATATTTATACCCTTTTTCAATTAAATTTCTCATCTGATTACAATTAAGTCCTTAAGCTATATGGATATCTTTTGATATAACTTAATAAAAGTTAACATTAATATTTTAATAAATCATTGGGTTTTCAAAATAACATCTTCATTTTCTTTAATATTGGTGATGATAAAGATATAATAGTAAACTATTTTATTTGAGATTGTAATGTAAAAATTCAACAGTATTAAATGTATAAAGCTACTTTTAACATAAATCATGTAAAAAAAGGAGCGATTAACCCCCAATACATCCCACATTTACATTACAACACTTATAGAAAATAACTCTTCTGGTTCATAGATGAGTTCACAAACCTTCAAGTGTGTCTGACATCAGCTAGGTGTGCATAGGAACAGGGAAATAATCTTGAAATAGTCAATATGAGCAGGAGGAATGATTACAGAGAAAAACAAAAACGTGGTTCAGGGATCATTTGGTCTAATATTGTTGCTTTAAGACAAACTTGTAAAACTGTGAACTCGTCCTTTATCTCTGTTGCAGTGTCAGAGGTGAACCATGATCCTGATATTCAACATTAATGATTCAAAAAGAACCAAGTTAAAATAAAATATTGAAGATTCATCATTTTTTTTAGGGGAACTGATAGTTTCCTCTGTTGATATATGGGAGGTGAACTGGGGTTAAGAGAAACGTGATTCAGCAGCCTTAAAAAAACATGATCCAAAGCACATTTTCTCTTTCAATTCTGTGCAATTCTTTGTGAGAAAGAAAGCACAATCAAACACTTCTGTAGTCTGTTTTATAAACTTCTCAGTATTTTTGTCACATCTGCAGTGTGACTATTCTCGCTGCTTTAAATTATTGTGTAATCCCGGACTGAACCATCTGACCTAGTGAATCCTCTTGTGCCAGGTTTGTGTTGATTGACAGCTTCATCAGCCTATCACATGCTTCTGTGGTGTGTAACACCTGGCTCCAGCAGGAACAGGACGGAGGTTTGGTCTGAGCAGGAACCCTCAACGCCCAGAAACATGTTTATTCATATCCCCCGTCGTGTGTTTGGTCCCATAGCACACACACACACACGCGCGCACACACACACTAACCAGGCCTGCTCCCTGCTGACTGGCCGCCGCCACCTGCTGGTCACACCAACAATTTAATAAAATATTTTCTGTCTACTTCCCTCCTTGTCTTCTCACTTTGGTGCAGAGTAATAAAAGAAAGAAAAAGTTTCCTCCTTTGCAGGAGATGATTTAAATCTATCAAATATGACGTCAGAGTCTACAGGCTCAGTTCCACGTCAGGACTGGGTCCCGGGTCCCGGGGTCAGCGTTGGATCCTGGAAACCAGATAGTAGAGCAGGAAGAAGACCAGGACCAGGCCCACGGAGACGTAGCAGAGGATGCGGCGGTTGTCCCGACCGGATCGAACCATGGTGGAGAAACGCTTCACGCTGCCCGTCAGCAGACCCGTGGCGCTCAGGAAGTTTGAGTCCTGAAAGGAAAAAAAAGTGACTTATGGTAGGGAGAACATGCCTGCTTCATATATTCTAATATATAAACACTCACCAGCCACTTTTTTTAATTACACCTGTTCAACTGCTTGTTTATGCAAATTTCCACTCAGCCAATCACATGGGAGCAACTCTATGCATTTAGTCATGTAGACATGGTCAGCATCAGAATGAGAAAGAAACCTGGTTTAGGAGACTTTGAACATGATGTGGTTGTTAGTGCCAGACAGGCTGGTCTGATCTGATCTACTGGGATTTTAACACAAAACCATGTCTGGCCAGACTGGTTCTAGCCCATAAAAAGGCAATAGTGACTTTATTTTAGGAAAAAAATGAGTTCGCTGTACTCAAATGGCCTCCACAGTCTCCAGATCTCAATACAAGAACCTTTAGGATGTGGTAGAACGGGAGATTCACATCATGGATGTGCAGCCGACAAATCTGCAGCAACTGGTGATGTTGTCAGGTCAATATGGACCAAACTATCTGAGGACTGATTCCAGTACCTTGTTGAATCTATGACAAGAAGAGCTAGAAGGCAGTTCTGAAGGCAAACGGGGTTCAACCAGATACAAGCAAGGTGTAGCAAGGTGTAAAGTAAGTGGCTGGTAAGTGTGTATGTATGTATATGTGTATATATACACACACACACACCACACAGTTGTGTGAATGAAGCAGTGCTTTTGATACTAATCACACATACAGGACAAATGCACACTATTTTAACAGATTCTGAGAGACATTTCACAACTCAAAATATTAATGATATAGCTTCAGACAGGAAGGACTCACCATGCTGTCCAGATACTCGTTCTGGTCCTCAGCTTCTCTGTCTATATCATAGGCCAGCTGTCAGACACAGAACAGATGATCCAGGTCAGTGGGCAAGTTTGTAATGTTTGGAAAAAAACATATTAAGTCTACTAATATACTAAGTCCACATGTTAAAAACATACATTTTCACACAGTCAACACAACAGCAACAATTACAGACAAAACTGTTTGTCTTCAGTGATTACAGCCTACAAACAAAAACAAAAAATACAACTAATCTTTACTTTACTTCAGGGTCATAAAAGAGGAGAGAACGTGTCAATCTAACAGTAGAAAATCCAGCACAGACAGACAGACGTCTGCTTTTAACATCTTACATTCATTCATAGGATGAAATAAAAGGCTAAAACTGTCAGAATAATTCAGTAACTGACTTCAGACGGATGCCACTCACAGATTTCAGTCTGGAGACTTTAGTCGCCAGATTCTCAGCCAGCCGCTTGTTTTCAGTGTCCAGCATGTCGTCCACGGAGCCATGACCTGGATTAGAAAACAACTATAATTATTACTACTACCAAGTTATTCAAGTACATGTAAATGATCTTAGCAAGGAAAAATCTGTATTCTTAGAATGAACTAGAACTGGCTTCCAAACTATTTCTGAAGTCTATGTCATGCTTATTAAATTATATATATATATATATATTTTAATTAATTATACAATAATACATTTTATTAGTAATAACGAGGTAACAACAACACAGGAGTATTGATTCTAGTTTGAGAAATCCATAAGAATCAGTAATGAGGAGACCTTTGTGTTGTGTTCAACAGATTATTAAAAGCAAACAGATCGCTCACAGGTCATTTATTAAATTTATTAAACACCACTGTTAGCATTTCCTATTGTACAAAGCGTTTATATTTTACTGTTTATTTACAATGAACAAGCTAACAGGCAAGTCAACCAGCCAATAACACACACTTCTAATGTACATTGTTAGCGACAGCTACATTCGTTAAAAACTTTGGTTTGAACTTCGTGTTCAGAGCAAACTTTTATGTTTAAATACATCGCGACCTGTTTTTTCTAAGGAGATTGTTAGCAGTAAACATCCTCGGCTAGTTAGCCTGCTAGCTCAGCTAGCTCTCAGCTCACGGAGGATTTTAGCGAACACACCGACGTTCATGTCACCACACGCGGCTGTGACATTAAATCCCTGCTGCTGGACACGGTTAAACGGAATAAACGAGAACTGAATACGTGTCAAAAACAAAATACCTCTGTTCCAGTCCGCCATGTTGCTGAGTGACGTCACCGTCAGCTGAGCGCAAGCGACTTGATCGACAGGTCACTTCCGGTTAAAAACTTTATTTCCACAATTATTAGTCATGAGCATCAAAATATAATGGCGATTAATATATAAATAATTATATAAATTGACCATTAAAAATGTACAAATGCATTTTGAATGACCAAAAACACGAACACAAAATACATATGTTTTGACAGACTCGATAATTGCTTTTAAAAACTGTGTTTTAAAAAGGTTTTGACTTTCTCATGTTGCCAACATCTATTTATCACTGACTCATATATAAAAATGAATAATTTTCTAAATCACTACTATAATTTGTAAACCAAAACTGACAATTGTTAAGCAGTATGAAAATAATCCAGAATAGATTAATTAAATTAATCTATAATCTTGCATGGAAATCTCATATAATGCCATGATATGATGATATAATTAAGTATAATTAGAATATTACCTGGGAGATGAGTATACTCCTAACAGGTAAACACAATGAACATGTTTTTTACGTTAACTAAAGCTGGTTGCTGTTTGCAGTGTGCTGACTACGAGTGGCCACTGGATGGAAGCACCCTCACACACACACACACACACACACACACACACACACACACACACACACAGGTCAGCAGCAGGCCCATTGACTGAAACAGTTCATCCAACATGTTCATTTCACATTTCACGTTTTTTTAATCTTCAATGACCATTTCAATCACAATTTAGTGCTCAGATCTACTAGATTAAAATGCAAATTAAATATCTCTATCAATATCAATTTATCTTTTTTTTTTGAGTGCACGTAAATCCGACGTCTGATCGGGTGTTGTTTCTCTTCAAAGTGTGGGGTCAAAGGTCACGCCAGCTCAGTGTGAAAATATTATCATCCCACTGCGAAACTGTGATATTATTCTGTGTGTGTGTGTGAGTGTGTGTGTGCGTGTGTATGTGTGTTCAGTTAATCCCCCTGTCTCTATGCGCTGTAATCCACATGTGTGTGTGTGTGTGTGCCATGTCACGTGTGTGCGTGTGCCACCTGACGTCAGCCTGCATCACCCGCCACTCAGAGGATGGGGGGAAGGGAAGTGTGTATGCATGTGTGTGTGTCACAAATAGAGACACCAGTAGTGGACAACAACTACTGCAGACAGAGCTCTGGTGACTGGAGACAGGACAGCTAGCTGGTTGCTAGGCTAGCTGGTTGCTAGGGCATGCTGACAGGTTGCTAGGGGATTCCTCACTGGTTGCTAAGGTATGAAAGCTCCTACGTTCTTTTTTTGATGGTTGTGAAGGGATGTCAACTAGTCACTGGGATGATTCATGGTGGCTGTATGTTCTGATCTGGTGTGTGTAGAGGTGTGTGTGTGTGTGTGTGTGTGTATCTGTTTCCATTTTTTTAAACTTCTTCTCTAGTCTTTACAATTTTTTGGTGAAATATTGGATCATTTCAACATGTGAGAAGTTCTTAAGAGAGAAAAAAAATCACTATTCACTTGTTGCTGTTAACAACTCTCATACATTCGTGTGTGACGTGACCCTGAAGGCAACACGCTGCCTTCACTGAGACATCAACAGGTTTAAACCACTGGTTTCATCTAAAAACAGCATGTTGTAATTTAAAAGGTCACTGTACTAGTCTGTCAAATCTATTTATCTAAGAAGTAATTAACGCTGCTAGATAAATGTAGTAGAGTAGAAAATACAATAAAGAAGGTGTGTGCGTGTGTGTGTGTGTGTGTGTGTTTATCTGTTTCCAGTTTTTTGAACCTCATCTCTAATCTTTAATTTTTTTGGTGAAATATTGGATCATTTCTACATGTGAGAAGTTCTTAAGAGAGAAAAAAAATCACTATTCACTTGTTGCTGTTAACAACTCACATACATACGTGTGTGTGACGTGACCCTGAAGGCAACACGCTGCCTTCACTGAGGCGTCAACAGGTTTAAACGGCTGTGATATAATTTGAAAGCTCGCTGTACTATTGTGTCTCATCCTCATCTAGAAAGTAACTAAAGCTGCCAGATGAATGTAGTAGAGTGGAAATTACAATATAGAAGGTGTGTGTGTGTGTGTGTGTGTGTGTGTTGACCTGGTGTGTGTAGAGTGAATATGGGCATCAGTCTCTCTCTCTCTCTCTCTGAGGCCACAGATTGTCTAATT
The DNA here is from genome assembly GCA_036785175.1 of Eupleurogrammus muticus. NCBI lineage: Eukaryota > Metazoa > Chordata > Actinopteri > Scombriformes > Trichiuridae > Eupleurogrammus > Eupleurogrammus muticus. The sequence continues at coordinate 1,962,078 of JAYKQN010000035.1, read as the reverse complement.
AGATTAAGCGAGGCTTTCCTCAGATAATCATTTAGCCACCAGCTCCTGTTTTTTCCTGCGATGCGGCGCCGCTCGTGAAGCTCGCTGAAGGTCAAACTGAATTTCTTTTTTCGGGGTGGGGGGGTGAAACCCGGTCCCCTTCAGGAGGAGCGGTTCTGGTGTTATGGGCTGTTCCCGGAGCCGTGTGTGCGACGCTGCTCGGTGTGACCGGACCAACACTAACACCTGCTGCTGCTAACAGGAGGCGATGGGGGAAGTTTGTGTGAGTAAAGCCGTTTCTGCTGCGCGTGAGAACCTCCACCTGTTCCCTCTGTCTTCACTCAGCGTTTCACTCTTTGTGCTGCTGTGGTGGTTTGTTTGTCATCCACATTAACGTAGATATTCTCAGACACGAAACAGTTTCTTGCTGTAAACAGAGGTGGTGTTTTTTCAGATTGAATCAAACACGTTCCAGTGAAGGTCTCACAGAGCTCCAGCTCTTTCCAGCCGTCCGTACTTGGGCCTTTTTTCTTTTCCGTGGCTCAGCCTCTCCAACAGGCTGCCTGCCTCCCTCTCTCCCTCTTTCTCGTTCAGATTAAGCCTCGAACTGACTGATTGACACAGATTACAGCCGAAGGCACAGAGGTCGCGACCTGTGAGGAACAAATATAAAGGCTTTCAGTTCACACACCAACAGGCACCGTTCCCCCACTACACACGTCTCTATTCACTCAAAGTGAATCAGCTATTAAACTCCACCAGTAGCTTTTATTATTATATGGTATTATTATGATATGAAGTATTCGTTAACAGGGGCAGAGAATGGAGCAGAGGTTTGATATAATATATGTGCTGGACTCCTAAATGAGACATTTATTTTATAAATGAAGTTATCTTTGGTAATTCTAAATCATGATTAATAAACAAAATGAATGTGATGACCCCATATGTGGTTAATAAATGTGAGTTCAATTGTGTAGTGAATTACTCCAGAAAGACAATATAAAGTGCTTTATATAAAACATCATAATGTAAAAGCAACATGAAATAGAAATTAAAGAGTAATGAGTAACAAGTCAAATTAAATTCACTAAACTGCTAAACAGGAGAATTAAAGTGCAGTTTAAGATATTTGACTTGGAGCACAGACACAAACATTATGATCTAATGTGGGTTGGAACAGAAAAATAAAAGTCTGCATCATACCGACAGACTTCACTCCTCATTTTAATGTGAAGAAATAAAATGACGTGACATGTCAAGCTCTGTTTCCTTAAAGCTGCAGATTGAAGCTAAAATGTCTTTTTTTATCCACAACCAAAGATCATCAGTTTACTATTATAGAAGAATAAAGAAACCAGGAAATAATCAGAGAACAGAAGCTGGAACAGAGAATCTGGACATTTTAGAATTAAATTAAATGTCTCTGATCCAATAATCAATTTTCAGAAATATTAAAGAAGTAGTTGACAACTATTTGATTATTCGATTAATCGTTGCAGCTATTGTGAGAATTTACAAGTAAATTAAATTGTTTAATCAATCTAAAAATGTAATGTAAAATTTTGCAACTAATCGAAAGAAGTAATTTTTGCAGCTTTAATGAACTATATTTACTCTTTAAGCAGCAGGTGAAACCATTTACAGATCAAAACTGTACAGATTTGATCTCCTGACCCTTGAAGATTATCAATGACTCACAATAACACACTTTGTGAGGTCACATGGTGACCCGGGTTTGGACCCTTCAGTGGCCCCCGGGCCACGTGTTTGACCACCCTGAGCTAGAGCTGCAGCAGACTAATAAAGACTCTACACCTCTTCAGGTGTCCACGTATCTGCAGCATAAAAAGTGAAAAAAGCTGCATAAATAAGTGAAATGGTGCAGAGTATAAAGAGGTTATTACACAACATGACGTTAACCTGGTGATATCAAAGTCCTCAGTTTGAAGACTTTTATTATAATGATTATTATAATCTCTCTACACACACATATATATATATGTGTGTCTGTGTGTGTGTAACTGGTGTAATTATAAAGCCCCAGAAACAACATGGAGGCCGTGACCTCGCCACAGCCACATTTCTGAACTTGTTCACTTATTTGTTTTGTCATGTGACCTTTTTAAACCCCCCCAGTCACAGAGTCCCTGTCAGACCAGATCCACACCCCGGGCCGACCACTGAGTCCGTGTTTTTTTGGTGGGGAGCGAGGCCCGGGCCGAGGGGGAAAACATGGCCGCCAACTCTTTCCGCGGGTCCAAGCGCGGCCGCCGCGCCGAGGCCAACCACGAGCCGGCGGGGGCGGGCTGCTCGCTGCAGGAGCTGCGCTCCCTCATGGAGCTGAGGGGGGCCGAGGCCCTGGTCCGGATCCAGGAGTCCTACGGGGACGTGAACGGGCTGTGCTCCAGGCTGAGGACATCGCCCGTTGACGGTAAATGTGGCTTCACTCATGATTAAAAAACGCCGTTTGATGCGTAGGCGATGTTTAGTCTGCTGACTCACGGCCCCCTGCAGCCTCCACAGAGCTCATTACACCCACAGACAACATATTAGGGTTCTAATCTGGCTCCGGGGACCCGGTGGTGGTCCAGGTCGACCGGGACCTGCAGCCTCTGTTGACCCTGCTGCAAAAAAAGCATCAAATTAAACAAATGTGAACAGGTGGTTTTACAATATGAGCTTTAGCATCGGAATTTCAACAAGAATGTGCACCACTAGTGACAATAAAGTGTATTCTATTCTATTCTATTCTAGATGATGCATTTGTTTGTTTGTTTGCTCATTGAGTCACCAATCACACTGTGTTTGTTTTACCACAGACATTGTTCCTGCTCCTCCGTTTTCATTGTGTCTGATACAAACTGAGGTTTTATGAGCTCATTCACACGTGCAGCTTCCACAGAAAACGATCCAGGATTTTCTTTTTCCTGGACAGGGTCACGTTTCAGCCGAAGCCGGAATCGATCCAGGCCGTCGATTTCCTGGATCGATTTCCTAGAAATGTCCCAACCTGAAACCTCCCATTAACCGATACCAGGGCGGGCTGTGCTGTTTGACTGATCGTTATCTACGTTTAACACATCCAGCCTTCTACTGGCATCACAACGTCATGTTTCCTGGATGCAGCTGTACGTGTGAAGAGTGAAAATCACTTTTTGGTGCCAGGCCGCCTGCGGCCATGTGTGAAAACGCCTTAAATGTCACGGTAAACTCCTGGTGTTGGAGCTGTCAGCTGCAGACCAGCGAGTTTAGTGTCACATTGCGTGCAACTAAAAAGGTAAAAACCACAAAAAAACAGAGATAATAATAGATTTATTGGAGGCGGAGATGCTCAGGGTGTAAAAATGTTTCTGCAGAATGACCTTGTTCTGCAGCCTGAGGGGTCAGAGGTCACTCTGTGTTTGACTTTTAATGCCTAAACGACTAAAACTCGTAGAAACGATGCTGAGAGGCTGTTTTTCACTGTCTGTGACGCTCAGACAGATTATCCTGCCCCGTTAACATGAGGTGAACTCTGTTTTTTGGTTCTGTGTGAGGCTGACGATGTTCAGGATAATAGCAGCACTTACTCCGTACCCCCCACTAATCCTGAAGGAGGCTGATATTTGGATTGTGCCATGAATACAGTAAATGGAGATTAAGGCCTTTGCCAAACATGAGATTTAAGTGGATGATTGTTGTTTTTTAATGGTCTCTTAAGCCCCCCCCTTTTTTTTTTTTACAATGGACAGAACAAGCGCTCCAACATCTGGGCTTTGTCTTCATTCTGAGATCCTTCCTGACTCAGATGACTCGTCTTTCATACTTTTCTCTCCTTTTCCAGCGTGATGCTCTGACAGGGATGTGGTGAACCTGTAGGTTGATGTGGTGTTAGCATGCTAGGCTAACAGCGCCCCAGGCCGTGACGTCTTTTATAGAACAGACACAGCAAATCCATCATAAAGCCTCCTGTCATCTGCCTTCACCTTATTTATACACAGCTATGGCAACGCCATGCTGGAAGTGACCCACAGGACACAGGAGTTAAAGGCCTCCTGGCAACGGAGAGGACTCACCTCCCTATTTTTAGCAGGTTTTGTCATGTTTAAAATAAAAAAAACCTGCAGGTGCATGTTAATTTTAGCAGGAGAAGCTCAGAAAACAAAACTACACTCAGTCATTGTGATTATAAAACTATACATGAGATTTATTACACAAAATACTCTACATAAAAGTGAAATTATATTCTTTAACATATATTTAGGCAATAAACATGTGAATGGGAAATTAAAATGAGATAAAGTGATGGTGGCAAGAGGTTCAGAGACAGTGTTGAAATGGACGTTAATGCTGAGATAAGTCGGATAAAGACAGAAATATCATGTGGTGTAATCCTAAAAACTTTGGTTGGTCACTGAAAACGCTTTAACAACACTCATCGAGCAGAAGAAAGAACAACACGTGCAGCCTGTAGTGATTACAGATGTTTCTGTAATATCTTTGTGTTACAATAATCAGATTTGAGTCATTAATAGTAATGCAATTGCATTTAATAATAAATACAAGCTTATTTTAAATGCATGCTTCTTTTACCTACTGCAACCTTCTGATCCTATCAACATTCATGGACAGAATTTCTTGTGCAAACAGAAACCAGCCTGTGTAACAACGCCTCCCCAGCCACACACACTCAGTATGTTCTCCGTGCTCTGACATTTCCTGATTCCTGATTAATTAACGTCTGTTTGTGTAAACAATGTGAGTGGTGTCAGAGCTTCATAATGTCAGCAGCAGCTTGAAATCAGCAGAAAATCCATCACGCTGCTCCACTCCTCCGCGTGAGGACAGCAGGGGGCACATGCATTAACCCTCATTACATCACCTCAACGCTCTGCGTCCTGCAGCCGTCTCACTTTCATTCATCGGAGGAAACCTGAAACCGCTTCAGACCCGACCTGGTCCAGAAGGTTCTGAACCTGGTTCTTCTGCATGTGGTCAACGATGCTCAAAACGTCAGGTTTGAATGGTTGGAAACAGCAGATCATTCATTTAAACGCAGCTCCACTGCTTCATTAGGTGGAGAGCTGGTGCTTTTAGGTAGAATCTGACCTCAGTTCTGACTCATTAATGCAAATCAGTGTTTTTAATTATTAATATTTAACCTTTATGCATGTAAATATCTAATTGAGACCTTTCTGAGCAGCAGCAGTTACACCGAGTTACAACAAATGAAGCAGAAAATGGAAATAAAAACTCAACAAGCAGAAACACTCTGCAGCCTCCCAGCTTATTTATAACTCTCCCCGTGACGTAGCGTGGCTGCGAGGTTATAAAAACTGGTTTATAGAGGATGAGCAGACAGAACGTTGGTTCTCACACAGGTCACAATAACCTAAATTTCCACGTTTGGAGAGACCTGATGAATGCTTTTAAATCAGGCCTTTGTCATTGACCTTTTTCATTAATAGCACTATAATAATACAGGATTTATGCAGCATTAAAAGTTGTCTTCCTTGACTATTTTATTTCCTAATTATAGGTGTAGATTCCTGGATAATGTTGAACACATGTGAACCAGTTTCTGCCTGGTCGTGATCCACATGCATTCAGACAGTTTTCATCACCTAAAAGGTCAAACGTCCTTTTCGATGATCAAACCAAGTTCACGTCACATCTTCACCCAAGAGTAGGAGTTAAAAACACGATCATTGTTATAACTAATAATATCATGTACTAGTTTTAATCCAATGATTTCAGTTTCCTTTCCTTCTGTTGTAGTTTCCTCTTCACTGATGCTACAGTATGAGATGTTTTATGGACTAAGATATTCACATGTTTTTATAGATAAATATTAAGAATAAAAATGAATCTGCTGCATTATTTTAGAAACATATTCCTAAAAAATATAGAAAAATATATTTCGAAACTTTGCAAATTTCTCTATAATTCAGACTTGACCTGACATTGTCCCTTTTTGAAAATCCAGACCATAAATAAGCATAGTTTACCACTGGTGTGAATCTGGGAATTAACTATAATTAACAATATTTTACTCAAACAATCTGATGTTTAAAACCCTGCAGAGTTTCCAGGTTTTGTGTCTTCCATGCAAAAAAATGATTTCTATGATAAAAGATCTGATGATCTGGATATTGAATCCCACAGTGTTGGTTATTAGAGTTAAAACCTTTTTACTGCACATTTATCACAATGTTTTAAGGTGGTTTGTCACAAATTCTGCTCTTGATTTGATGATAAATATGTGTTATATATTGTATAATAATGGCTCAAAAGGCTGTGATTCATCCGTTTTAATGCAGTAAAGTGAAGGACGTGTGTTGGTTTCGTCTGCAGGTTTAGACGGGAGTTCAGACGACATCGACAGGAGGAAAGAGGAGTTCGGCCAGAACGTCATCCCTCCCAAAAAGCCAAAAACCTTCGTGCAGTTAGTGTGGGAGGCCCTGCAGGACGTCACGCTCATCATCCTGGAGGTGGCCGCCATCATCTCTCTTGGCCTTTCTTTCTACCGGCCGCCGGACGCCGAGCGGCAGAGTGAGTTTTAGAGTGGTGAATTTACCAGGATTTAGCCAGGGTCAACATGCTTCTTATTCTGACACAGTGCTTCTCAAATAGTGGGCGGGGGGCGTGTTAGACCTCAGGGAACGTGCATTTTTTTTTAGTTTTTTTTACTGTCCTAGAATAAAGTGCAGTTGCACCTCCACTACATTAGGGGGCAGCAGAGTGTTCACAGGGAGCATACAGCACAGAGTATGAGTATGAAGTGTAGACACCAAGTGACACCATGAAAACATATTTAACAGGGATGAGAAGACAGGCGGAGAGAGACGGAGATAAAGAGACAAACGAAAGTCTCCCAAAGCTAAGACGAGGAAATATGACGAAGCGTCTGTAGCGCTTGGTTCACTGTGAAAGACCGGTGTGTTACTGAGTCTGAAATGTTGGAGACAAAGACATTAAAGACATTACACCACAATCACTGATAAGACCATTTATGGAGTTTTATTTAATTAAGGATTTAATTTTATTTTTAATTTCAGATGCACTTTAAATCTTTTCTGTTAGTTAAAGCTATTCTTTGTTGTAAGTTGGTCCATATTTCTTTCTTTGACAAAGTATTGTATTTATAGTCACGGGGGGTGAGATGTTTTCTTCCATAGGGGGGCAGAAAATAATTGAGAAGCACTGTCTAATTCTAATCTGTCCCCCCCCCCCGTGCAGACTGCGGCGAGGCGGCGGGCGGCGTGGAGGACGAGGGCGAGGCGGAGGCGGGCTGGATCGAGGGCGCCGCCATCCTGCTGTCGGTGGTGTGCGTGGTGCTGGTCACGGCCTTCAACGACTGGAGCAAGGAGAAGCAGTTCCGGGGCCTCCAGAGCCGCATCGAGCAGGAGCAGAAGTTCATGGTGGTGCGGGGGGGGCAGGGCATCCAGGTCAAGGTGTCCGAGATCGTCGTGGGTGACATCGCGCAGGTCAAATACGGTGAGGGCGTTTAACGTTGCGTTTTAACGTCACGTTTCAGGTTTCAGTGAGGTGTGAAACCTCAAAGCTGGTCTGATGCTGACTGAGGATCCACGGCTGAAAACTGGCCTTTAATCAAATTAAATATTATATAAATATTGTTATTACCATATTTACTAATGTTGTTATTACCATATTTACTGTTGTTATCACCATATTTATTAATGATGTTATTACCGTATTTACTGTGGTTATTACCATAATTATTAATGATGTCATTACCATATTTACTGTTGTTATTACCATATTTATTGTTGTTATCACCATATTTATTAATGATGTTATTACCATATTTACTGTTGTTATCACCATATTTATTAATGATGTTATTACCGTATTTACTGTTGTTATTACCATAATTATTAATGATGTCATTACCATATTTACTGTTGTTATTACCATATTTATTGTTGTTATCACCATATTTATTAATGATGTTATTACCATATTTACTGTTGTTATTACCATATTTATTGTTGTTATTACCATATTTATTAATGATGTCATTACCATATTTACTGTTGTTATTACCATATTTACTGTTGTTATTACCGTATTTGTTAATGTTGTTATTACCGTATTTACTGTTGTTATCACCATATTTATTAATGATGTTATTACCGTATTTACTGTTGTTATTACCATAATTATTAATGATGTCATTACCATATTTACTGTTGTTATTACCATATTTATTGTTGTTATCACCATATTTATTAATGATGTTATTACCATATTTACTGTTGTTATCACCATATTTATTAATGATGTTATTACCGTATTTACTGTTGTTATTACCATAATTATTAATGATGTCATTACCATATTTACTGTTGTTATTACCATATTTATTGTTGTTATCACCATATTTATTAATTATGTCATTACCATATTTACTGTTGTTATTACCATATTTACTGTTGTTATTACCGTATTTGTTAATGTTGTTATTACCATATTTACTGCTGGTATTACCATATTAATATTATTATATTTATTGTTACTGTTATTATTTATTTATTGGTGGCATTCATTGCTAATGTTATTTATTATTATTTACAATATTTACTGTTGTTATTACCATATATATTATTATTATTTACAATATTTACTGTTGTTATTACCATATATATTATTATTATTACCATATTTACTGTTGTTATTACCATATTTACTGTTGTTATTACCATATTTATTAATGTTGTTATTACCATATTTACTGTTGTTATCACCATATTTACTGTTGTTATTACCATATTTATTAATGTTGTTATTACCATATTTACTGTTGTTATTACCATATTTATTGTTGTTATCACCATATTTACTGTTGTTATTACCATATTTATTAATGTTGTTATTACCATATTTACTGTTGTTATTACCATATTTACTGTTGTTATTACCATATTTACTGTTGTTATCACCATATTTACTGTTGTTATTACCATATTTATTAATTTTGTTATTACCATATTTACTGTTGTTATTACCATATTTATTAATTTTGTTATCACCATATTTACTGTTGTTATTACCATATTTATTAATTTTGTTATTACCATATTTACTGTTGTTATTACCATATTTATTAATTTTGTTATCACCATATTTACTGTTGTTATTACCATATTTATTAATTTTGTTATTACCATATTTACTGTTGTTATTACCATATTTATTAATGTTGTTATTACCATATTTACCGTTGTTATTACCATATCAATATTATTATATTTATTGTTACTGTTATTATTCATTTATTGTGATGGTGGCATTCATTGCTAATGTTATTTATTATTATTTACCATTGTTATCATCATTTCCAGGCGACCTGCTCCCCGCTGACGGCGTCCTGATTCAGGGCAACGACCTGAAGATCGATGAGAGCTCTTTGACGGGGGAGTCAGACCACGTGAAGAAGAGCGTGGATAAAGATCCCATGATGCTCTCAGGTGTGTCAGTTATTATCATTATTATCATTATTATCAGGTTTCTGCTGCTCAGCCTCTCTTCAGGTTTCACATTTAAAGACCGAACACTAGAGACCAGCTAAATGGTCTAGTTTTACAAAACTCCATAGAAAATACACTTCCACAGTTTTATTATTATGTGTCCTCATGTTAATCCTTCTTTCTATATCAAATAGAGTATAGAGTATTTTTACATCAAAATTGTTAAATGTGTTCTTTCTGTAAATGTTCATTTTCAGTCTGCTCTCAGCTCATCGACTCATTCGCTGATTTACACAATAAGAACCTGTATCACACTAGACTCTAAATCTCTTTCAGTCTAATCAAACGTGTGAATGTGATTTAAATCCCTTGAGTAACTGATCCAAACTGGAAAATAAAGCCACAAAAACTCTTTAACTCCTTAGAACCCTAAACCACTGTTATTTTACTCTAAAATAGAGGCCATTTCCAGTTTAACCCATAAGAACCAGACCCATTGTCATTATGTATGGTGAATGGGTTAGACCATAGACCAACACATTCCTAACCTTTTTGTTTCCAGAATAATACATTTATTCCAAATTATTTGTATTTTGACATTTATGTACCATTAGTGGTAAACATATTCCATATTAGGATGATTAGTAAATGTCACTTAATGGAATTTAATGAGTTAAGTTCAGATATAAAACCTCATAATGAAGAGTCTGGGGGGACTAATAGTTTAATTATTCTGAAACTCAATATAGAATTATATAGAGGAGGCATGTTTCAGTGAATAAAAAGGTCCTCCCGTCCCGTCCCAGGTACCCATGTGATGGAGGGCTCTGGGAGGATGGTGGTCACCGGCGTGGGGGAGAACTCCCAGACCGGCATCATCTTCAAGCTGCTCGGGGCCAGCGATGACGGAGAAGGAGACGGGGATGACAAGGCCGAGAAAGAGAGGAAGAAGAAGGAGAAGGAGAAGAAGAAAGAGGAGCTGAAGAAGAAGAAGGACAAGAAGGACAAGAAGAGTAAGTCTGCACATAGAGAGGGAGCGGAGTTTTCAAAGAACCAGACGCTCCAATGAGCTTCATAAGGCAAAGAGTGTCTGAAGGTCAAGGTGGAGAATGAGGTTGGACAGAGTTCATCTGTTTTAGAGAAACTTTTAAGAAGAAAGAAGAAGAAATATGGACTAACTTACAACAAATAGCTTTATTAACAAAGAGAAAAGATTTAAAGTGCATCTGAAATAAAAAATAAAATTAAATCCTTAATTAAACATTTTCTGACTGACGATGTCAAACCATGTGACACTAAAAAGCGCCACCATGAGAGCGCCACTGCCCCCTAATGTAGTGGAGGTGCAATTGCACTTTATTATAGGACAGTAAACAGAAAATCAAAATAAAAAAATAAAAGAGCATGTTTCCCGAGGTAGAACGCGTCCCCCATGATGGAGCCTCGTGCTCCCCCTGGGGGGCCACTGCCATAGAGCAACAATTAATTTGGCTCAATATTACTGAATAAATAATAAATCCATGTTTTACTGTTTATTTGTAAAATTCCAAAAAGTCTTCTACTTTGAAGGACAAAAACTATAATCTTATTATTTAACCAGGAAATACTGTTTCACTCCTTTTTACATAGACTGATAAACAGTCATTCACTTCAATGTGCATGGTGTTAACACATGTAAACGCTATCGAATACAGGGTGAAACACAAAGAGTTCATCGTTCCTGATCAGGCTTTTGAGTAGAAAGAGGCTGCAGCAGAGTCAGTGACTGGTGCATGTTCCTCCTTCACAGGTAAAAAAGAAGACAAAGACAAGAAAGGTGAGCAGATCACCTCTGATCTGATGCTGTGGTCGTGTCCTGAGTTTTCCGTCGTGTGTTGAGGTTGTTTAACATCTTCAGAACGTACAGAACATCAACCTTTAACACCAGTTTCACTCCTGAAGCTGCTCTCATTTATTTCTTTATTTAATCAGGACGTTAACAAACAGACACAGGATGTGTTCTGTGTTCTGAAGAAACATTTCTACGTTATCTACATAGAATTTTTGTGGTTGAGCTTACGTGTGATTTTGGTGCAGCAGCAGCAAACACAAGAAAGCTGTGAAGTCAATTTCTGTGCTTTTACTTTGAAAAACTGTAAATGCCCAACATTTACAGTAACTAATACTAAAACATTTCCTGCAGCGTTTGTGTGTTTTGCTTTGTGGGTTGTGACTGTACATGACCTCTGTCTGTAATATCCACTCACACAATAACTACTATAATTTATCACCCAGCTGTTTTATTTTCTAATCCTAAATGCAGCTGCAGGACAACTTGTAACTTACAATAATGCAATATCAGGATTTTTTGCAATACATTATCAATACACACGTTATTTTACGACCTAGTTAGTCAGAACCTGATGGTCTACGCCTAGTTAGTCAGGACCTGGTGGTCTACACCTGGTTAGTCAGGACCTGATGGTCTACACCTAGTTAGTCAGGACCTGATGGTCTACACCTGGTTAGTCAGGACCTGATGCTCTACACCTGGTTAGTCAGGACCTGATGGTCTACACCTAGTTAGTCAGGACCTGATGGTCTACACCTAGTTAGTCAGAACCTGATGGTCTACACCTAGTTAGTCAGGACCTGATGGTCTACACCTAGTTAGTCAGGACCTGATGGTCTACACCTAGTTAGTCAGGACCTGATGGTCTACACCTAGTTAGTCAGGACCTGATGGTCTACACCTAGTTAGTCAGAACCTGATGGTCTACACCTAGTTAGTCAGGACCTGATGGTCTACACCTAGTTAGTCAGGACCTGATGGTCTACACCTAGTTAGTCAGGACCTGGTGGTCTACACCTGGTTAGTCAGGACCTGATGGTCTACACCTAGTAAGTCAGAACCTGATGGTCTACACCTAGTTAGTCAGAACCTGATGGTCTACACCTAGTTAGTCAGGACCTGATGGTCTACACCTAGTTAGTCAGAACCTGATGGTCTACGCCTAGTTAGTCAGGACCTGATGGTCTACGCCTAGTTAGTCAGGACCTGATGGTCTACACCTGGTTAGTCAGGACCTGGTGGTCTACGCCTAGTTAGTCAGGACCTGATGGTCTACACCTAGTTAGTCAGGACCTGGTGGTCTACGCCTAGTTAGTCAGGACCTGATGGTCTACACCTAGTTAGTCAGGACCTGGTGGTCTACACCTAGTTAGTCAGGACCTGATGGTCTACACCTAGTTAGTCAGAACCTGATGGTCTACACCTAGTTAGTCAGGACCTGATGGTCTACACCTAGTTAGTCAGGACCTGATGGTCTACACATAGTTAGTCAGGACCTGATGGTCTACACCTAGTTAGTCAGAACCTGATGGTCTACACCTAGTTAGTCAGGACCTGATGGTCTACACCTAGTTAGTCAGGACCTGATGGTCTACACCTAGTTAGTCAGGACCTGGTGGTCTACACCTGGTTAGTCAGGACCTGATGGTCTACACCTAGTAAGTCAGAACCTGATGGTCTACACCTAGTTAGTCAGAACCTGATGGTCTACGCCTAGTTAGTCAGGACCTGATGGTCTACGCCTAGTTAGTCAGAACCTGATGGTCTACGCCTAGTTAGTCAGGACCTGATGGTCTACGCCTAGTTAGTCAGGACCTGATGGTCTACGCCTAGTTAGTCAGGACCTGGTGGTCTACGCCTAGTTAGTCAGGACCTGATGGTCTACACCTAGTTAGTCAGGACCTGATGGTCTACACCTAGTTAGTCAGGACCTGGTGGTCTACACCTAGTTAGTCAGGACCTGATGGTCTACGCCTAGTTAGTCAGGACCTGATGGTCTACGCCTAGTTAGTCAGGACCTGATGGTCTACACCTGGTTAGTCAGGACCTGGTGGTCTACGCCTAGTTAGTCAGGACCTGATGGTCTACACCTGGTTAGTCAGGACCTGATGGTCTATACCTGGTTAGTCAGGACCTGATGGTCTACACCTACTCAGTCAGGACCTGATGGTCTACACCTAGTTAGTCAGGACCTGATGGTCTACACCTAGTTAGTCAGGACCTGATGGTCTACACCTAGTTAGTCAGGACCTGGTGGTTTACACCTAGTTAGTCAGGACCTGATGGTCTACACATAGTTAGTCAGGACCTGGTGGTCTACGCCTAGTTAGTCAGAACCTGATGGTCTACACCCAGTTAGTCAGGACCTGGTGGTCTACATCTAGTTAGTCAGGACCTGGTGGTCTACACCTAATTAGTCAGGACCTGGTGGTCTACGCCTAGTTAGTCAGGACCTGGTGGTCTACACCTAGTTAGTCAGAACCTGGTGGTCTACACCTGGTTAGTCAGGACCTGATGGTCTACACCTGGTTAGTCAGGACCTGATGGTCTATACCTGGTTAGTCAGGACCTGATGGTCTATACCTAGTTAGTCAGGACCTGATGGTCTACACCTATTAAGTCAGAACCTGATGGTCTACACCTAGTTAGTCAGGACCTGATGGTCTACACCTAGTAAGTCAGGACCTGATGGTCTACACCTAGTTAGTCAGGACCTGATGGTCTACACCTAGTTAGTCAGGACCTGATGGTCTACACCTAGTTAGTCAGAACCTGATGGTCTACACCTAGTTAGTCAGGACCTGATGGTCTACACCTAGTTAGTCAGGACCTGATGGTCTACACCTAGTTAGTCAGGACCTGGTGGTCTACACCTGGTTAGTCAGGACCTGATGGTCTACACCTAGTAAGTCAGAACCTGATGGTCTACACCTAGTTAGTCAGAACCTGATGGTCTACACATAGTTAGTCAGGACCTGATGGTCTACACCTAGTTAGTCAGAACCTGATGGTCTACACCTAGTTAGTCAGGACCTGATGGTCTACGCCTAGTTAGTCAGGACCTGATGGTCTACGCCTAGTTAGTCAGGACCTGATGGTCTACACCTGGTTAGTCAGGACCTGGTGGTCTACGCCTAGTTAGTCAGGACCTGATGGTCTACACATAGTTAGTCAGGATGTTATGGTCTACACCTAGTTAGTCAGGACCTGATGGTCTACACCTAGTTAGTCAGGACCTGATGGTCTACACCTAGTTAGTCAGAACCTGATGGTCTACACCTAGTAAGTCAGGACCTGATGGTCTACACCTAGTTAGCCAGGACCTGGTGGTCTACGCCTAGTTAGTCAGAACCTGATGGTCTACACCTAGTTAGTCAGGATGTTATGGTCTACACCTAGTTAGTCAGGACCTGATGGTCTACACCTAGTTAGTCAGGACCTGATGGTCTACACCTAGTAAGTCAGGACCTGATGGTCTACACCTAGTTAGTCAGGACCTGATGGTCTACACCTAGTTAGTCAGAACCTGATGGTCTACACCTAGTAAGTCAGGACCTGATGGTCTACACCTAGTTAGTCAGGACCTGGTGGTCTACGCCTAGTTAGTCAGAACCTGATGGTCTACACCTAGTAAGTCAGAACCTGATGGTCTACACCTAGTCAGTCAGGACCTGGTGGTCTACACCTAGTCAGTCAGGACCTGATGGTCTACACCTAGTCAGTCAGGACCTGGTGGTCTACACCTGGTTAGTCAGGACCTGATGGTCTACACCTAGTAAGTCAGAACCTGATGGTCTACACCTAGTTAGTCAGAACCTGATGGTCTACACATAGTTAGTCAGGACCTGATGGTCTACACCTAGTTAGTCAGAACCTGATGGTCTACACCTAGTTAGTCAGGACCTGATGGTCTACGCCTAGTTAGTCAGGACCTGATGGTCTACGCCTAGTTAGTCAGGACCTGATGGTCTACACCTGGTTAGTCAGGACCTGGTGGTCTACGCCTAGTTAGTCAGGACCTGATGGTCTACACATAGTTAGTCAGGATGTTATGGTCTACACCTAGTTAGTCAGGACCTGGTGGTCTACACCTAGTTAGTCAGGACCTGATGGTCTACACCTAGTTAGTCAGGACCTGATGGTCTACACCTAGTTAGTCAGAACCTGATGGTCTACACCTAGTAAGTCAGGACCTGATGGTCTACACCTAGTTAGCCAGGACCTGGTGGTCTACGCCTAGTTAGTCAGAACCTGATGGTCTACACCTAGTTAGTCAGGATGTTATGGTCTACACCTAGTTAGTCAGGACCTGATGGTCTACACCTAGTTAGTCAGGACCTGATGGTCTACACCTAGTAAGTCAGGACCTGATGGTCTACACCTAGTTAGTCAGGACCTGATGGTCTACACCTAGTTAGTCAGAACCTGATGGTCTACACCTAGTAAGTCAGGACCTGATGGTCTACACCTAGTTAGTCAGGACCTGGTGGTCTACACCTAGTTAGTCAGAACCTGATGGTCTACACCTAGTAAGTCAGGACCTGATGGTCTACACCTAGTCAGTCAGGACCTGGTGGTCTACACCTAGTCAGTCAGGACCTGATGGTCTACACCTAGTCAGTCAGGACCTGGTGGTCTACACCTAGTTAGTCAGGAGTTCCAAGATGATCCAGATCAGACAATAAACTACATAATTTATATATAAACTAAAAAATCAAGGTGTTCTAACTGGGAGCCTACAGGGTATTTCTTGGTGGCTTTGGGGGAGGATCCTGTTGTGGATCAGGAGTCAGACGTGGACCTGGGGTCCTGCAGACCCCCGTGGGTCCAGGTCTGGTTCTGAGCAGCAGGTGCAGCTCCTGACTCTGGTGGAGGTGATTAGGACCAAGCAGATTATCACTAAGCTCAGCAGCTGCTTTCTTCTGCTGCCTGTCCACTAATAACCTCATTACTGAGCTGGGATCAGCACACACACACACACACACACACACACACACACACACACACACACACACACACACACACACACACACTCACACACACACACTCACCTGCAAATACCCTCACACTCTCACAGAGGTGTGTGATATTTTAATTTAACAAACTGTCGTGTGGTTTAATAGTTTAACTGTTTTAAAGGGTTGATACTATTGACTAGTTATTTTAGGCAGATTAAATATATGATTAACATTTCCTGTTAAAAGACTGCATGTGTGACAAAAAATGGTACAAATACTTTTAAGTGACAAGAAACCAAAATGAACTCGAAATGTACACAGACCTGATTAAATGCTTCTTAAAACTGTATTTAAATAGTTTTGGACTTTCTCATCTTGCTGAATATTAAACAATCACCAGCTGATCAGTAAAAAACTTCATTCACATAAACGTCACGATTCACATTTTCTGTGATTCTGAACATGTCAACATTTACTTCCCCAACAGTTGATAATTTGATGTTGATGTACCTGTATGTAGTTATTGCTGTGTTTTTCATTATAAAACCCAGTGGACACCAGTTTGCATCATGATGTACTGGAGTAACGGACTAAAAGCTGCTGCCTGGTCCCGTTCATCCCACTGAGAGTTGGTTTGATTATTGATTATTAAATGGATCAGACACCAGGAACCTGATCAATGCTGTAAATCACCACATCCAGAGGCTGAAAACACGTTTATAGAACGTTTCCAGCTGGTTTTCTCTGAGCGTGTCCTAAATACTGAGTAAAAACTCTGGTTTATGACGTGATGAAGAGACAGAACTGAAAATATAAAAATAATACAGAAATATGATAAATACTATAATATTAAGCTCAACCTGTAACAACAGCATCATCATCATTATCTTATCACAGTCTTATTAATTACCTAATTCTTCTTTTATGATTTTTTAATCATCAACATTCCTGTTGATTAAATTAAAGATGGAATAAACCTCATTTATGTGTCAAGTTTATTAAACGAGAGCAGAACTGAAGACAAACCTGAGTTTGGCCTGGATGTTATTTAACGTCCTAAATCAGAGGAAATTGAGTTTATTGTTTTATTTTCCGTGCTATAAGGTCTAGGGGTGATAAAGGTGTCTATGTGAGGCTGACTTGGCTTCTTGAGGACCTGTTCAATCGACGTTTTCTGCGTTTGGCTCTGCAGGGAAGGACAAGTACGGCGCTCCGGTGGAGATGCAGCCGCTCAACGACGACGACGAACCGGAGAAGAAGAAGACGAACCTCCCCAAGAAGGAGAAGTCGGTGCTGCAGGGGAAACTCACCAAGCTGGCCGTGCAGATCGGCAAAGCAGGTACGACAGTGGTCACATCACATAGATCCAGCCTCCTGCTGCTGTTCACGGCTTGTTCTGTCTGTACATCACCGTGGGACTCGTTTATTCAGATACAGACGCTATCGCCCATATCTCAACGTCACGGCTGCACAGCACGATCCTGTGGTGCACGTGGTTCTTAGCTAAAGCTAATTAGCAGCTAGATGCCCCCTCCCTCCCCCCTCCACAGAAGATGGTGTGGGCCCCTCTGGACTAAAGCCCATTATGACAAAAAGAACCTGCTTCCTCCTATAATACACACCCTGCTTGGAGCTTAGAATGCAGGAATCAGCATTGTTCACACACTCCAAACCTGAGGTGATCATTTCTTTCCGTAAACCTACCAACCAGGTGGTTGTTGTGTCTGAACAGAACCAGAACAAGCTCAGCCTCAGAACCAGAACCATGACGTTCACAATTAATTACATTAAAAATGCCCTTCCCCTTTTTAGCTGTGAAGATTCCAGAGTTTACGAGGTGCACCTGAATGCACCACGGGGTCCTTTATTCCCAGTAAAACAGGGATTCATTTATTTTCACTAGAACTCCATCCATAGGTAACACATAGACAGAATTAATGAATATTTACTTCATAGGTTTCTATTATTAAATTACTTTATTTTTTACTTTAATGAAAACAGTTGGGGGTCTGTTCTTTGTCTTTGTCAGATTTAAAAAGGTTTGAGTATCACTGGTCTAGAAAACCCATTTACACTTATAATCAGTAGTATTAGTGTGTGTGTGTGTGTGTGTGTGTGTGTGTGTGTGTGTTTTCTCGTCATGATATGGCAATCTGGCTAAAAAAATACTATTAACATATTTAAAGAACTACATTTTAAATGTAACTAACTTGCCTATTATTTATTTATGTCATTTTCTTTACTGTTGTCCTAATATCTTTAAATCAATATTTATGTCTGTTTTGTTTGTTCTTTTGATATTTACTAATGGTAATATATCCATTGAAAAATACCGTTTCACAGGTTTAGATTTCAAAACAGCAAAAAAAAAATTAAGAGAAAAATCCCTTTTGTTATTTCAGCTCAAAGAAAAGAAAATGTAAAAAAAACATTAAAAAAAAAAAAAAGTTAACCAAAGACAATGTGAATAAATAGTCTCTTTTTCTGGATTTTTTTTTGTTCCCGTTCTCATCGAGACTAAAGTTCATCTGTGAGGCCTTAACACATGCTGAATTATCCTTAGAAACTGCTGTTTGTAAAACACAGAGCAGTTTATGATCTGCTGCTTTGTTATAAACCATCTGGATGATCAGATCAAACCTGGAGGAACAGCGTTCTGTTTCTCACGTTCACTGGAACAAACTAAATACACATACAACAATAATATAAACCAGTGCAATCAGGAGAGACAAGTGTGATAAGAGTTGTTGATGTTTAAAGTCATGTAATTATAAAGTGTTTGGTGGATATTTGGGATGGAAGCGGATAAATCACAGATAAACCCGCGTGGGGTCCAGACCCCCGGTGGAGGTCCTGATGAGGCTAATGTGGACCAGATGGAGGCAGAGATGATGGAGATGATGGAGATGATGGAGATGATGGAGATGATGGAGAAGAGGCGTGATATAAGAGGAGATGAGGAGCAGCAGTCAGACAGAACACGCAGCATGTGTCTGAGTTTTATTTAAACGTGTTGATGCTTTCTTTTATTGATTTGCTTCATTGACTTGTGATTTACTCCTAACTTGACGTCAGGGGGACTGAGGAGGGGAACAGACGTTAAACTAGACGATTCCAGTTCTTCAGGCTTCATTTGAACATGTGACCACAGCTGGTGGTGTGGTCTAGTCTGTGCTGGGCTTATTTTAGTGCTCACATCAACTGTTTGCTGTGCTCACGTCTGCCTGAACAGATCTCATCAAATAAAAGAGCCAGAATCAAACCATAGGAACATGCATGTTTAGAACAGCCGGGGGGGGTGCGTTGACTCGGTTTAACTCCCCCTGCCTCTGACTTCCCGTCTGCCCCCCCAGGTCTGTTCATGTCGGCCTTCACCGTCCTCATCCTCATCACCCGCTTCCTGATCGACACCTTCTGGATCCAGGCGGTGCCCTGGGCCGCCGAGTGTCTGCCCATCTACGTCCAGTTCCTCGTCAAGTTCTTCATCATCGGCGTGACGGTGCTGGTGGTGGCGGTGCCCGAGGGCCTCCCCCTGGCCGTCACCATCTCGCTGGCCTACTCCGTGAAGGTCTGAGCGTATGCAGGCTGACAGCCGTCACTCTGGACGCTTTATTTAACCTGCCTGGACGGGTTAAATAAAGGAGTTAAGTGTGTGTGTTTGTGTGTGTGTGCGTGTGTGTGAGTAATTATTGTCAATGTCTCTATGTGCATATGTGCAATGTAATGCAATAGATTCTATATACAACGCACATACATAGTTTTTTTGACAGTAAACTACACTTTAACTTTGACTTTGATAATAAAACATGAATTACTTCACATTCATCTTCCAAG
The DNA here is from genome assembly GCA_036785175.1 of Eupleurogrammus muticus. Classification (NCBI taxonomy): domain Eukaryota; kingdom Metazoa; phylum Chordata; class Actinopteri; order Scombriformes; family Trichiuridae; genus Eupleurogrammus; species Eupleurogrammus muticus. The sequence goes on along the minus strand of JAYKQN010000035.1, from coordinate 1,942,003 downwards.
TTTCTACTTGCAGCATGTTGACAATCATCTTTTGATAAATCACTTTGAGAAATAAATACAATTTCCAAAAAACACCATTTAACTTTTAACAAAACTGTCAGATTGAATATAATAATCTGAGAATTATCTGATTAAAGACCAGTTTTCAGCTGATGATCCTCAGTCAGCATCAGACCAACATACAAGCTGCTTTATTTAACCTGGTGGTGGGTTAAATAAAGGAATTTAACGTGTGTGTGTGTGTGTGTGTGTGTGTGTGTGTGTGTGTGTGTGTGTGTGTGTGTGTGTGTGTGTGTGTGTGTGTGTGTGTATAAGCGTCTTAAACCCCATTACAACAGAAAAAAAACTCCAAACAGCATGAAAAAGCTCAGACTGCTTCCACATGTCAGAACAGACTCTGGGTAACAACAGTGAAGATGCATGAACAGACAAATACAGTAAAACATTCATTAGATGCAAAAGTATCGGCCATGTGGGGCGTTTTATAAAATACATCAGTCTAACATGATTCACAGTTATCTGTCTAATGTAAGGGGCCTCCAACCTGGTGTGGGTGCAGGTGTCTGTGATGGACCATTAGTAGAACCAGGTGTTACTGCTGGTTGGAGCAAAAACCTGGACCTGGTCTTCAGAGCAGCAGTTTAATTATAAGTGTTTTAGGCTCTTTATTAATGCGTCTCTTCTTGTCCTCCATCAGAAAATGATGAAGGACAACAACCTGGTGCGCCACCTGGACGCCTGCGAGACGATGGGCAACGCCACGGCCATCTGCTCCGACAAGACGGGCACGCTGACCATGAACCGGATGACGGTGGTCCAGGCCTACATGGCCGGCCTGTTCTCCAGGAAGGTGCCGGAGCCGGACCTGATCCCCGCCAAGATCCTGGACCTGCTGGTCCTGGGCATCGGGGTCAACTGCGCCTACACAACCAAGATCATGGTGAGATGTGAAAAACAGTCAAAGACATATTATTTAAAAATGTGAATCTGAGGTGACCCCTCCCACCTCTCAGGTGTTTCATATCCAGATGCTGATTGGACAGCTTGGTTATCACAGGTGTCCTTAGGGTTCTGCTACAAAAGTTATCAAGTACCAACTTTTACTGTAAATATCACTATTATATCACTATACACATTATCACCATCTAATGAGCCTGAGGACTCATGAGATGATTTTTACTACAGTTTTATCTCATCAACATCAGTCTTCGCTGTGTCGTCTGGCTATAAATGATAAATGATGAGCTGGAATCACATCCGCTGAAAATAAACATCATCAATAATAAATGTTGAATGTCCTCTGTGAATCAACATTTAGTATTTATGCTGTGATGATCTATGAGCTGAGATCTTTGCTGAGTGTGTGTGAATGGTGTGTGTATAGGCTGCTACCTGTGATGAGCTAGGATTGGCTCCGGCAGATCATGTGATCATGTTTAGAAAATGACTGACTGACTAGTCTCATAACGCTTCATAAATCCTCATAAATGAGAACTTGCAAGGATGTTTTCTAGTTTAATATGAAAAAAATGAAATAATTACAGGAGCCTTTGTTTGGTGCCACCTGGTGGTGAACTCTGGAACCTCCACCAATTTTTTTTTCTCTTTGCACACTAAGAGAGGACTTTGACTACACCTACTTTTCATTCCAGATGTTGTGTGTATTCAACAATGTTGGGTGGGAGTCACATGATACTACATGTGTACTGACTGGGAATCATAGCCTATAAAGTTTTTATCAAACATCTTCAATTAAATCAGAATGATCTGATTCAGAAGTTGCAGAGGACAGATGTCAGTCAAAGACGTTCTGTGGGAAATGAGATGATTTATTTGATGTTTATTTGTGTAGGAATAAGTGTATAACATGGAGCTACAGCAGCTTTTATAGCCTGTTTGAGAAAAATCAATATTGTTTTGGACTGACCCAGTGATGGATGCAAAAGAGAACATCTGGAAATAATGAGCTGCATCCCACAGAGAATCTGAGACATAATCCATCCATGTTTAATTTGTGTGTTTTAATATGAGGAAAAAAAAAAAATAATTATCATTTTTATGATCTCAGTTCTCCACACGCATTAAACTCTACAGCCGCTATTACAAGAAGGATGATTGTAGTGAATAAAAACGATGTTACGTATGTTTGTTATGTTAAGATGGATTTAAACGTGGTGACGTTAATTTCTTTCTGCCTCCAGCCTCCAGAGAAGGAGGGCGGGCTGCCTCGCCAGGTGGGGAACAAAACAGAATGTGCCTTACTGGGGTTCACCCTGGACCTGCACAGGGACTACCAGACGGTCCGCAACGAGATCCCCGAGGAGAAGCTGTTCAAGGTCTACACCTTCAACTCCGTCAGGAAGTCCATGAGCACCGTGCTGAGGAACCCCGACGGCAGCTACCGCATGTTCAGCAAGGGCGCTTCAGAGATCCTGCTCAAGAAGTAGGCCCAGGCCTCCAGGTTTCCTGCTCCGATCCTCACGGCCTGTGGTGGTTTTATGACCCTGTCCCCTTTGGTTCCAGGTGCTGTAAGATCCTGACGGCCAGCGGCGAGGCCAAAGCCTTCAAAGCCCGCGACAGGGACGAGCTGGTGAAGAAGGTGATCGAGCCCATGGCGTCCGAGGGCCTGAGGACCATCTGCCTCGCCTACAGGGACTTCCCGGCCGGAGAGGCGGACCTGGACTGGGACAACGAGGGCCACATCCTGGCCGGGCTCACCTGCATCGCCGTGGTCGGCATCGAGGACCCCGTGAGACCTGAGGTGTGTTCATCATCATCATGGTCCAGCTAGGACCTGGCACAAAACCTGTAACTGCACAGGTTTCACATTTTTACCTTCATTAAGGAGTTTTTTTCTGTGTTTTAGAAAAATACTTGAAAAAGTTTCTGTTAAGTTGTTGGTCAACATTTCAGACTCAGTAACACACCGGTCTTTCACAGTGAACCAAGCGCTACAGACGCTTCGTCATATTTCCTCGTCTTAGCTTTGGGAGACTTTCGTTTGTCTCTTTATCTCCGTCTCTCTCCGCCTGTCTTCTCATCCCTGTTAAATATGTTTTCATGGTGTCACTTGGTGTCTACACTTCATACTCATACTCTGTGCTGTATGCTCCCTGTGAACACTCTGCTGCCCCCTAATGGAGTGGAGGTGCTATTGCAGGCCCCCCCTGACGGAGCCTCACTATTTGTGAAGCACTTCTGTAAATGCTCCTTCAAACCATTGTTTGGCGCCACCTGGTGGTGAAATCTGGAACCTGCATCACTTGCTTTTTCTCTTTGCACACTAAGAGAGGACTCAGACTACACCGACTTTTTTATTCCAGATGTTGTGTGTATTCAACAATGTTGGGTGGGAGTCACATGATCCTTATAAATGCTTTTCTAGTTATAGGTTAGATTTACATCTACATGTGTACTGACTGGGAATCATAGCCTATATAAGTGTTTATCAAATAAAATCACAAAAATATGTGTAGATACTTTTTCAGGTTGCAGAAATCAGTCAAATATATTCTTTGGGAAAAGAGATGATTTATTTCATGTTTATTTGTGTAGTATATAACATGAAGCTACCACAGCATTTATAGCCTGTTTGACACGGACTCATAAACCCAGTAAACTGCAAACTGAGTGACTGGCTTTAGGGTTTAGGAAAGTCGCTTTTGACAAAAAAAAATATTATTTTGGACTGACCCAGTGATGGATTGCAAAAGAGAACATCTGGAAACCTAAGCTGTGTCCCACAGAGAATCTGAGACATAATCCATCCGTGTTCAGTGTTGTGTGTTACAGGCTGCAGCCAAACCAGCTGCAACATGATGTGAATGGACAAAACTCACATGGATCTTTTGCATCTATATATGTTATTTTTACATATACATGATCTGCTTCCTATATTAGTAGATTAAGCACAGTGTAAAATAATTTACAAACATGCATTTTTTAAATATAGTGACAGCAATAGGACTGAATGTAGATATTTCTATTTCAGCACCAGATTTATATATTTGTTAACAACCAATCAGAACTCCTGCTGTTTGTCATATCTTCCTATTCCTTTTTTTTTATCAGGTACCAGATGCCATCAGGAAGTGCCAGCGGGCCGGCATCACGGTCCGCATGGTGACGGGAGACAACATCAACACGGCGCGGGCCATCGCCCTCAAATGTGGAATCCTGCATCCTGGAGACGACTTCCTGTGTCTGGAAGGAAAAGAGTTCAACCAGCGGATCCACAACGAGCAGGGGGAGGTGGGCCAGAACCCTGACCCAGAAACCCGACCCAGAACCCAGAACCCCGACCCAGAACCCTGACAAATCTTGGTTTTCTTTCTTTTTCTGCAGATTGAGCAGGAGCGAATCGATAAGATTTGGCCCAAGCTGAGAGTCCTCGCCAGGTCGTCTCCAACAGACAAACACACTCTGGTTAAAGGTCAGACTTTGTGTTTAAGGTCCCATAATATGCACTTTACTGGGTTTTATTTAAAGTTGTAATTTCCCTAACACAATATATTTGCAGTGTAAAGTACCAAAAAGCTCCGTCAAGCTATAACTGTAAAGCTGTAAAAGCACAGAGTGATTTTATTTGACCTCGTTAATATTCATGAGCCTCTGCTCTGATTGGCTGTGACTGCAGAATATAATAGCTATAATAAAAGGGTTTTTCTGCTGCTCTCTCAGGCATCATCGACAGCACGGTCCTGGAGCAGAGACAGGTCGTCGCGGTAACGGGGGACGGAACAAACGATGGCCCCGCCCTCAAGAAGGCGGACGTCGGCTTCGCCATGGTAACGGCTGTTGCTGCTGTCAATCAAATCGCTGTTTATTGAAATCAGTCATCACAGCGTTTATAATGATGTGATCAGTATATAAATTAATATTATTTAATAAATGAGGTTTGAACAGATTTCATGTGTTTTTACACATGATATATTCATATTTATTAAATATAACATTTAACTTTCTGCCATCAGTTGTTGTGGCCCCGCCCCCTACAGAGCAGCCAAAGGGTCAAAGGTCAAAGTGATTGTTCAACACCAATAGAGATTCATTTTACTGATTCCTTTCAGATAATTGTAATTGATAAATTCAAGATCGATTCTACCGAACCCTCAGATCCTCATAGGCCAACATGTAGATTCAGACGATCACGTGACCGACCTGCTGTGTCTCTGCAGGGCATCGCGGGCACCGACGTGGCGAAGGAGGCGTCCGACATCATCCTGACGGACGACAACTTCAGCAGCATCGTGAAGGCCGTGATGTGGGGCAGGAACGTCTACGACAGCATCTCCAAGTTCCTGCAGTTCCAGCTCACCGTCAACGTGGTGGCCGTCATCGTAGCGTTCACCGGGGCCTGCATCACGCAGGTAACCAGGGAATCCAGCATCCGCAAATCCAGGTCCACGAAGACCTGGTAGCAGAGTCTGGATGAATATAGACAGACCTGAACACACTCCTGAACCTTAAAGCCAGAGTCAAAGTCAAAGCAGCTGAATCAATACTTCACTTAAGTCAAATCTCTTTAACTGAACCCTGAGGGCAGCAGATGCCAGTTTGCAAACTTTAGGAAGATCATTTGTGTAAATTAGAATGAACATTGACCTTGAATTACATCAGATGTGATGAGATTTAAACAGGAAACTGTCATGTGTCTAGGTCATGTTAAAAAGAGAAGAAAAAAATTATCACATGATCACACAACCGAAACTCTCTCTGACACTCATCAAACACTAAATTTAGAAGATGATTTTTAGTGTAAAGTTGTATTAACTTATGCATACTGAGAATCTTAAAACTATCTCCAGGACTCCCCGCTGAAGGCCGTCCAGATGCTGTGGGTGAACCTCATCATGGACACCTTCGCCTCGCTGGCCCTGGCCACGGAGCCCCCCACCGAGGCGCTGCTGCTCAGGAACCCGTACGGACGCAACAAGCCGCTGATCTCACGCACCATGATGAAGAACATCCTGGGACACGCCGTGTTCCAGCTCACCATCATCTTCACGCTGCTGTTCGTGGGTGGGTGACGCACACACACACACACACACACACACACACACACACCTGGTGGTAGATTTGTTCACAGATAAATGTTAAAGAGTTTGAATAAACAGCTTTAAAGTGTCTAAAAACTTCTTATATTTGGTTATAAAAATTTCACATGAATGAAAAATATTCCCTTCCACTAGTTAAGACATGAACTGGTCCTTATGTGTGTGTACATGGATTGACCTCTGACCCCTCCCTCTCAGGTGAGAAGATGTTCGACATCGACAGCGGCAGGAACGCCCCCCTCCACGCGCCCCCCTCCGAGCACTACACCATCGTGTTCAACACCTTCGTGCTGATGCAGCTGTTCAACGAGTTCAACGCCAGGAAGATCCACGGCGAGCGGAACGTGTTCGAGGGCGTCTTCAACAACCCCATCTTCTGCTCCATCGTGCTGGGAACCTTCCTCATACAGGTGAGCTGTGGGGGGCGGGGCTTCGTCACACCTGGACGGCTTTCTGTTCTGTTATTGACAGGGACGATGGCAACAAATTTATTCATGAAATAAATATTACATGTATGTAGAAACTGAATTATGAATTAATCTTGTGGATTAAAAAAAAGCAACTTGACATCTTAGTTGTTTGAAGACGTTTCATCCAGAAATGAAGAATTTCAGGTGCAAAGTCACATGACCACACCACAGAAATTCATGTTACATGTATGGTCATGTCACTTTGTTTCCATCCAACACCAAACATAGGACCCCCCAGTCTGGTTATAAATACCTGGGTTTTCTTGCATTAGTCTCAGAACTGAAGAAGCATCAAGTCAAATCAGTTTCATTTGTTCAGCTCGAAAATCACAGATTCTCCTCAATGGGTTTCACAGTTTTCACAGAACCAACACATCACCTGTCTTTAAAATCTCACATCGTACAAGGAAAAACTCCCTGAAAAAACGATTTAACGAGCAAAAAAAAAAAACAAGCTGCAATAGATGATGTGAACAGGATGAAATCAACACATTTAGAACCGGAAAAGTAGAAAATGACCGAGAATAGAAAAACATAAATCTATTGAGTTGTGGTGAATGTGGAGGATGAGGAGACAGGATCCATCAACTACTACTACTACAAGTACTACTACTAGTACTACTACTACTACTACTCCAACAACAGAAGATCCTTTAGTGGCTGCACGTAGGAAGACGATTCCACAGGACAGGAGCCTGATAGTTGCAGGCTCTGCTGCCATTTTAAATTGTAAAAACTCTGCATTGTGTGGTTGGTGATACAGAACTCTGAGGTCCTTTAGGTAGGATGGAGTCTGACCATTAAGAGATTTGTGAGTGAGAAAAAGGATTTAGAAATCTATTATTATTGATTTCACAGTTTTGAGTCCACTTACCTTTTTCTACAACTCGTCAAGATTAAGATGACCTGGATGACAGGCAACCTTCAGTGTAATGAATTAAAGACACTTCTCTGACTTTGCTTATGAGGAAGAAGCAAAGATAGAGGAAGTGTCTTTAATTATAAGCCCTAACACTTCTCTTGGTTTCAGTCATACAGCTGCTAAGTCCGACCAACGTAACAGGAAAGTATTCTGTTTACAGATGTTCTGTTCTCTGAGCAGGTTTTAGGACTAATCATTCATTTATCTTGTATCTATGTCACTTTCTTTAAGGTTGCAATATTTTAAGTTTTTAGTGATATTGGTTTTAAACTAAACTAAACTTATTTATCTTTATATATTCATGACGTCTTCATTTTTGACAGTTGAGAAAATGTGTGTCGTGAGTATGTGTTACATTTCTTTAAATGATGCTGGAGCAGACAAGGACATCCACATCTGTCCACATCTGTCCTGGTCTGATGTGGTCTGTCCTGGTCTGTGGTGGTCTGTGGTGGTCTGTCCTGGTCTGTGATGGTCTGTCCTGGTCTAACATGATCTGTCCTGTTCTTTCCTGTAGTTCGTCATCGTGCAGTTTGGAGGGAAGCCGTTCAGCTGTGTGAAGCTGACCGTGGAGCAGTGGCTGTGGTGTGTGTTCCTGGGCTTCTCCAGCCTCCTGTGGGGACAGGTGAGACACCTGAGATCTTTACCAGGACAGAATACTTCTATCAGAGGTCAGGGGTCATCGACCCTGATTCTACTGGAGGTCTCTATGCGGATGAACTCTATAATAATAGTAACACAAAGCCCCGGTGAAAAACATTAAATAAAAACCAGCTGAACTATAATTCCTGTTTATTGTCTTGGCTGAGAAACATGAATCTTTTGAAGTTCCTTCATTTATTGAGTGTTCAGGATCAAACCCGAACTTGATTTACAGCAACACAACTAAATAAACCTTCAACTTTTATTTCTTGCAGATTAAAAAAACATGTCTGCAGCTCATTCTGTTTCCTCCTCTATGATCATTTTACAATTAAATAAATCACAGCTGTCGTCATTAACTTTAATTTTTATTTCTATCAATGTGATTAATGACTGTGAATGACTTTCCATCAGCAGCAAATTAAAAGTTTAAGAAAACAGGAAGGATTCATCTAAAATATCATCACGTATGATTACAGATGATGATTGAAACTCTATTGTATGAAATATTGCAAAGTAGGCCTGATAAAAATGTTTTTATTATTTAAATGGCTAATGAATAAAAGATATATTAAAATATTATTTATGATTTTCTGTATTTGCATAGTGTTGCCATACAAATCTATTTAAGCGTGCTAGAAAAAAACACATTTAACATCAGTATAGAATTATATGTTAAAAAAATACTTAACCAAGATGTTAAGTTCAGCTTTTTATTTGGTGAAAATTTTCCAAAATTCTAAATAAAAGTCAACCTCACATGTTAAAATGTCCATGATCGGTAGGGACTGGTCATGTGACCTCATAAACTGTATGTCTTTCACAATAAAAGCACCATTTCACACCTAACTGTAAAAACATCCACACAGCTTTTTAGAAAAATAAAGATACAGTAATTGTTGTATGACAACACCATGTCATCGAGCTTTAAGCTGCTTCCTATAGACAGAACCAACATGTTGGACATGCTGCCAGAGCACGTCCTGCTGTGGTTGACCCCATGCGTCCCCTCTGTCCCAGCTGGTCTCCAGCGTCCCCACCAGCTGGCTGAAGTTCCTGAAGACGGCGGGCCACGGCACGCAGAGGGAGGAGATCCCCGAGGACGAGCTGGAGGAGATGAAGGACCTGGACGAGATCGACCACGCCGAGATGGAGATGAGGAGGGGGCAGGTGCTGTGGTGCCGCGGCCTCAACCGCATCCAGACACAGGTAGGACTCTGCTGGGGGCGGCCAGGAGACCAATCAGCATCGGCCTCCTGGAGACCTCCACATTCATACAGCCACAGTCACACAGAAACAAACTAGCAAACAGCCGTGTGTTTCCACGTTCTAGTCCTGGCGTCTCTGAACATAAGATTTGTTCATGGTATTGAAGGAAAAAAGGGAAAGACGACTTTTTGTCTTAATATTGTAAAGAGGATCATCTTATTTCCATCAGTTTGGATTTGTTTCTGGAAGCTTTCAGACTTCCTGTATGAACAGAGTGATGTGGTGGTGTGATTTGTTGGAAGGAAGAGATGTAGAAGTTTCTTTACAGCACTGTGTTCACCATTCATGCAACATGTGTTTCTCTAACTCAAACACGTACATAATGATCTACATCTGGATCATCTGGAACTATGTCTGTTTCTGTCTGTCTGTGTCTGTGTCTGTGTCTGTGTCTGTCTGTGTCTGTCTGTGTCTCTGTCTGTCTGTGTCTGTCTGTCTGTCTGTCTGTGTCTGTCTGTGTCTGTCTGTCTGTCTGTCTGTCTGTCTGTCTCTGACCCGTCTCCCTCCCGTTCCTGCAGATCCGGGTAGTGAACGCCTTCAGGGACAGCGTGTCTCCGTACGAGGGCCTGGAGACGCCTGAGTCGCGCAGCTCCATCCACAACTTCATGAACCACCCTGAGTTCTACATCGAGGACGCCGAGCCGCAGATCCCGCTCATCGACGAGGTGGAGGGGGAGGACGACGCCCCCACTAAACGGAACTCCATCCTGGCCCCGCCCACCACGCTGCCGCCGCTGCCGTCCTCGCCCAATCAGAACAACAACGCCATGGGCCGCGTGTCCCCGCTGCTCAAGGACGGCTCCAGGTCCGGCCTGGCCCCCCCCAACACGGCGGGGCTGGCCTCGTGTCCGGGGAGCCCCCTGCACAGCCTGGAGACCTCGCTATAAGCCCCGCCCCCAGAACCCGACCACTTCCTGTCGGCCTGTTCGTACTGATTCTGCTTCCTCTGAGAGCCAAAGAACGAAAACAAAACATTTTCAAAAACAGACTCTGATTGGTTCTCGTGAGGAATCCACCTTTCCAGATGTGTTTGGTTCTGACTCTTTAATACTTTAATAGACATGAACTCTGCAGTTGTTGTTTAGGAGACGAGTGTTTGTGAGGTGATTGATCAGTAACCAGTTTCTGATTTGTAAATATCGATGTTCACACGTAGTCGGAGCTCGTTTCTGACGCGACGAGCTCAGGTAGATTCGTGTCGAGGATTTTCTGTGACTGAGCTGTTTAGAGTCGGGGGTTGGGTGTTTCATTCCTACAGACGTGTATTTGTAGACAGACCTTTGAAGTAAATGTCTTACGTTGGATTTATTCTAGTATTTTTGTAAAAAAAATGTTTTAGCTTGTTGTTGTTTTAAAAGATGTAAAACCAAAATGATTAAAAGTTAAAAACAACGTGCAGAGCAGGATGTGTGTGATGCAGATTTCACATCAGACGTGATGATCTGGGTTTGTTCTTCACATTAATGAGTAAAAAAAACCTTCAGCTCCAGAAGGAAAACAAAAGAAAACAGAGAATCTGATCTGTCACTCAGTTTTACTATTTTAATCTGTCATATCTCCACCTCCAGGAGGAATTATTACAGCCAAAAAGACAACGTATTAGACGAGTGAGTCAGGCATGACAAACGTTGTAAAACACCCTGAAGCAGCTCCATGTCACAGCAGTCAAATGAATCTTATTCTGAGTCAAGAAGACTGACAGGCCTGTAGGCAGGAATGTGTATTTTTACTGAGCAGAGAAAGGAAAAATCAGACATCTGTGATTTTACAGCAATAACTACATACAACACGGAAAAGTCATCGTAGACTTGGAGAATAAGTCAAAAATTGTTGAAATCATTTAATGGGGGAAAGAAAAAGTTTGTGAAAAGTAAATGAGAATTATCTCAATGATTTACAAGAAAAAAATGTAATATTAAAAGGTTTTATATCCTGGAAGTAAAGACGTGGTTTTACAACAATGTACGTTGGTTTGTCCTCACTGATGATGGATGCTGATAATAACCAGTTCATTCTGTCCGTTTTCTGACTTTCTGCTTCTGAATGAAAACAAAACAACCTGCTGAAGTTTTAGCTCAAAAACACAGAGGAAAGAAATATCTGATCCCACTATGGAGATGCTGCAATAAAAACACCTTTTCTGTCCATTCCAATTAATTAAATACAAATCTATTTATATAGTAACATAGCTGTACAACAGAAAAAGATCAAATAAAAACCATGAATACATAGAATACAAATAAGTAAATGTAAAAATGTTAATCTACAGTGATAGACTCCTTCAAATAAAAAATGTAATACATGCACTGACCTAATATTTTGTATATTCAATATCTATTAAAAATAATTTACTTATTCTATTTGGGATAATGACAAAAAATGTGGTGTAACCCTAAAAAAGTACCAGATAGAAAAGAGTTCCGCTCTTTATAAAGGGTTTATATATTTAAAAACGCATGCTATCTACTAATTATATTTTTAGGTGGATTAAATATTCATAAGGTTTTTATTTTTTGTCAAAAATCACATAAATTCATTATTTTTGTCTGTCTCTGACCCGTCTCCCTCCCGTTCCTGCAGATCCGGGTAGTGAACGCCTTCAGGGACAGCGTGTCTCCGTACGAGGGCCTGGAGACGCCTGAGTCGCGCAGCTCCATCCACAACTTCATGAACCACCCTGAGTTCTACATCGAGGACGCCGAGCCGCAGATCCCGCTCATCGACGAGGTGGAGGGGGAGGACGACGCCCCCACTAAACGGAACTCCATCCTGGCCCCGCCCACCACGCTGCCGCCGCTGCCGTCCTCGCCCAATCAGAACAACAACGCCATGGGCCGCGTGTCCCCGCTGCTCAAGGACGGCTCCAGGTCCGGCCTGGCCCCCCCCAACACGGCGGGGCGGGTGTAACCCTAAAAAAGTACCAGATAGAAAAGAGTTCCGCTCTTTATAAAGGGTTTATATATTTAAAAACGCATGCTATCTACTAATTATATTTTTAGGTGGATTAAATATTCATAAGGTTTTTATTTTTTGTCAAAAATCACATAAATTCATTATTTTTGTAGGAATAAATGGTACCAATGGACTTTTAAATAGAAGCCAACACGAACACAAAATGTACATTTTGAAAAACCTGATCAATGCTTCCTAAAACTGTATTTTAAAAAGCTTTTGACTTTTCCACCTTTCCAAACATGTTTCTTCACTGATTTTATGATTTAACACTAGGAACTACAATCCCCACAAATTCACATACCTCTACGTCACGGACGTCCAGCCAATGGCTGTGCGCGCCTGTCACGTGATCGGCAGGGCAGCGAATTTGAATTGTTTCTGTCGCAGTTCGAATGCGGAGCAGAGGAGATTCGTGAGTTTTTCAGGGATATTTTGAACCTTAAAACGTAATTAAATCAGGACTTTGCGAGTTCTAGATGAACCAAACCTCACGTCAACATTCTCCTCGTTCGGTTTGCAGCAGTTTTATTCAGTTTCAGAGCAAAGTTAACGTTTAGCCGGCTAACGCTGATTAGCTTAGGTTAACCTTAATGTTCTCGTTGAGTGTTTCTGTTGTTTCAGGTATTTTTATCTTATCTTAGATATTAATATCAGAGTTGAATGTTCCTCTGTAGGTGTGGACTGGAACAAAATGGACGAGATGAACAGAGGTGGGTTTCTGACCCTAAACACATCATATGTCATTGACTGTGTATTTGACCATGTGTTATTTATTAACTGGTGTTTCTTACAGATTTGTTATTTCTGTCCGATGAGAAGTTTGACTTCGACGTTTCTCTGTCACCTGCCAGGTAGGAAAACCTGTTCTTATCCTTTATTTAGGCAGGTAAAATCTCTCATTGAGATTAAAGTTTGTTTTCCTACAGCAGCTCTGATATAACAACACTGATATAACATAAACAGAATAACTGGTGCACACCACATTATCCAGAAAATATATTTCAGCAAAGAATTTAAATCACATAAAATCATTATTTTTGTAAGAATAAATGGTACAAATGGACTTGGAGAACCTTATTTTTATATTGTTGCTTTGACAGACGAAACAAGCGCAGGATACTAAGAAAGTAAAAGAATGACATTAAGCCAGAATTGACAGCAACTATGAGGCCAAATCAAGGCAGAAAGTGAGATCGAGTTGAGAAAGGAAGACAAATAAGAAACAAAAAACACAGTTTACCGGATTATCCTGATATTAATCAGCTCTGACAGTTTCAGGTTGACCTGTCCAGGTTTCAGGTGCTGCCAGAATCACTGATACTCATTAAATACCATTTGTTATTAGGTGTTTCATTATTGTTCTACCTTGTAGGATTTACAGTATATTTCACCATGAGAAACCCCTATTATATAAGGCTGCTTCTGAATAAATCACTAAAGTACAGATCCTTTAATGCAAAGACAAATACAGCAAAATATAATCTATTACTAGTGAAGGTCCTGCTATAAAAATCCTACTATATTAAAAGTATCATGAGTTCGATGTAGTTAAAGTATTTCAGTAAAAGTAGTTGTGTGGTCCTATGAATGATGTATTATTATTATCAGTGTTCATGTTACTGTTGAAGCTGCTGGAGCTCGTTCCAACTATTTTATTTACAGTTATTTAGTTTTGTCCAGTGGTTCACAACCTGGGGTCAGGATCCTCCAGAAGGTCACCAGATAAATCTGAAATGTTTTATTATGATTTTTAGAAAAAAGAAAAACCTAAATTCTCATTCAAAAATCTTTGAGGTTTATGGTTCAGAGGATGAAGATATATCAGGATTTAGACACACACACAATACTTAGTGGAGTCTTCATTGTCATTGTCAGCTTAGAAAAATAACAGGTTCCTCTTTTTAATGAAAGTTTAAAAAGATGAATGGTCACGAGTGATGCACCACAGTTCTTGTTGTGACACCATGATGGTGGAAATCAGTTTGATTATCACTAGTGACACCTGCTGGTCAGTTTGTGTTTTACATAGAAGAAGTGATGAGAAGTAAAATCACTGCAACAATTACACAAATATTCACACAAGTGTAAATGTGAAGAAAGTTTAGTCTGATCCAAGGTTTTTACCTTAAACATAAACTAACGTCATAAGATAGAGAAGATTGGAACGATAACTGGAATAAAAATAGGAACTAGATTTTACAAAAAAATCACTAACTATAACATACTGTATTTTGTGTTTACAAAATCTTTCAAATTCAGCACTATTAAGGACGCATCTTCTGTCGACTAATTATCTTGTGGACGGTTCATCTGTTGTATGTGAATTTTTTTTTTAATGAATGACCTGGTGTGTTTTACTACTCAATATTTTTGATGGTTTGAACCTCCTTCAATTATCATATATTAAAAAATAGCAAATTTAATTTATTGAAAAAAAAAGTCTATACTAAACAATTAGAAAAATAGCTCTTTGAGCATGTTCTCCCTGATTCTGTGTGGGTTCTCCAGGTTCTTCATCTTCCTCCACAGTCTACAAACCTGCTGAGGTTAATTAGGCTCTAAATTACCTGTAGATGTGATTGGCCGCTGCCTGTCTGTGATTGGCTTCAGTAGACCCCCATGAACCTAGTGAGGCATAAATAGGTATAGAATAAAATCAATGAGTGAACTTTTGTCTCTGCTCTGCAGCTCCAGAGGTGATGAAGATGAGGATGAGGACAGATGTGTGAGTGTTACCGTGGCGTCCCAGCCTCAGAACGGCGGCGGCGTGTTTGACAGCTGGAGCCCGCTGACCGGAGCCCAGCTGGACGCCATGTGTCAGGAGGCCCACAGGGTGGCCGACCAGCTGCAGAGCAACAGAACCAGTCCGCCACCGGGCCGGGTCGTCGCCGACGTCGCTGCAGATGTCGCCGCCGACGGCGAGAACTTTGTTCAGGACACGGACGCCAAACTGGGCCTGTTGGGTCAGCCCGCCGCCGTGCTCAGCCCCATCAAACGCCAGACGTTCTGCGTCCAGGACAGCCCTCTGAAGGAGCTGCCGCCCGCCATCCAGCGCCGCCTGCAGAGAGGAAACGCCCCCGCCGCGGCGCCCTCAGCCCGCCCCGTTGCCACTGCAGCCAGGGCAGCGCCCACACAATCCTCCTCCACCAGACCCGCAGCCTCCAGCTCTGACACCAGGACCAGGATGGCGCTGCGGGGGCGGCCCATGGCGGGCGGCGTGCTGCCCAGTAAACTGGCCGTCCCCTCAACTTCCTGTTCAGCCTCCAAGAGCAAGGAGGAGGGAGCCAGGCTCCGCCCACCGAGCAAAGTAGGAGGCGGTTTTACCGTTTTACTGAAATATTTAATCTATTACATGTTTACAGTTTCTGAACAGAAGTCTGATGCTACATCACAATACTAGTAAACCAGTTCTCTGTTGGTTTGAGTCTAGAATGTCACCTTCCTGCAGGTAAACGTGTGCTGCTTCATCATTGATGTTGGTGCACGAATTAATCGATTCTGTGTTGGAAAAGGTTGCAGAATCTGGTAAAAATCAATCAAGCTTTTCTCCTGGGCAACAGCAGCAGATTCTGGTGTTAATTTTTTTAATCTCTGGCAGTTAATTAAATATTTTTCGGTCGTGAGCAAAACTAAACATTTGAGGATGTGTTTTAGGTTTTTGGAGAAACACATTTCTCACAATTGTGGACAAACAGTATTTTATTTTATTGTTTGATGATGTGATCCATCAGTAGTTTGTTGACCTGCTGCAGCGTTTCTGACCCTCAGGTGTTACCTGGTGGTTTTCTACCTGGTGATTTTCTACCTGGTGATTTTCACCTGTTGCAGACGGCGAGTTGGAGGCGGAGTCCCAGCCCTCTACTTCCTACCTGTGTGGAGTCTAACGATGATCCTCATTCTGATTCTGGGAGCGTGACCTCTGACCTCAGCGACTCCTCCCTCAACGCCAGTGTGGTGGGAAAGAGCAGTTTAGTTCCACCTGCCAAGGTAACACATCATCTGATCTTATTAGTTATGTAAACATGTAATCTTACCTATAGAGCACTTTTCAAAGAAAGTTACAGTCCTTAACAGAAAAACTACTATAATAAACATCAAAAATAGAAAAATAAATACACCCATCCAAAAAAAATGTTTTAAAAGCCCTTAAAATAAATACTGTAGAAGTGAATATTAACACTTTAAATGTTAAGTCTCTTTTTTGCCTCTAACAGGAACAGCTGTATAAAGTAGATTATTATAGAAATCCAGTCACAGTATAAATAGCAGCTGATGTTCTTTTTAATTTTCAGACTATGAGGAACCTGTCAGGTGTGAAGGCTCCGCCCCCTCAGAGCAGGAGGGTGATGGAGAGGAAGAGCAGCTCCTCCTCCTCAGTGTCCAGACAGTCCGTGTCGCCCCCTCCAGGTACGACCGGCTTCATCAATTAAATGAAACGTTCCTAAAAACACCTGGAGACGATTCGTCCAATCAGAATGAGGCTACAGGTGTCGTCTCCTCTCAGGTAAACTCAACTCCTCCATGAACCGCCGTCTGAGCGGCTGTGGCGTCGCCCCCCCAGGAAGCGTCGCCCCACCTGTTGATCGTACCGGGCCGCGCCGTTCCGTCTCCCACGATGCATCAGCGGGGCCGCAGGGCGCCGCCCCCCGCCGCTCGCTGTCCGTCACTCAGAACAGGAAGCAGCCGGAGGCCGCGAGGTCCACGCCCCTAAAGAGGGCCGCGGCCACGCCCCTTCAGGCCGCCCCCGCCGCCAAGAGGGCTTCAGAGAGGATCGCCTCGGCCAGGCAGCTAGGGGGGTCCAAGGTGCTGGCCCCGCCCACACCCAGCGGGCGGGTCAAAACGCTTCACCATGGCAACGGTGAGAGACGCAGATGATGTCACAGCTGGTTCTGGATGCTCAGATCTCATCAGATTTACATTTTTTTGTTGATTAAATGATTCTTTTTTTGGGGGGGGGGGGTCATAAAATGTAAAAAAAAAAAAAAAAGTTTCTCAGCGGTTGCAGTGATGTCTTTGATGATCCAGAAACATGAGCATTTTCATTTGAATTCCTCGTTGGATAAAGAAAAGCAGCAAATCCTCACGTTTTGAGAAGCTGACGTGTTTCTGTTTTTGTTTTTGCTGTTTCAGGCGTTTCGTCTCCAGACGTCTCAAAGACGCTGAAACTAAAGAAGCTGACGTCAGTGGGCAGCGTGGACAGGTGGGTGGGCCACATCAGGGCTGAAAAAGTAATCAGTTCTAGTTGTACTATATATACTATAACTATAAAAGTAACTTGTTACCAGGGATTACTGGTTACTGGGATTTCCTGAGGGTCAGTGAACGCGTCTTGTAGTAAGATGCTGCAGAACGTGAAAGACATAAAGAAGCTGAACTTTCTCATCAAGTTTGCTTTTGTTCTGGTCACAGCAGCCTGTGTTAATGAGGAATAAAGAAGCAGCTAAACTGGATCAATCTCAGAACTTTACATTTTCTGCTCTAAACCTGTTAACATGTTTGACTCAGTGATTCTTTTAGCTTGAAGCGTCAGTAACATAAACATAAACACAATAGATATTTACTATAGTACTACATACTATAGTACTGCTATTTACTGTAGTAACTTGTATAGTGGAGTAACTCTGTTACTTGTTGGGAAAGGTAACTATAACTGACTGTTGGCTGACACTGGTTACCATGGTGATTAATTACTCCTGTCCTATAATTGTTTCCTGTGTTAACTCCTCCCCCCTCCCCCACCAGTCTGGCTCCTCTGACCCCCTCTGCTGGCGGCGGCAGGTCACTGCAGGCGTTGACACGCCGTCCCTCGGCCATCCCCACGCCGCTGAGACGCAGGGTGTCCTCCGTCCCCGTAGCCACGCCCACCACGCGGACCTGCCCCGCCAGGCCACCGCCCACCTCTGACTCCTCCTCCTCTGACGGGACAGACAGCAGCAGGTGAGATGTTTAAACCACTGTCGACCAATAGAAACGCTGCAGCTCACCTGCCGCCATCTTGGACGTTTGTTGATTCGTTGGTTTGTGTGAAGCCCCGCCCCCACAGACACACTGGAACCAGAGCCTGGCCACGCCCTGGACATCCAGCCCTTCTGTCTGGAGGAGGAGGAGCCCCCTGTTGCCCCGCCCCCTACCGCTCCTCAGATTGACCAATCAGAGAGCAGGAACAGTCAGAGCAAATCAGAGCCACAGAGAAACCTGATTGAACTGGAGACAACTGAGGAGAAGAAGAATCAGGAGGTCAGAGGTCACACACACCTTCACACGATGTCTATGCAGTAAAAAAAATCAAGTTAAAGCAATTATCACACCTGTAGATCAGGTGTTGTATTGTGAAACATTAAGCTGCACCATGTGTGTGTGTCTGTAATGAGAAAACATGAAAGAATGCGGATCCATTTTTATTTTTTTTACGTATGACATTAATCTGTTTTATTTTAATTTTTTTTTTTTAATTAAAATTGTTTTATTTTAAAATTATTTATAAAATAATCTTTGCTGCTGAGGCTCCAGCAGATAAAACCAGATCAGACAGATGTGAAGCTGAGTTCTTCCTCTCACACGTTAACCGTGTTCGTGTCTCCAGCTTCTCCTGTTGGATCTTCCTCCTCCGGTTCTGCAGCCCAAGGAGAAGCTGCTCATCGACCTGACCAACACCCCCGAACCGATCCAGACCTGCAGGAAGACCGGCACCGCGACCCAGGTACTGACCCAGAACCGTGTTTTCTGCAGCCTTTAAACCGCTCATACTGAGATTTTATTGAGAGATGAGAAAAGCAAATAAAAGTTTACACTTAACAGAAACAGGCAGGTTAACACTTCAAGGTGCGTCCATTGTTAAATATTTAAAATATTGTGATTTTTTTTTTATGGCCTTATTAAATAAGCGTTTTTATTTTTGTGTCCAGCTGATCGACCTGAGCTCTCCTCTCATCAAGTGGAGTCCAGAAGACAAGAAGGAGAACGTCTCTCAGCTCATCAACCTGTCGTTCTGAATCAGGTCCAACACACGTTGAACTTATTTTATCAGTCAAATCTTTACTGAAGCAGAGTTTTGTTTTAAGAAGAAACCCTGAAGATATTAAGAAATGGTTGATTGGACTTTGTCTTGCTGCTCTTGTTCATATCTGAATAAATGTTGTAAATGAAGAAAATACAAACCGTTCCAAACTCCTTCCTGTCCCCAACATGAGCTCATTTCATTTCCCTATAATTTGTATAAAAAACAGCCACAGTACATGTGAGTGAGAAACCAGATTTTATTTATGTAACCTGACCATTGAACTGCTGAATAAATAAAGCTCATCAATTAACAGCTGGAACTATTGACCAAGTGAAATCAATGCCCCTTTTATTAAAATGTTTTTCACATGTTCTACATCTTCCTGAGTTTAAACCGATCACTGAGCTGAAGTTGAATAAGCAGCAAAAACAACTGCATGATGAAGCATTTAATCTCAGATCTGAAATATTAGACATTAAATTTTAAGCCTCTAAATATGACCTGAGGCTTTTCTTGAACTGAGCACCAGTTTAACATCTACCACAAAATGTTTTTCCTCCACTGGATACGAAACATTGCAGAAAAATAAGTGAACATGAGCTCACATTTTACATAGAAACAGAAACTAGTCTGACACGGAACAATACAGACCAACTCTGCAGGTTAAAAAAAACACGAGTTTAATGAACTATACAAATTAATTCAGTAGAAATTATATACAGATGTACATTAAAATGTAGCTCAGCGCATCTCAGGCTTCAAGCAGCAAACGGATTCATTCAATCGTCGTCTTCCTCATCAGGAAGTGGTCTGGACCTGCAGAAAACAGGAGGAAAGCCACCTGGTTGTAAATACTGATCAGCGTTGCCTATAAATTAAAGATGTTCAGTCTACTATCTGAACTGAAGAAACCATAGGGGAAAAAATTAAACTGACACAAATTATGCTTTAAGAAACAATGATGATAGTAAATGAGTCTTTTATAATATAATAACTTTATTTTAGAATCTGAAGCCAGCTAATGTTCTGATGTCTTGCTTTAAACATAACGAGCTATTGATCAATCATCAAAATATTCACTGAAACTTCTGTTCCAGCGCTACAGTTATTTCACCAACCTTTCACACATTTGCATTAGTTAAACTTTCTTTACAAAAAACAGTTTTGATGAAACCAAGCAATGATGTAGAGCTGTATCAAGACAATTTTTTCAGGTCTGGCCTCTTAAATTTGACCAATCATTATTTCTAATTGTCATATCTGACTGTTTTGGGCCTTTATGAAGATGTCAATGGTTCAACAAATAAGTGATTAGGATAATAAATCAGGCAGATAAATAAGCAGGTTAAAGCTTTTAAAAACTAACAGAAGCACGGTGAATCCCACCTGTGAAGAATCGTTTGTGGCCGATAAATAATAAAACAAGTGCTCATACTTCCTGCTGGTCTTTGACATCCCGCTGCCTCCGGCCTCCTCATCGTCCTCCACCACGTGAGGCTGCTGGTTCTCCTTCTCCGGAATCCTGCCAGGACCCCCGAAGAAGTCCCCGATGCCCTTCTGCCAGGTCGGGGTGGGACGAGGACACACCGGGTTTCCCCCGGCATATTTCCCTTTTGCTGTACAGAAAAAACAATAATAAATACATACACCACATCAGTACTTACTCCATGTGCTTTGTGCATGAGTGTGTTGCTGTGTCTGACCGGGTGTGGAGGCCTGGCCACTGGAGGAAGCTGCAGAGTTTGCTGCACTGGATCCCAGAGACTTCCTGGGTGCAGTCGCTGCAACAGCTGCAAAAGAGGAATCACAAAACATGCTGATGATGAGTTGACGTGTAATAAAACATCAGAGAAGACGGGCGTGGGTGTCATTTTATGGCACATTGTTAAAGAAAGCAGAGAATAGTATAAAAAGCTACAGTAGTGCAACTATGGCCTGAGACAGAAACTAAAATCCAGTACCAAAGCTGAACTTTTAAGAGATTTTTCACGCAGTAGCCCTTTAATTAAGCCTTGTATTCTAGTTATTTATTTTGAAACTTAAATATATATCAATCATATGCCGAATTCACTTAAATATCCGCTATATTGACAAAATATGACTATTTAAGTCCTGTCGCGTGTGTGTGTTTACAAATAAGCCAGATGAAGGTAAACGAAGGATCTTTTTCAGGGCGTTTGGTGCAGTCTGCGCACAAAGCTGCGCTCGGGCGCTCAAAACTGGCGCCAGTTTGCAGAGAGCGAGAACAACGTTGCTGCTTATAATAAAAGGCAAAATAAACACAATCTCATCAAACTCACATTACGACAAAAGGGTGTTTCTGATGGCAGCACACGAGTTGAGTCTGATTTTAAGTAAAGTTTTTATATTTTACTGGAGCAACTGAACTAATGTTGGCGGGAGGCTGCTTCTGGAGGACTGGATCTCATTTAACGGATTGCCGATTTATTAGATAGTACAAATATACACCGTCTCTACGAACAGGCTCGTATTTATGCGAATCAATACAGAAACGATTCGATAACGGAACCAATAAACGTTAATATCACTTTGTCTGCTTTGTTCCTGCACCGCCAGACTACACCGCAAACCCGTCGTAATTCAGCACAAACAGCATATAAGGTTCAGAATCTCTAATAAATAGGTGAAACGTATTACTGTACCTTTTCTGTATGTTCCGGGAACACTATCGGCTTTGGTCCTCACCATTTTGGTAGCTGCCTGTAAAGTAAAATGATGTTTAAGTGCCGAATTCTTTCCCTGAAATGAAGTAGTGAAGCTTGCCGCCTTCGTTTAAAAACAAGAGCGGATGGGGCGGGAGATTTCTTCTTCGCTGCTTCTGTTCGGGCAGAACCGACGCGGCAGTGACGTCATTTTGCCCTCCTTAGGCGAGGTGGTGTAACTGCAGCTGCGCCATGGACCCACAAATCAACGCCATTCTTTATTGTTTTGATATATATTAAAGGTCCCATAATGCACTTTTCTGACCCTCGAACATGATATATTTTCAATTTAAAGAACAAAATTCAACTCAATGTAGCTGGATTTACATACTCTATCAATTCAATTATAGAAGTGGATATGTCTCACCACATTCTGAAATTTAAAAGCTATGTAATGTTTTACTAAAATTATTTATCTGAATCTTTAGCCTCTTGATTTCTTCAAATTATCTAGATTTTTTCCACAGTTTCAGTATCAAAACATTTAAGTTAAAAAAATCTAATAATATATGGCTCAGTGCCAAATAATGTTTAGTTAGAGAAAAAGTAAAAAAAATACAGTTTATTGGGTCTCTCATTGTGGGTTTATGTTGGTTTCTTGTCATTTAAAAGTCCATTTATCCCATTTATTTTTGACACAAAATCTCAAATGGTGTAACTTTTATATATATATTTTATATATTAATCTATATATACTATACTATAAAACTAGTTGATAGCATGTGTTTCATAGTTTTATTTAAATGTTAAACTATCTGGTACTAATTCTTTTAGTATATATATATATATATATATATATATATATATATATATATATATATATATATATATATATATATATATATATATATATACATATTTATGTTTGTATAATAAAAGAGGAAAATAGAATAGCTCCGTTCCTCTTCACCCTCTACACTGCAGACTTCACCTACAAGTCACCAACCTGCCACCTGCAGAAGTTCTCCGATGACTCTGCCATCGTTGGCCTCATTGAGGATGATGATGACAGGGAATACAGAGAACTTACGCAGGATTTTGTCAACTGGTGCCAGCGGAACCATCTCCAGATCAACACGGGGAAAACCAAGGAACTGGTGGTGGACTTCCGTAGGCGGGTATGCAATCCCCCGGCACCAGTGAACATCCAGGGAATGGACATTGAGATGGTGACATCTTACAAGTACCTGGGTGTTCATCTGAACAAAAAATTGGACTGGACTGATAATACAACTGCGCTATACAAGAGGGGCCAGAGCAGGCTCTACCTGCTCAGGCGGTTGAGGTCTTTTGGAGTGCAGGGGACACTCCTTAAGACATTCTATGACTCAGTTGTGGCATCAGTCTTACATTATGGGGTGGTCTGCTGGGGAGGCAGCTTAACAGCTGCAGACAGGAAGAGACTTAACAAGATTATCAGGAAGGCCAGCTCTGTCCTGGGGTGCTCCCTTGACCCAGTGGAGGTGGTGGGAGAGGAAAGGATGATAAGGAAGATATCATCAATGATGGAAAACCACCTCCACCCCATGCAGGACACACTGTCTGGACTGACGAGCTCCCTCAGCAACAGACTTATCCATCCAAAGTGTCTGAGGGAGCGATATCGGAAGTCCTTCCTTCCTACAGCTGTCAGACTGTACAACAAGTACAGCTCTCAGTAACCCCCCCCCCCCAACAGAAAAAATGGACAGTACAAATACATTCATAATTCATATTTATATATACCTGTATATACCAGTGCAATACTTTTTTAATTCATATTTATATATACCTGTATATATCTGTTTATATTGTTTTTTATTTAATTTTTTAACTTAATTTTTTAATTTTTCTTTTCCTTTTTAAATTTTTAAAAACATTTTTGTAACTTTTCTAACTGCTGCTGTAGCACTGTAAATTTCCCCACTGTGGGACAATAAAGGAGCTATCTATCTATTTATCTATCTATCTATCTAGAATAAAAGCAGGTGACGCTGATCTGCTGTTCCAGCCTTTAACCACCAGGTGGCGATAATAAACCTTTGAGCTTCAACCGCCGATAAAACCAGAAGAAGAAAACAGCCGAGAAGAAGAAGAAGAAGTGGCGGTTTATATTTTTGCAGCATCAGCTTCACTTTTTGGTCCTTGTGTATAAAACGGTACGTTTGACGCTTTTTTACTGAAACGACTGAACGTTTTCACACCAGTCTCCGCTTGTTTAATGTAGTTTTGACTAGTTTCCGCCAGTCATCCGGTGACTTTAATGCCGTTTATCGCGTCTCTTTTAGCCGCTAGTGAAGTTTAGCTTCGCCCGGTGTTTTGGCTCCAAGTTGTGACGGAGTTAAAACCGGAGACCTGAGCGGTTGCCATGGTGACGCCAGCTGTTGAGACAGCTGTGAGTGTCCAATAAAGAAACCAGAAGTTATTGTTGTAGAATCAATTATCAAAATAGTTTCTTAATAATTCAATATTTGTCAACTAATCGATTAATCGACCGTTAGTTTCAGCTGTAATTTGTTATTAATGTTAATGTTTTGCCCTAGAAAACATGGAACTTAATGACGTCACTAGGGCGGTACAAAACGTGATCATTCTGACATTTTATCGATTAATAATTGATTAATAATGATGAATGCTACGAGAAGAAGAAGTTGAAACCTCAGTCTCTGTTTATAACGCCTGTCTCTCTCTCTCCCCTCCTGTCTCCAGCCGTTGCCATGGAGGAGGTGACCCGCCTGATGTCAACAGGTGACTCTGTGAAGCTCTGGGATGTGGTTTCCATGGCGCCCCTGGAGCAGTTCAACCCACATAGCATCAGTCACACCGTTGCACAGGCCTGCTGGAGCTCCAACAGTATCCTGATCAGTAGACGTTAAAGTCAAAGTCAATTTTTATTCTCAATTTCTTCACATGTACTTGATATACAAAGGAATCGAAATTGCATTTCTCACTATCCTATGCGTTTTACATGTACAACAACAAAATAACGCTAAACGTTCATTCTGGCTGCGAAGGCTGCTCTCTCGTAGTAGAACTCAGATTCCATTAGATCCTTCCAGGTTAAAAACCCAGTTAAACTCCCAATAAACAGACCTTAACATGTAGCTGAAAACCAGCTGATCTGACAGCAGCTGTCATACCTGTCACACTAACAAATACGTCATAAAACACTTGTTTCGACTTTCAGAAATCTCTCCAGAATGTGTGAATCTTTTATTTCTTTGGCCTGAGAACGCTGAATCAGCCTTGACCGGACCACTCAGACCAGTACATGGTCAGCGCCAGCAGCAGCGGAGACAAACTGGTGGTTTCCAGCGTCAAGTCCACTCCTGTTCCAGTGGTGGAGCTGGGTGAGGGGGTGAGTGGTTCTTTGTTAAGTTTTCGTCTTTCAGCTCTGGATAGCAAAAGCACGAACACTCTTAAAATAGCTCAGTGAACAGAAGTCATTCTCCTGGATCTGTAGGGCTGCAATGAACGTGTCGTAGATTTGTTTGTGGCTGTTATTTAGTACTTGAGGATTCCACTAATCACAGCTCTTTGTCTGTCCGTTCAGAAAAAGCAGACTCGCGTGTGTCTGAGTTCGTCCTCTCAGTTTCTGGTCAGTGGAGGTCTGGACCACTGTGTCCACATCTGGAACCTGAAGACCAACAGGCTGCATCGCTCCATGAAGGTAGGACTGAAAAAAATTAAAAAGACTCGTTGATTAACTCCTAACCCCTTAGATCAGGTGACCAAACCACTCTCAGAAACTCATAATAAGAATTTACACTGACTGTTCAGTCTATTCATGTAGATGTGAACTAATAAAACCCCATTTCTCTCTTCATGCAGCTACGACTGAATCACTCACAACAAGTGAATGCACAAAAAAGATTGATGTTGGCTCGCTTTAATACCAACTCTGATTATTCTATTTCCTGCTTCAGGACCACAAAGAGGAAGTGACGTGCGTTTCCTTCAATGCCAACGACAGCTGCATCGCCTCCGGCTCCACCAGCGGAGACCTGGTCCTCCACAGTCTGACCACCAACCTGTCCAGCAAGGCCTTCGGCCACGGCAGCGACCAGGTCAGACCCCCTGCTGCTCGTTCATTTCTATTGGTGTTGTATGTTAGATGTGATTGTACGGACACAACGTAGTACGGAACCAATTATCGTATTTTCAGGACCATAAGGCCCCGTACTAAAAGGCTCAGTCTCTGTTCTGTGTGTCATTACTGTATTTAACACACACATAAGGAACCTAACTATAGGGGAGAGTTTATATACATGAATACATATATATACAGAAATAGAGTGGGAGCTAAACTGAGTTTGGTTTTGCTTTATTTAAGTATTGATTACAAAGTACTAACATTTTTTAATCATCATGGTAAAACACACGGATAAAACAAGCACACGAGTGTGTGTATTTAAAAACAGAGCGGGGTAATGTCATCAATCAAACCATCAAAGTCCTCATCCTCTGTTTCTGATTCCAACAGCAGCTAAATTTCCATCAAACATGCCAGCTTCACTTTCTTCACCATCAGAGTCACTTTCCTCTAAATGATGCGTTATAATCCGCTGGAAGTTGCTGTGCTACCGTAGTCCTGGTCTAGATCACCATCCTGTGTCTTCTTCACCTGTCAGAGCTTGTTTTCCAGCTTCCTCCACTTGCGAACCATCGATGAATTAATGTTGTTATTGTTCCTCCGTGTAGCTGATTTCCTTCAGTTTAAACTGTGCTTTATCAGCGTGTCTCTTTACCATTTTCAGGTTAAAACAATGATGTTCTGCATAAAGCACATCACACAGAAGTTTACATGAACAAACCCCTCAGTAAAATAAAAGTGGAACGGTTGTGAATGCACTGATACAGAAGTGGATATTTTTTGGCTTCAAGTGAGGGAACACAGTGGACACAGTGCAGTAAAACAAAGCCCTAGATCTGATATTGTTTGTCCTACAACACGCTCCTCCTTCCTCCAGCCCGTCCACGACCTGCGGCTGTCCCCGCTGAAGCGCTCCCTGCTGGGCAGCGTGTCGGACAGCGGCGCCGTGGTCCTGTGGGACTCCAACACCCAGAAGGAGCTGCAGGTGTTTGACGGCGCCCACAAGGCCCCCGGCTCCGGCCTGGCCTTCTCCCCCATCACCGAGCTGCTGCTGGTCAGCATCGGGCTGGACAAGAAGATCGTCTTCTACGACACCCACAGCAAGACGTAAGGCTCTTATTCTGAAAGATCGCTTGGTGGTATTATAACTATAAAAACTATAAAAACTTGATGGATAGAACTAGGTAGTTTAACACTCTTAAAAATGATTTAAATAATTAAAAACATGATATCAGCTAGTTTTATATTGTAGGTGGATCAAATAATAATAAAATTTATCATTCTTGATATAAATGGACTTTTAAATGACAAGAAACCAATATTAACACAAATGAAAAGCTGGTGAAGCTTTTATGTGACAAACATGACAATAAACTGAATGTATGTAGACTACTGTTCAAATGTTTCTAAGGACACTTAGACATGTCCTTATATTATTATTTTTTTAGTATTTGCTAAGAATATAACATTAAACTAATCAGAAAAACACCATTTCTTCAGTGTTCTAATGGTACATTGTGTTTGATAATTACATTAGAAGCTGATGTACATGTACATGTACACAGCTTTGTACATAGTGTTGTGTATTTTTATTTTTTATAGCTTTTATTTTCTTTTCTTTTCTTTGCTCTGTTCGCTGCAGTAACAAGCAAATT
Organism: Eupleurogrammus muticus; assembly: GCA_036785175.1. Taxonomy (NCBI): domain Eukaryota; kingdom Metazoa; phylum Chordata; class Actinopteri; order Scombriformes; family Trichiuridae; genus Eupleurogrammus; species Eupleurogrammus muticus. Next base: position 1,914,239 of record JAYKQN010000035.1, on the reverse strand, counting down.
TCCCCGTTGTGGGATCAATAAAGTCATATCTTATCTTATCTAATGGATGATTAAGAGTTTATCTGGTTAGGTGCAGCGTTATTTGATGAAAGCAAAATTTAGAAGATTGTTATTATTTCAAATCAATCATTATTTCTAACCTTATCGAGGTCTTGACTATAATTTCTATTCATTTTGCCTCTCATTTGATAAATAAAAGTGACTTTTAATGGAAAACAAAAATTGTCTGGGTGATCCTAAAGTGTTGAACGGCAGCGTAGGTTCAGATTTAAGATTAAGATTTATTTTATCATGTGTGTGTAATGTATAATGTGCATAATGTATACTGTGTGTGTAATGCCCGTCCACAGCGTGGTGAGGTCCATCCGAGCAGACAACCCTCTGACGGCTGTAGACTTCACTCCGGACGGGACGGGCGTGGTGGTGGGATCCACTCGGGGGAAGATCTACCAGTACGACCTGAGGAACATGAACGCCTCCACCAGGGTCACCGTGGCTCATAAGACATCCGTCACCTGCCTGCGCTTCCAGAACACGGCCAGCAGACACAAGGTGAACAGCAGGAACTACAGGAAAACCCCAAAATCAGATTCATCTAGCACATGTTTCAGATGGAGTGTGTCTGTGCTGCAATAATCATAAAACCTAAAAAAATGCATAATATGTGGGGCCCGTGTTATTTCATATTTATATATATATATATATATATATATATATATATACTGCAGGTTATGACTGATAAGTGAGTGAAAGGAAAGTCAAAGCACTTTTTGCATATTTTCGCATATTCCTGCATAATCTTGCAAGTTCCCACAACTTTATTAAATTCATGCATTTAAATGCATTAAATCACATGCATTTTGGAATCAATGTTCAGGTGTGCAGAGATCTCGGGTAAAACCAGCTAGAAACTGGGCACAAGTTGTTGGCCATAAAAACTTCATATAGTGGATTTACTTATTTATTTTATCTTTATTTAAAGAGCAGGTTGCTTGAGATCACATGATCAGATGCAGTCAGTCAGTGTTTCTCTCTCTCCTTTAGTCCAGTAACCTGAGTTCCTCCAAGATTTCCAGCACCAAGAGAGCTTCAACCAAACTGCCCATCAGCCAGCAGGATGGCGTCACAGGCCACGCCCCCGGCCACGCCCCCCACAAACAGACGACAGGTTGGTCTATCTAACTAGTCCTAGTGGTCCTTAATATTACATGTTGGTAAATGACTGAAGTAGCAGTAGTTCTGAGGTCAGAGGTCAGAGGTCTCGTCACCACATGGCTGAGGCTTGTTGTGTCCAGCAGGGGGCGCCGCAGCAGAGATCAGAGAAGCTGAAGGCCAACAGGGAGCGGATCAGCCTCCTGTTGGGAGGAACTACCCTGAGGTTTTCTCTCCTGCAGGTCAGGCCTCTGATTGGTTGATTGTTATTATTATCTTTATTATAAATGGGCTTTTACAGTCATTTTAAAATGAGGAGTGACTTTCTGTTTCCATAGTTTCCAGCATGGAGCTGCTGTCCAGAGAAGGGGAGGGTCAGCCAATGGTCGGCCGCGGCAGCCTGGACATCTTCTCCCCAGTCAGAGACGGTCAGAGTCCCTCCACTCTACTGGTTCTACTGGTTCTACTGGTTCTACAGGTTCATACAGGAGATCACGCAGCGGTTTGTAAATGACGTGCTCGGATGATGTTGTGTTTCCATAGTTACCAGTTTGGAGCTGGATCTGCTGTCCAGAGAGAGGGAAGGTCAGCCGATGGTCGGCCGCGGCAGTCTGGACATCTTCTCCCCAGTCAGAGAAGGTCAGATTCCTCCACTCTACTGGTTCTACTGGTTCTACTGGTTTCTGCTGTTTGTCCCACACATAGTATATAGGGCAACGTCAAAGAAAGTCACACAAAATCATGATTTTTTTTTTTTTAATTTCTCATTTTGATCAAACATGATTCATCACTGACCCAAATACTGAAAGAATAAAATGTTTTCACTTTTTATTAGTTTGATCATTTTAACAAACTAACCCTGGGATGTTTCTGTCCAGACTTTAGGACCCAGGGGACGCCTGGAGACGCGTCGTTTGGGAGAACACAAGGTAAACAGGAAGGAAGCGGTGGGTTTGAAACGACCCGCTGGATCAGGCAGCAACATGTAATGCTGTTTCCTGTCCACAGCTTCCAGCATGGAGCTGCTGTCCAGAGAAGGGGAGGGTCAGCCGATGGTCGGCCGCGGCAGCCTGGACATCTTCTCCCCAGTCAGAGACGGTCAGTTAGGGCTTTATAACACGATGTGATATGACAGAGGTCGTCTTTACACTTTATCTGAACATTTCTAAAAAGCTGTAATATAAAATCTGTTTTTTACACTTGGGTATGAAAAGAGGGCTTTTATTTTGAAAGGACATGAACATAATATTCAGTTTGCTAGTCACTTTTTTTTTTTTTTTTTTTTTACATTTAATTCATTTTTGATGATGCTAAAAACAATTTCAAGTGCATACAACATAATTTACATAGCATGAAACTGTCCTGAGACTATGTCGAAAACTTGATATTGTATATATGTAAATATATATGTATATATGGGACTCGCACTGAGTTCCTGTGAAGTTTTTTTAACATAAAATCGCTTCTGTTTCAGACGTCGATTCGGGGCTCCACCTGCACCGTAAGACGCCCCTGCTCGCCTCTGGGGGGCGTGTCTACAGCCCGCTGACCACCTTCATGACGCCCCCGCCCATCAAGGAGGAGGAGCCAATCGGCTCCGGCGGTGGAGCCGAACACCAGTGTGACCCCAGAAAGGTGGCGACCTCTGACACGACACATTATTAACATACTGCATGTGGAGCATAATTACTTTTTCAGTTGTATATCACTTAATTCTATTACTTTATTCATTACATTTCATAATTGTTTTATATGATTTGCTGCAGTTACCCACAGCTTGAATACCCCTCCATTTATCTGCCTGTTGCATATAAACCTAAAATCACTCATTAACGTAATGACCACACATGCAGGAGCTGGTACTGAGAGCAATAACATGAAGTAAAAACGTGTCTCCACTGACAGCCCACCAGGGCCAGCAGCTCCAGCGTGGAGGGGGAGACCCAGAGCCATAACCAGAACCTGCAGACCCCAGAACCCGGCGTCAGGAGGGCCAACGGGCTTCAGACCCGGCTGAGCTACGACTCCCCTGCCCCAGCTCCACCTGCTGCTGCAGGTCTGACGTTGAAATGTTGACGAAACGCTGAAAATCCTCGTCTCACGCTGACAGACCCGTTCTTTTTTTTCTCTTCATATCCGCAGACGGGTCCTCGTCTTCGTCCCAGAACGCCACAGACGTGGGTGGACAGTCAGCGGCTGCCCCCCCCCTCACCGCCCTGCAGATGCACTTTATCCAGAACATGATCCACGACACCGTGGAGGACTGCAGGTCTGCAGCTTGCTGAGTTTTTAATTTTCATGCAGTGAAACGACCTCACACTCTTTCCTTTAATTTTCTATCCTGTAATTAAAATAAAAGTGTATTTTTCTTCATTTTCATTGCATTTAGCAGTGGGTTTAAACTAAAATCCCTATGATTTGATGTTTTTCTACTTCAATGCATTGGAACACTTCATGCTATTTCCTTGAACAGCCTCATATCAATAATTCTTAGTTTTCTGTCCAGTAATTAAAGAAATTGTGCACATTTTTCTCCAGTTTGGTTCAGGTTATTAAATTCATTGTTCTCTGTTACATTAACAGGATTTAGGATCTACTTACAGTTGTATCCTTCTTCTTGTTTTTTCCAGAGACGCCTGTCACAGAGACATCATTAACCTCCAGGTGGAGATGGTTCGACAGTTTTACATCCAGCTGGTAAATCGAGTTCTATGCATGCATTTCAAACTAGTTGTGCATCATGTAGGAGTTTTCTAATGGTCAGTATGGAAAAGAGCAGAAAAAATAGAATTCAGGGATAATTTAGACTCCTGTTTTAAGACACAATTATTAAAAAAAAAAAGGTGAACCGTTTGTTTAAACTACAATTTCATTAATTCTAATGCTGAATTCAGACTGATCTGATTTTTAATTTTGCAACTTCAAAATCCCCTAAATATTTACAGCTAGGTCCCAGGTTTACTTCTGGAAACACGGAGCATGCTCGCTGCACGTGACGTTATCATTTCCTCTAATACGTATGTGGGTGTTTAAACACACTGGAGATTACATACAAGTCGCATTTGACTGGAAAAGGTGAATGACCTTGCAAAAAAAACTCTGAATCCAGCATTAAGCGACACAGTCTGAATGTTATTTCCTGCAGCTTTAGTTAAAACCGCCTCAGCTCTTTGAAAAGCGACTCGTAAATAACAGCTTTTGATCCGGTCCTGTGTGTTTTCAGAAAGAGTTCCACAGTCTGATAGAGAACTACTCGGTGAACGAGTCCCTGGTGGAGGAGATCGAGCGGCTGCGGGAGGAGAACCGTCAGCTGAGAGCGAACTACTGAGCGTTTCTAGTTTTTTTACGACCAGAGGTCGGTCAGATGCAGAAACACCAGCGGTGCCTGTGATGAGTGGACTTCATGCACTAAAGGAAAAAAAAATCATGTGTTGAGTAAATGTCCAACGGAGACTGGCTTTATCATCCATAACAGCCTATAAAGAGTCAATAACTGGTTTATAACATCTTGATGCAGCTGTCAGCAGATATGTTTATTTTTAATGGTTTAACAGACACCCAGCGTTTTACTGCTGTATAATCAGATAAAGAATCACAGTAAATCACTGCTGTCACATCAAATGATCATAATAAATCCTGAACACTAAACATCTGCTTAGAATGACATTACAGTGAGTTATAAACCATTTGTTAAAACTATGAAGTGATGGTTGATGATGAATAGGGGAATACCTTTTGTTGGCGTTTCATGTTTTCTCTTAAAGTTTGTCTACAGAATAAATGATTCATATTTAAAATAAGAAAGGAGTCCTTTACTACTACACTGCAAACGCAATGACTTTTACTAATTTTATTTGTAGAGTTTGGTGAAGGAACCTTAAAAAAAAAAAGTGGCTGTTTGACAAATGTTTCACCACTGTCATAGATCTATGGACAGTAAAAAAATCAACATGAGAACATGCTGCTCTTTTTTTCTAAATTTTAAAACATTTCAGGTCAGCAGTGAATATGGATTAATTACACACACAAAAAGTTCATTCATTGATCATTTCCTGGTGGGCGGAGCTTCTCTTTGGTTCACTGAAAGCTTTTATGAGCAGAAACAGTTTCACGTCAGGAATTCGCTGCTCGTTTCTCGTCGTTCACCGTCGTTGCTGTCACTCCTCCACACCGCTGAGCAGGAAGTGAGGTCGCAGCAGGGCCACGAAGGGCCCCCGCGGGGCCCCGGCGAGGCAGTACGCCTCGTCCACCGCAACGCCGCGGGAACGCAGCGTCCGCAGGGCCTCGCCGCAGCGGTCCCGCCCCCCGCGGTGCGTCATCAGCACGATGCTGAGGGGGCTGTCCGTCATGCTGAACGCCTGCCGCATGGCGCCCAGCCGAGACAGGAAACGCTGCAGAAGAAGAAGCACAACGACCTTCAGAAACACATCAGGTGATCATTACCTACTGTGCTCGGCCAATCACAGCAGAGTGGGTGTTTCAGGGTTTTTTTGAATGAGTGTGTGAGAAGGCAGACTGCATTGCTGCTACAGGGCTAACTACATGTTATTGGAGCGAGCTAATTATTACAAATGAGAATTAAAATATTAAACTGGGAAAATGACAAAATAACGCTTCTTTGACAAAAAAAAACATCACATTTGTACCTGAGCAGCCTGATAACTCACCAGCGTCGAGCTGGAATCAGACTGAACAGCATCGTCACAGAATAAAACTCTGAGCTGCTCTGATGGACAGGAAGTCACCTGCTGGCTGAGCAGCGCCGACAGGACGCCTGAAATAAGGATTCACACACGGGTGGTGAAGTTAAAAGTACGAGACATTTTAAACAGTTATAGGAAAGAGTTTAATGCTTGTCCTACTTGACGATTAGAGGGAGGCTGTAAATAAAAAAAGCAGAAAACTGACCCGTCTGTGAAGCCTTAGACACCTCGCTGCTGTCCGGCGACAGGAAGAGCTGCACGTTGTTTTCCAGTAAACTCTCGATGAAATCCTCCTCGCTTGAAAAACAGAATCTGCCGACTTCCAGACCTGCAACGAAGCAGCGATGAAGGAACAGTTTGATCAGTGACGCCATCAGTGATGGGATCAGATACCGTAATGACTGGTGCTGAAGGTAGTTTTTTTTTCAAATTAATGTAATTTCTGATGCTGCTGATACTCAAAGTTAAATTACTTTAAAGTCTCATACTTTAAATTGTATGGTGTTGATGATGGTTTAATTACCGTAATGTCTGGTGTTTCTGATGGTTTTAATTACCGTAATGTCTGGTGTTGATGATGGTTTAATTACCGTAATGTCTGGTGTTGATGATGGTTTAATTACCGTAATATCTGGTGTTTCTGATGGTTTTAATTACCGTAATGTCTGGTGTTGATGGTTTAATTACCGTAATATCTGGTGTTGATGATGGTTTAATTACCGTAATGTCTGGTGTTGATGATGGTTTAATTACCGTAATGTCTGGTGTTTCTGATGGTTTTAATTACCGTAATGTCTGGTGTTGATGGTTTAATTACCGTAATATCTGGTGTTGATGATGGTTTAATTACCGTAATGTCTGGTGTTGATGATGGTTTTAATTACCGTAATATCTGGTGTTGATGATGGTTTAATTACCGTAATGTCTGGTGTTGATGATGGTTTAATTACCGTAATGTCTGGTGTTTCTGATGGTTTTAATTACCGTAATGTCTGGTGTTGATGGTTTAATTACCGTAATATCTGGTGTTTCTGATGGTTTTAATTACCGTAATGTCTGGTGTTGATGGTTTAATTACCGTAATATCTGGTGTTGATGATGGTTTAATTACCGTAATGTCTGGTGTTGAAGATGGTTTTAATTACCGTAATATCTGGTGTTGATGATGGTTTAATTACCGTAATGTCTGGTGTTTCTGATGGTTTTAATTACCGTAATGTCTGGTGCTGCTGATGATGTTGGCGCTCTGCTGCTGCTGTTGGCTGGTGGTGGTGATCAGGACGACGTCAAACAGGAGCAACTCAGCAGGATTTTCCTCCAGCAGACGTTCATTCACTCTTTGCAGAGCCTGCAAAAAAAACAAAACAAACCAACATATATAAATGGTTTAACTTCTGAAACAAGTCCAGTTGTTGGACTTCTGCAATTTCTTAAACACAACATTTAAGATTAATAATTTTATTTTTCACACATAAAAAATAGATGTTAACCATTTAAATTGAACTTTGACCTGCAGCAGCGTGAAGGCCACACCCACACCAAACACCTCGCCATGACCCCCATCAGCTCCAAACGCCGCATGAGACGTGACCGCGACGACCACAGCACGATCAGCATCTTTCTGCAGAGGAAACACATGACATGAAGATTTAGCAACGGAAGAAGTACTAGTCGAGTACTTTGGAAAGTTGAAAGTTGTGATACACAAATCTGAAAAAATGACTTACATTAAATACACCAAGAGGCATATTTACATTTTTTTTTTACATTATTTTGGACATTTTTCATTTTGTCCAACTCTGACAGGTGTTGGTGCAACAGCTGTTTGGCAAGATGAAAAAAAAAAAATACAATTTTAGGAAGCATTCATTGGCTGTCTTGAAATGTTTTTCTACAAAAATCTCCATTTATTGGGATTTTTGACAGGAAATGTCAAATGGTGTAACCCAAAAACAACGATAAATTTTAAATATTTAATCCATCTAGGAAATAAAACTGGTTGATAGCATGTAATTTAATTATTTAAAACCCTAAGAGAGTTAAACTCTAGTACCAAGTTTTTTTTTTAGAATTACACATGACAGTTTTGATTTGTCTCATTTACCAAAAAAAAACACGACTAACTCATCAGATTCACTGTTTCTGCAGAAAAGATGCATTTCATTAAATTGTAGATTTTCTAAACGTAGTTTGGTGGGAAGCTGAAACTGATCGTGATTTTCCTCAGGTGAATGAGGACGGTCCTGAATCTCCACCAGGTGAGTCGTACCTGCTTCACGTCGCTGTTGTGCACCGTAGAGACCATGTCCCCTGTCAGCTGACCCCCTGCAGCCTGAGACGGTACTGAACAGAATGTCCCAGAATGCACCGGAATGCACCGACCTGTTCAACAACACAACTAACTTCAAATTTCCTCCACAAACACGCAGCTGACTCCTCAGTTCCGCCCACACACTGGACTTCCGCTTCACGTTTTTTCCTTCTCAACTTTATTGTAACTATATTGAAACACACATAACAAAAAGGCACAAAATATGTTTTCGGTGTTTTACGGGACAATTCCAAAAACTGGCATTTGGTATAACCTAAAAACTTGGTACCAGGTGGTTTAACTCTCTCTCTTTTAAAGGTTTTAAAAATGTGCTGTCAACTTTATATTCTAGGTGGATTCATTATTTAAAATTTATCATTATTTTTGGTTACACGATCTGACATTTTGTGTGAAAAAATAGAATAAATTGTGATTTTTGTATGAAAGAAATGTTACAAATTGACCATCATTAAACTTAAAATGACAAGAAATCACAACATGAACAGAAAAAGACCTGATGAATGCTTCTTAAAAATGCATTTTTATTTTTTTTTAAATGTCAGTGTTGTAACTAGTTAATATATGTATATATAATATATATGTGTGTGTAAAATTATAATTATAAACTATAATTGTTTACATTACATGTTTACATTAGCACTAACTCAAAATATTTTGTAGTTAATGAATGAATTAATTTGTAATTTATTTTTTAATTTATATATATATATTTGTATAATAATTATATAATTTATTTATAAAATAAATTACAATTTAACTTAATTTGGACCAAACCAGGCCTAAAACAGGTGAATGGGTAATTAAAAAAAACAAAAAAAAAGTCCATTTAACACGTGAGCAGCCTCGCGACACGTCACTTAGCTGACTGACGTCATTCGGCTTCACGTGCAGCTAATCTGTTTACGGAGATTAGGCCGAACGGTCGCTTTAAGAGCGCTGCGTGATGACGTCACGTCCGTGTTCCAGCCGGCGGACGTGGCCCCGCCCACGGCCGTAATTGTTGTTCAGGTAAGCTGGAGAGACGCGATCCCGGTTCTGAGACACCTGTACCCGCCACAGAAGAACCCAGACCTGGACTACCGGAAGTAGCTGGAGGGGGGGCGGTCCTAGGCGGGTCTGAGAGGAGCCTGGTCCGGGTTCTGCCGGGTCGGAACCTCCGGGGAGACACACGGAGCGAAAGTTTGCTGCTGTTCACGGTGAGAAACTTCTCCTCGGTTCCGGTCCTCCTGGTTCAGGAAACACCTGCTCAGGGTCCAGGTGGGCCCGGAAGTGGCCGAACGCGGCGCTCGTGGCCTCGTGTTCGCGTGCACCACTGGAACCAGTACGGTGTTCTATATTTAGACCAGAACCCACTAGAACCAGTACGGTGTTCTATATTTAGACCAGGAACCAGTGGCTTTAACACGTTGTCAATTCTGCTGCTTAATCAATACACCCACAGATGTGTGTGTGTGTGTGTGTGTGTGTGTGTGTGTGTGTGTGTGTGTGTGTGTGTGTGTGTGTGTGTGTGTGTGTGTGTGTGTGTAACCACTGTGATTAGGTTTCTTCATTGTTTGTGTTAAAATGATCATATAATATAATGTAAAAAGTGCTTGTGTGTGATAACATCTGGTGTAGAACAGGAATCTCCTTAATTAAAACTAAACCTTCCTCCTCTAGTGAAGAAAAAGTGACTCAAGAGGAAGTTCGTCACAACGTCCCAAACATTAAATTCCAGCTTTGCACAGGAGACGTTACGCGTTGCTGCAATAAACAGAAATAGAAGGAGTAGCAGAACTGGTTTTCTACGACAATGATGGAGAGAGGTTGGGAATTTCTATTATTAGATAGAAACACATGAAGAGGCTGGTCATGAGGGGTAAAGTTTTCCAACCAGAACAATTGTTCAGTAAAATACCTGAAGGTAATGTCTGTTCTGGCTGTGGTTCCTCCCGTCTCACCTGTACAGGTGATGTTGGGGTGTGTTCAGGTACAGATGGTGAAGTCGATAATGTTTGAAAACAGCTGGAGCAGAAAGTCTCTTTGTCAGTGGAATGTGTGATTGTGACGGAGTCAGTCGGTCCTGCTCTGGTCTGTGACGGGGCGGTTCTGACCGGACTCACCTGTCCCCTAACACACCTGTCCCCTAACACACCTGTCCTCTGCTCACACCTGTCCTCTGGACTCACCTGTCCTCTGACTCAGCAAGGTTTTAAAAGATTAAACATGCGTGCTTTCAACTATTTTATACTTTGAATTAAATATATAAATTTATCATTCTTTTTAGGTTACACCATTTAACAATTATATGTTAAAAATCGCAGAAAATCATGAATATTGTAAAAAAAATGAAGGGTTGAAAATGTAGATTTTGAGAGACCTGATGCTTCTTGAAATTATAATTTAAAATGTTTTTGACTTTCTCATCTTGCCAAATATCAGTAATTGGTCCCTGGCCTTTGTGTTATTTTATTATCATATCTGACAACAATAAAATTGTCATTTTTGCAAAAAATGGGGAAGAAAATTGTAATGTGATTATCAAAATTGTTGTTTACCGACAACTGTTGTAATGAAGTATAGATGATCAGAGCTGGTGTTTGCATGTTATTCCTGCTAAAGATCTGTAAACTAGTGTCTTAATACATCTTTGATCTGCCTTTGAGTTGACCACTACCAAGCCCCCAGTTTACTGCTGGAGAAAATCAAAATTACAGCAAATATTCACATTTTAGAAGCTGGAACCAGAGAATTTGTCACTTAAAAAATAAATGTTCTCAGTTTATAAATTTACATTTGTTTTCATGTTGGTTTCTGGTCATTTTTAAAAGTCAGTTTTTACAAAAATCATGAGTTTTGTGCAGTTTTTGGAACAAAATGTCAAATGGTTTAACTGAAAAACAATAAGTTTTACATATTTAATCCACCTTTAATTTAAAACGAGTTGATAACATGTGTTTTTTATATTTTAAACCTTGTTAATAGAGTTAAACTAGGTTAATGATCATTTTAGATCAGAAATGTTGTGTATAAACTTCAAGTTGATTCAATCTGAAATTTACATGAAACCATCAGAGATAAATACATCATTACTGTCTTTGTCCTGAACAGACGGCATGATGTAGTTATATTGATTATATCGATTAATCTGATTGGCTGATCAGCTGCTCCTTAGATAAACAGAGTTTTTAGATCACTTAATGTTGAAGGAGCTTCACATTCAGGTCGCTTATAGAACAAATTCTACTTTAACTACAGTTCAGAAGTTTTAGAACAAACATTTCTCCAATTGTACTGAACTGTTTATTCCAACTTTCTAGAACTCGTTGGCTCCATATGTAAATTTGACTGAATATATGACAGCAGAAACTCATGTTAAACCACCCAATCCACAGACATTAGACGACACCAGGACGGTGATGCTGGGCTAGAACCCCAGAACCCCAGAACCCGCCCACCATGCTGAAGCGTCTGGACAAGATCCGGTTCCGGGGCCAGAGACGGGACGAGTTCCTGGACCTGGTGGACTCGCCCAACACGTCGGACACGGAGTGCGGCGACGACGGCGCGTCGAAGCCTCGCGGCGTCCTGCGGGAACAGGAAGAGATGAAGGAGGAGGGGGCGGAGCTTCAGGCCGACGCCCAGGTACAGCACACCTGGATCCTTCTGCTTGTTTTATCATCTGATTCTTCTCAAGGACGAATCATGATGAATTACTTTAATAAGCTCAAACTTTTTATGGTAATATCTTGATTTGAAGAGTAATTAATATAGTAAAAAAATAATTAACAAATGGACAAGAAACTTATGAATATTCAGTCACCTGGTTCTTATAGATTTTAAATTGTAAAACTTTATTTAAAATTAATTTTTGTGACATGTATGGTACTGGAATTCTGTAACATTCCCGTCCATCCCACCGGTGGGTGTCCTGGTTCTGTCTGTGGTTCCCAGGCTGGACCAGGACCAGTTTCTGCAGCGAAGCTGGACGAGGAACCGAGGACGGACCTGAACGAGGTCAAAGCTCATCTAGAAATCGCCTTGTTGGAGAAACACTTCTTACGTGAGTATTCTGACGGTGGGAAGAGCGTTTTCTCCTCGAACGGTGTAACGTAAAAAAGGAATGATAACTTTTACATATTTAATCCACCTTTAATTTAAAACTAGTTGAAAACCTATGTTTTTATATTTTAAAACCTTTTTAAGAGAGTTAGTTTTTAGGCTAAAATGATTATTTGATGACCAGAATAGTTGTGTATTAACTTTCAGTTGATTCAATCTGAAATTTACATGAAACCATCACAGATAAATACATCAATTACTGTCTTTGTAAAGTTTTTCTGTCTCTTCCTCCCAACAAACATCATGATGTAGTTGTATTGATTAAATATATTGATTAATCTGATTGGCTGCCTCATCTTTCTATTCTATGTTCTGGATTTAATATATAATATTATTGTTCCTTTGCAGTTCAACCAAAACACACAAAATCAAATGTATAAAATATTTGAGAGACCTGATCAATGCTTCCTAAAACTAGATTTTGTTTTCTATATAATACAATAAAGACGATAAATGTTCCTGCAGATTCTATTATTTGCTTCTGAATAAAGCATTAATGGGTTAAAAAGCTAATGAGCAGAGTAAAATGTTTATTTTTTAAACTAAATAGACATTCTACTAGTACTCTACAATTACTACACACACACACACAAATACACACACACACACACACACACACGTGGTGGTTGGGATGGGTTCACTGTTCACTATTGTTAACGTCTACAGTGACGTTATTTCCTTTTTGTTTAAATGAGGCAACACTTTAAATATAGTGCTGGTTCTAATCTTGTTAATGTTGTCCTAGCTCTCACTGCAGCTTCAGATCAACTCTAAATAAAGTTTTGTTTTGTTTTTTTTTTTTGCATAAAATGCCTGTGGAACACACTGGTTTTAGCCCATCACTGAACATTGAAGTTTGTTTAAAGGGGATTTTTTTTAAAATAGGATTACCGTATTTTCTCGACTATAAGGCCACATTAAAGTCTTCAATTTCCGTGAAAATGTTGGTGTTCCCTATGTCTGTATGTAGGGGAAGTGTGGGCATGGATTGTAGATAAAATAACGGGGATGTGCGTTATGCAGAACATCGTTGTTTTAACAACCTGAAAATGGTAAAGAGACACGCTGATAAAGCACAGTTTAAACTGAAGGAAATCAGCTACACAGCTGAGTTTAAGACATAAGACAGGTGGTACGAGTTGGAGGAAAGACTGGATCAGTGGATCACAGAGCACAGACTGGATCAGTGGATCACAGAGCAGAGACTGGATCAGTGGATCACAGAGCAAAGACTGGATCAGTGGATCACAGAGCAAAGACTGGATCAGTGGATCACAGAGCAGAGACTGGATCAGTGGATCACAGAGCAAAGACTCCCTCAGTGGATCACAGAGCAGAGACTGGATCAGTGGATCACCGAGCAAAGAGTGGGAGAAGTGTTCCTACGGTCACCATTCACTAAAAGCAGTAAAGCAGCAGAAGAAATGAAAATTGAACATTTCCGTCTTGGTGCTTTCGTTTCGGTGCCATTTCTCCATCCAGACCAGGACTACGGTAGCACAGCAACTTCCAGTGGATTATAACGCATCATTTAGAGGAAAGTGACTCTGATGGTGAAGAAAGTGAAGCTGGCATGTTTGATGGAGATTTAGCTGCTGTTGGAATCAGAAACAGAGGATGAGGACTTTGATGGTTTGATTGATGACATTACCCCGCTCTATTTTTAAATACACACACTTGTGTGTGTTTTTTTTATTTTAATTAATTATATCTATGTGTGTATATAAACCCTCCCCTATAGTTAGGTTCCTTATGTGTGTGTTAAATACAGTAATGACACACAGAACTCAGACTGAGCCTTTTAGTACGGAGCCTTATGGTTGTGAAAATACAATAATCACAGTGAGGAACTTAACTGTTTTAAGGAATAGAAGTGAACTTGTGCTTTTAAGACAAATGAAATAATACTTTTTTTGTTTTACGTTTTTTTTGTGATTTTAATTGTGAGAATCAATCAACCAATCACAGCTCTGCTAGATCCAAACCATGCTGTGGTCTCAGGTCTGTTCTACAGTCAACAATAAGCTGAATCTAAAATAGTAAACGTGCTTTAAGCCGTGCGTGTTGATTGGCTTCTGGGTCATATGGTCCACATCAACCCTGGAGCACAGCAGCATGCTGGGTAATCTGTCAATATTACCCTGTGAGATTTATGTAACACACACACACACACACACACACACACACGCACACACACACACACACACCCACCAGGGGATGAAATATATCAGTGGAGAAGAGTAATTATTTTTTTATTAATTTTAAACCCTTTTGAGTTTTTATGATTACAACGATTATAGTTATACCAATTAAATGAAAGTTCCCATATCATAGGAAGGAAGCTTGATTTTATTTAATTATAAGAATGGTCTATGTGCTTTATAAGTACTGTTTTAAAACATGTTTAAGGTATTTGAACTATGTGGTACCAAGATTTTAGGATTAAACCACATGCAAACATGCTTCAAATAAATAAAAAAGACAAATTATTATGTTATGATCAGAATAGTTGTTTTAGCTTTTAGTTGATTCAATCTGAAATTTACATGACATCAAGTCTATAAATGTTATTTGTGTTCATGTTCGTTTCTTGTCATTTAAAAGTGCATTTGTACTGTAGTGAATAAATACAATAAATTAATTATATACTGTACTTATTGATTATTCTGACCTAATCGCATGTTTCAATATTGAGAAGCATTTAATGTTTAAATTTTAGATGCACTTTAAATCTTTAAAATAATAATAAAAAAAATAATTGAGCACTGGTTTAGTCAGTCTTATTTTTATTCCAGTCTTTGTTTCCTGAAATGATAGTTGGTGGTTGTGGAAGCTGCATATTCTTCATGCTGTTCTTTCATGGATCGGTGTGATTTTTGTTTTTCTCTTCTCTCCCTGTTCCAGAGGAGGAACTGAAGAAGCTGCGAGAGGAATCCATCGTGGATTCACTGAAACAGGAGCTGGAGAGGGAGCGATGCAGGTGCAGCGACCTGGAGATGAAGATCAGCGAGGTCCTGAAGGCCAGGTAGGAGTAAAAATAAAATAAACATGAACACTTCTATTAACAGATCTTCTTTAAACTGACCTCATGTTTCTGCATCACTTCACAGACTTGAGGGTTCACCTTCTCAGACGCCTAAAGCTCCGCCCCCTGCCCCACCTGCTGCCAGCAGCTCAGGTGAGTTCCTGTTCTGACTTCTAGTTTAACTCTGGTCTCAGCTGCAACTCCTGATTATTTTAATTAGCGATTAATATGTAGTTGACATATTCGCATCAGATATTCATTTTATTTTTATAGGAGGACTAAAATAAAGCAGAAAATATTCACATTCAGGAATTCAGGGCCGACTTGTGTTTTCACTGCAATTGTATTTATCTTCTTGATTCAGTTAATTATATCTAAAGTTTAGTTTCTATATCTCAGTCTCCCAACTTGGACACTTGAGCTCATTTGTTAATAAATCAGCTGGTTTCCTCCATCACTCTTTCCTTTCCCTCTTCTTCCACTCAGAGAAACAGAAGGAGACGATGAGCTACAGCTTCCTGAAGTGGCTCTATGATCGCGTGGGCGTTTACATCGAGGACTTCAGTTTTCAACCTGAGGAGAAGACGGTGGAGACGGAGGAGCCGCTGAGTGCCAAGAGGTGACGAAGAGCAGCGTCATCATAATCATCCTCATCATCATTATCATTATTATCATTATCAGCCTCATTATTATCATCATCATTATCATTATTATCATCATCAATATCAGCATCATCATCATCATTATAATCATAATCAGCATTATCATTATCATCATCATCATCATCATCATCTTTATCATCATTATCATCATCACCGTCATCATCATCTTTATCATCATCATCATCATCATCATCATCATCATCATCGTCCTTTAAAAGCAGCAGATGCTAATTTAATTTAATGTTCTGAAAATAGAAAACTCAATTTTGCTAAAATATCCTTACTCAGTGTATTTATTATATATTGGATATACAGAGCACAAACCACTAGAAAAAATAAGTGAATTAAAATAAGTAGAACAATGTTAATACTTGAAATAATAAAAGTAAAGCTGTTTTTAATTCTCCTGTTTGTGATCCACAGGTTGACAGAAAACATGAGACGTTTCAGTGAGTAACATTCTGCACCATTAATGGTTTTCATGGTAGATTCTCAGTTTGATCATTTTTAACAATATTTTTTGTTCCAGAACGGGGATTCAAACCCGTGACCAACTTCAAGAGGAACCTCGCTGCCTTATCCCGATGGAACTCCGTCTACACGTCGGCCATTGCCTTCTTTGTGAGTTCTGAAATTGTGTTGATGGACCAAATAAAACCAGGCTTGTGTGAGTTTAGGCTTACACAGATTCAGTTCTGTCCGGGGATAGTTCTGGGATTTCCTGAGGGTCAGTGAACGCGTCGTGGAGTCAGACCTGTGTTAAT